>NW_024121277.1:573993-656493 GCF_016745375.1 Pimephales promelas | reverse complement strand
GGGGTTATTTGATTTGAGTTCATTTCATCCAGTGTTTACACTCATTGACTTCACACACTTATTACTCCATCATTAGAGGTTTAATATCATGCTATCCCCCGGCTCAACGTGACTGTGTCGGCCATTATCCTTTCCTTTCCATATAATTCGGCTTCGAGCTCATGCTTAGTTAGCCCTTGCGCATCTTAGTCTTTTTTTTATGGCTAACTGCATACAATTTGGTACAGGTGTGTATTTTTATTGGAATTTTACTATTTCACTGCCACTTTATTTAAAAAAAAAAAAAAAATCAATTTTACTCTAGATACACAAAACACAGCGCCTTTCGGACACAAACGTCCCCATTAAAACTGCCATTTTTAATCCCATGCAGGGCCATTTAACTAAAAAATATTGCAATCTTTGTTAAGAGGCTTTCATTCTGTTGGCAAGGCTTCACAATTAAATTTTTTTCTATTTTTTAGCCATTTTTCCAGGTTTTGCCAATTAAGCAAATACTTGCTTTATTCCTGTTTTCTGCTTCGGCATTTTAACACGATTAAAAAATATTATTGGTTTAACTTAAAATAGTAAGTAACTTGGTTGCCTTAAAATTCTAAGTTGATTGAACTGGAAAAAGTGAGTTAAAACAAATGAAGGAGATTAATTTAATCATCAGAAACTCAAAATAATAAGTTATCTCAACTAAATAAATTATTTAAGTTGATTCGACAAAAGAAAAAATGTTGTGGTAACAAATCTTGAAAATATTTTTTTTTTTAGTGTAGAGGGAATTAGATAAATTATGCAACGATATTTGTGTGTGTGTGTTGGTTTGAATGTCAGTGTGTTGTAAAAAAATGTGTGTGTGTGTGTGTGTGTGTGTGTAATATTGAGAGATCCTAAAAACTCAAAATAAAGTGTACCAAAAGTTTCGAGATTCCAGATGGAACTGGAGCACTCCAATGAAAGATGATGATGATGAAGATGAAGGTTAACTTCATTATTAGGGGTTTGCTGTACCTGGAGTGAGGAGGATCACAGACATGGTGATGAGAGAACACACCACCAGAATGACCAGCAGAGCGATCGCTATCCCCTTCCAGTTCCTCTGAGGTGGGCTCATGCCACCCAGATCCTTCAGGAAAGAGAAACGGACACGTTATTTTTTCATAAAACAGCAAAAAAAAAAAAAAACAAAGTTGAGGGTTTAACATCTAATAATGCTTTACTGAAGCTGTTAATAAGTTAATTTCAGAGTCTAAGGGGCTGTTTCCCAACACAGAACATTCCCATATGGTTATTTTTTGGGAACCAAACAAGTATGTTCTTTGTAGGCTATTTTTAGGTACTATTTTTATAACCTAAAGGGATCGTTTCCATAAAGTTTCCCCTAACGCTGCCTTCACACTGGCAGTTGAAATCAGCTCCGTAATACGCAATACGTTCCCAACGGACGTCGTACTACACAGTGAAAAGCGTCGGACGCGGGTAGAACAAAAATGGCGGAGAGATTAAAGTTTGATTCTGTCAGTTCTGTATGATCTCTCTCTGATTAGGGTTAAAGTAAAGGAAAGTTGCTCAGGACGTTGACATGTCAGGTCGGCTAAAAAATGTGATATAGTGGTCAATAGTTCAATGTCTACCTTCTAATTGCCCTTATAAACGTTAGAAAGTCATGAAAATAAAAAATGACATGACAACTTATCGTTATAAAATCATTATTTATTTTATTAAAAGTTAATAATTCAGGTTTGTTTATCAGTACCATAGCAACGCTCAACTTCCGCTGGAATTGTCGGATAGGAACCGTCCGTAGCTTTTCGCACGAGTTCAAATTTTTGAACGCATCCGGATGACCAACGGACACGATTTTCTTCGCACCGCACTCGGTCGGACCCGTTTCGGACCCATTCGCATGCGGTCTGCGAATCTCCATAGGAAATGAATGACTTCCGGTCGTTTCGCAGCCGCATCGGAGCTGATTTCAACTGCCAGTGTGAAGGCGGCGTAACGATAAGGGAACGTTCTATTTACGTTCAGAAAACCAATAGGGAACGTTCTGGGAACCAAAAACGAACATTTCCAGAACGTAAAATTGTTAGCTGGGTTACACCTGGACACTTCATGCGTTTTCTTTGATGGGATAGCAATACGATCATGAAAAGACCGGGTGTATATGCCCTCTAAACACATTCGAGACGGATTTAAAGGAGTAGTTCACTTTTCAAAAGATAATTTACTGACCCCCATGTCATCCAAAATGTCCATGTCTTTCTTTCTTCAGTCAAATTTTGATGAAAACATTCCAGGATTTTCTCCATATAATGGACTTCAATGGGAACCAAACGGTTCAAGGTCCAAATGAGAGTTTCAGTGCAGCTTCAAAGGGCTTTAAACGGTTCCAGACGATGAATAAGGGTCTTATCAAGCGAAACGATCGCTCATTTAATAAATAAATAACAAAGTTTAAGTTTTATAAGCACAAATGCTCGCCTTGCTCTGTTCTGTGATGCACGTTCGTGACTCTCCTGTTCGAACTCGTTCATCAAAATGAACAAATCTTTTTTCGTTATGATTTCTTTCGTTGAATGAACCAAATGACTTGAAAAAAGATTTGTTCATTTTGATGAACAGGAGAGTCACGTACAAACGCTTATCACAGAACAGAGCAAGGCGAGCATTTGAGCTTATAAAACTTAAACTTTGTTATTTATTTATTAAATGAAATGACTGCTCGTTTCACTAGAGAAGACCCTTATTCATCGTCTGGTGTCGTTTAAAGCCCTTTGAAGCTGTACTGAAACTGTCTTTTGGACCTTGAACCGTTTGGACCCCATTGAAGTCCATTATATGGAGAAAATCCTGGAATGTTTTCATCAAAAACCTTCATTTCTTTTCGATTGAAGAAAGAAAGACATGGACATCTTGGATGACAAGAGGGTGAGTAAATTATCAGCAAAAGTATTATAAAAGTGAACTACTCCTTTAAAGGAATCAAAAAGATCTAGACAAAATATATATATATGGACAAATGTGACTCAGGTGTGATCCTAATTTTTATTTATTATAAATGTTATATCACTGTCTTCGATAAAGTTTTGTCTATCCATTTCTGGTGTTATTTTTTATTTTGGGGGTATTTTGGAATTCATTTACTTTAAAAAGTACCATATTTTCAATGTAAATTATGCTTATTTTTAAGTTTTATTTTTTTTAAACTACATTAAAATATCATTCTAATAAGTTCTTAGAGCTAAAACATAAAGATGAAGGGACTATTGCTGTTATTTTGGTTTATTTTAGAATGCTCTAAATTACAGTTTTTCCCATTCATTTCATTTCATTTCTATATGTGCCCATTTTTGAACCAAATACAAGATTAAGGAGTTTTTTTTCACCCACTTCACATTGTAGAATTGAGTAAAAAAAAAAATGTGTGTTTAGGAGGCAAACTTAGGAAAAGTAGCCAAGTCTTGTACCGCTCAGATCAAGGGAAGTATTTTTTAAAAATAAATCAAAACTATTTTGCCCACATTTGTCCAGAATACGGTTTTAGGGATAAACAAACACAAGTACACTATAAAAAAACCATGAGAGGTCCAGTTCCTCATGCAGGCCGTGAGGGTCTACTGTGAGTGAAGATCCAGAGCACCTATAGGGACTTTTTTTTTCTCTACACCCCAAAATTAAGGACGCATTTGAGCTATGATTAACTTCTCCATAATGCCTCTCAATTGCATATTCCGAATTGCTGCTTTGTGTTCTGCAATGCGAATTATGAGGGGTCGTTTAGTCACTCCTACATATACCAACCCGCATGGACATTTCAGAATGTAGATAGATCACATGGGTGGTGTTGCAATTAATAAATGAATTGATTTTGTATGTTTCACCTGACTGGGGATGACTAATAATTATCAAACTCGATACCCGGCCATACGTCTTCAGTCAGGCATAAATCGCTCTCATAAAACACTGCAAACATCAATTAACAGACTCATGCAAAGACTTCCAGGTTTTAATTCTCCACCATCTGTGATTCAAGCTTGTTATTTTGATGAGGGAAGGGTTTCAAACAGATTTGAAGAATGATTTGGCATTAATCTAAAAAAATATCAAACGTTGGGTGTGAGCGTCTGTACACGTGTTTAAAGACAGAGCGAGAGCGTGCGCCTCTATTTTTAGCGAGGCAACACGTGTTTGACCTCGCCGAGGGCACATTTAGGACGGTCAAAGGGACGAGCAGATTCACCCAATCATCAATCATCTCGTAAACGAGCAGCAACCCTCGGGTTCGTACGCTTCATGTCACCTGCATTCCCTCACACACCATAATCGATAGCGTTTTGACCGCTCAAAATCCATAAATGCAATAAACTGCAAGTCCACATAAGCAAATGTCATTGTGCAAGATGTTTCTAACCTGAAAGGTCTGGACAACGTCAGAATTATCTGGAAACCTCCAGAATCTATTGCAACTAGGGTGGGTAAAAATGTCCAATAGGAGTCATGATTTCATTTCATTTCATTTATTTTTCTATTCTCTTTTCATGGTAATGCAACACGAAATACCACAAGAACAATTTAACAAATCCAACCAACACAAAGTACATTCCATGACAAAGAAGAACAGGAGTAGGATGAAGAAAAACATCTTATAAGCTCCTTATAAACAAGATTCACAAATTAGATGACCTCACCAACATAAAATGACAAACAACAGAAAACTTAAAGGAAAATATATATATATATACATGCATATACACATACATACGACAAGCCCAAATCAGATATAATCTACCTTCAATTAGAACACATTTTTCTCTCTTTGTCTATTATTATTATCTATTAATACTAATTCTGCTTACATGATACTAAATAAACAAAACCAACAAAGATAAAATAATGACAGATCCAACAACCAAAATAGCAACAAAAGCATAATTATTGTAATAATTCTATTAGTTTTCACATTCTTCTTTATAGACTTTAAGTATCTTTTGTTTATAATTATTTTTAAATTGGGTTTAGCAATATATATCATGATATACACAGTAAATCAACAAAACCTTCCATTAAAGTTATACATGAATTTTGAACAATACCAGTTCTTTTTTTTTATCCACTTTAAATGACTATTAGGGGTGTAACGATCCCTCAGGTCACGATTCAATGTATTTCACGATCCTGAACTTGCGAAACTCCAAGACATGGTAAAATATTAAAGATTAAAATGCTAAATTGTAATTACGTTGTGTGTGTAAATGAATAGTCTCGGTGCTGAAACCCAAAGCACAGGACGATAGAGACACCAGAATAACAATATTCATGATTCTGAAGCTGAAAATACACAATTATTTTAGACGAACATGATTTCACTCTGACTAGATGTATTTAATATTATGTAGGCCTTGTTTTACTGGTAATATCAGACATTTGGCATTATCAGGACACAAATATTCCCTCAGCGCATCATTATATTCAACAGTAGTTTAATGCAGTACACTAACTATGTAAACGTGATTTTTTTTCTCGCGTGGTAAATTTTATTTTGGGTGAACTAAACGCAATACATATCGTCACTATTCACTTTTTTTGTATTGCGATATATTGTGACAAGATGTTACACCCCTATCTATTACTGTAGTTATTTTTACTTTAAACAAGATTATATTAACATCAACCACTGAAACTTTACTATTCTTGCAACCAATTTAATCATCACAAAAACTAATGTCAGTCATACTAACGTAAGTTATAGAAGACAAGTAAACATTTGGGCATTTTGGCAAATAAGTGTGTGTATTCGACCATTAAACCTTAAAGGGATACTACAGAATTTAGCATTAAAGGGCAGGGCACCTATTAGAGTCCGATACAAATATTTATTGGTTTTAAAATCCGATATATCGGCCGATATTTTTTTTTTTAACTATTATTTTCAGAAATGCGCAACAAAACATTAACAGATTTCCCTAACATTAGTTATTTGTGGTTATTTATGAGTTTTAACTAAAATAATATGATAATGCATTTTAAAAAGAAACTTGTTTCTTTTATTGTCACAACAAAACAGACTGATGATAGTGGCGTTAGCTAGCTTTGTGGTTAGCTAGTCTATGATGAGCCATAATTTAGCAATGGATAACATCATACTGCAAATTGTAAAACATAAATTTTCAATATAACAGGCCGAGGAGAGATGATACGTCTCGTTGCTATAACTGTCACGCGCTATTAAAGAAATACTTCAGTCACATTGTCAAAAGTTAAAAGGACAGTCAGTCAACTACACTGTAGCAAAGTAACGTAACTATTACTAGCTAATTCCGCTTCACTCTCGGCTTATTTAACAGCAAAACTGGACATGATAGTCACGAATTTTGTCATGCTTATTTAAGTTTAGAGAACTGATGCAGATGTTCTTTTAATTGTTATTCAAGCAATGTATGTCTCGTGACCAACTCAAACGGGACAGTGTAGAGCGCCCTCTGGTGGACAAACCATACAACTCCAACACTCATGACATGGTTCAAGCGTGTTTCGTCCGTTTTTATTTTATTTTTGAAATATTCATTTATCGGCCATTATAACTGCCGATACCGATAGTTTGGAAAATGCCTAATATATCATTTTCTGATTTACTGACTCGTCCTGCTCGCCACAGGTAGAACGCAAAAGCCCAATCCCGGACATTTTGGGTGATCTGGAAACACATTTTCGGACACGGACACTCACTAGTAACCTAGACTTGTTGTTTAACTACTGCGCTCTGTTACCGGTAGGCGTGGCCTCCTAGGGCAGCGAAGCAAGTGCATTCTGGGAGTTGTTGTCTTTCATCCACATAAGCCAAAAATACATGTTCTGGCTTTTCTCAGTCTACAAAGCTCCAAATTCAAAAATAATTTCACATTTCTTCTACATAAATGACCCATTTTAAATACACATTCTTTCCAGAGGTGAAGCATCCCTTTAATAATGCACCAAAATGAACTCTGTATGAGCGGCGGCTTTATGCGTGTGCATATGCTGAAATTAGTTCTCTTTTGCTGCTTATAAAGCACCTGAAACACTACACAGGAACATTCACACTCACTGATGAAGGCTAAAAGCTTCTGATGAAAGATAATGGTTAATGGCTTACACAGACACACATTTACACAAGATTTAGAATAGACACAATGCATTTGTATTGTTTTTTTTTTTTTTAGTGTTGCCAATCAGAAAAAACACTGACAAATCTAGTGACTTTTTGGATTGCTGGTTAAGTCAGTCACTATACCATACACGATCAGTTGTCTAACAGCTATATATTACAATTACAGTATGTACGCATAGATTTGTGGGGGAAACATGTAAACTACAGACTGGCAAATTATGTCATCTAGCAACTTTGAGCAGGCTTTAGCTACTTTCCATTGAAAATAGTTGGAAACACGTCTAGAGCCTCTGCATTTACACATATCAGACCATGTGGTGACGTGCTTACACAGAATTAAAAGCAAGAATCGTACAAGATAAATTTGTGTAATGTCATTTAAATTTATTTTATGTTTTTTGAAAGAAATCTCTTATTGATCCACCAAGACTGCATTTCTGATATCAAAAATACAGTAAAAAGTAAAACTGTAATATTATTAGTGCAATATTTTTTCCAATTTAAAATCATTGTTTTCTATGCGTTATATTTTATAATATAAATAGTCAAATGTGATTTATTCCTGTGATCAAAGCTGAATTTTCATGATTTTTTTCAGAAATCATTCTAATATGAGGATTTGATGCTCAAGAAACATTTTTGATTATTTTGATCAATGGTGAAAACAGTTCATATTTTGGGGGGAAAGTAGGATAAAAAAAAAAACAGGATTCTTTGATAAATAGAAAGAATTTATTTGTAATACAAATCTTTCAGAACATTATAAATCTTTACTGTCACTTACTGTCACTTATATATATATATATATATATATATATATATATATATATATATCAAACTATAAACATGACTACGCTTCAGAGTTTTACAGTAATGATTGCACAGCCATAATCCAGTAATGAATACATCATTATTTCACATCCCTGCGCGCGCACACACACACACACACACACTGAACTACAAGAGCGCTGTGCTGTTTTTAGACTGTAGTTTTATGGTTCCCTGCATCTGACATCTTTAATGTCATTGTGTGCAATCATTTTCAATAGAGGGACAGAGAAACTAATAGGCAAAAGATGATTTATAACGAATATAATATTGAACCGTAAATGTAATTGTTGTGTTTGTGAAAGCATCATAATGTTAAATACACTCGAGAGGTCGAACCGCGTACATAAAGGTACAGATCTTTTCAGCTGCACTAAAATATCAACCGAGTTTAAAAATGTTACAACAATATTGTTGTCACGAAATGTTTTTCTTTGATGGCAATGTTCGCCATGATGGTTTTTAATTGCTTGAAATATGATTGAAATCACTTCAAAAAGGAAAATAAAATCGCAAGTCTGTCATAAAAGCTACATAACATAAGAGGATAAGAACGTCATTATAATTGTGTGCTTGGGACATGGATTTTAATGGTGAAACTTTTGGTTTTTGTAATCAGGCTCTCAAAAATTCTATAAAAATTTGGATTTAGATTTATCAGTATCGGCCAAAATCTTTCATAACGGTGCATTCCTAAAAGTTATGGTTCTTACTGTAGGATGAACAGATATGCGACACTTTCTCTATTAAAACTTAATTTTATGGGGAAATATTACTTTGGATTTAAGAAAAATAGACTGTAGAGGAAACATTTTTATGCAGATTTTATCAAATCATATGAATCGGGACATGCTGATCCTCGGATGAAGGGTGAGAATGCACTAAAGAAATGCATTATTTCTATTCTGCTCTGAACTATCTTTTTAATGAAAAAAAGAGCCTTTACTGTTGCCTATTCAATCATCATTCAAAGCAATTATTACCTGGAATGAACATCTGAAGGCCAGCTGTGAAAATGAATGAAGGCTAAAAAGCATTTCAAATAAAATAAAGTAAGCTGTATGTTTTATTCTGCTCTATATGTCAGTGTGAGTTGATACTTTAAAGGGTTAATTCACCCAAAAATGAAAATGATGTCATTAAATGACTCCTCCCAAGCCCATCAGACCTCCGTTCATCTCCAGAACACAGTATAAGATATTTTAGATTTAGTCCGAAAGCTTTCTGTCCATCCATTGAACATGTGTGTACGGTGTACTGTCCTTGTCCAGAAAGGAAATAAAGACATCATCAAAGTAGTCATGTGACATCAGTGAGTTATTACAATGTTTTGAAGCATCGAAAATACATTTTGGTCCAAAAATAACAAAAACTGCGACTTTATTCAGCATTGTATTGTGTTCTGGTTCGGTTATGGATCCGCGTTCAGTGCCGCTGCTGACGTAAGACGCGGCTGACGTGTGTTCAGCTGGCGTTTCAACATAGTATAAACCATGCTAAGCTAACTCTGATCTGACGAAGAATGAATGCATGCAAAATCACGGTCACATACATTTACTGTTCATATGCTCTTGAGAATCAGCAAAAAAAAAAGTATTTTTAATGTCATTAGCCTACATCGTTCAGAGCATAAGTATATTTTATTCATGTAACGGGACGCAGTTGCTTAAAAAAAAAAAAAAAAGGACATGAAATTACATGTATAGGCAAAGATAATGTGATTTAACGCCATTCACTACTTCATTTTTAGGTTTACAGATTTTTTCAACCCGATCTCACGGGAATTCGTACAAATTTTATGAGGTGGCTAATTCGTAACAATTCGTACGACCTCACTCGTACGATTTTCGCTAACTCGTACATATTTTACGAATTGGCCAATTCGTACAAATGACGTACCCCTGACCCCGCCCCTAAACCTAGCATCACATGGGTTTGGACAAATCGTACGAATTCGTATGAGCGAGGGCGTATGAATTAGTACGAACTAGCCACATTTTAATCACTCGGATGAATTCGTACGAATTGGTCGTGAGCTAGCGTAGGATTTTTTATAAAATAGATAACGTAATGAATTGATATATTTATTCTTTATATGCAATATGTGGGGGAAATGGCCATAAATTAGATTGTCCATTCAATTGCAACTATAAACTGTATTTTACTTGCATGATGTGTTCTTGGGGCAAAAAAGAAGAAACAATCGGCAACACTTTCATAATATTTCAATATTGATAAATAGTTTATCTCCCTATTCATATGTTGTGTCTCAATGCCCGATATAAGTCCTGGCGTATGAAGCAGTCATATTTTTATTATAGAAATCCCATTTTCCTAAGATGTTGAAATGTGGAAATGTGATATTTTGTAATTATTTAAATCTGACTAATTTTCAAAAGATTGCTAAATCTGATCACTAATGTCAGGAGAAGTTGAACATTTAGCTCATCCCTTATGAAAAATGCCCATGGTTTTATTATAAAGTAGTGAACAGTTATATGGAGGATTGATTACCACTTGAAAACAACAGTTTTACAACATGGTTAGTGTAAGCATGGTTAATTTGTGCTTACCATATTTTAACTATAATAACCAAGTTTTTTTTATTTATTTGTAGTAAAACCGTGGTTAATTGTCCTAAGGGTGAGAGAAATTCACTCAAATATAGCTAAGGTCAGTGGACAAAGTCTATTGGATCCTATAGATGCAGAACAACATTCAGCAACACTTTATGCGACAACTACCACAAATCTGTCCTAGTCCAGCTCGGTTGCGTGAACGTGACAGTGTCTCAAAGCAGCTTTGATGAAAAATTCAGCATCTCTTCGCTCTTATGTCAGAGAAAGCCGCGATCAATTATTCACAGACGGACTGTCGCACCGTGTCTGAGGGTTCGCGGCACGGACAGGTGACACGCGGGCCCGGACCGGCCACACACGAAGCGGCACCTTGTATTCTTTATTCGGTGTCACGTCGTGATTTGATTTTATGACTTTAAACACTGTTTAGACACGGGCGCGCGCGTGCGCCGATTCCCAATTTCCATCGTCACGCGCAAAAACTGATACTCGCGATTGACAACTCGAAGAAATGCGGATGAGGCGTTGAAATTAAAAACACGACAGCATAATTGATATATATATATATATATATTATTATATTTCGGTGATGTCATGAATGTACTGACCTAACGAATGGGAACGCGCGTTGAATTCGTGCGTCCATTACCTGATACTCTCCACATTCGGGTAAAAGCCGTTACAAATCAGTGGTGTGTGTGTGTGTGTGTGTGTAATGCATATGCCGCTCGTTACCTCGTCCTGCGGATTCGGTCTCTGGCTTTGCTGCTCTTTAGTGGCCGTCATGATTGGCTTTCCTTTTCAGATGCCGCTGAGAAATGCCCAAAATGCCCAAACTGGCGATTCCAGCACTGCAGAATCGTGATCTCGAATCGCTCCTCCGTGTGGTTTTCGTCCGTGGAGGAGGAGCGCGCGCGGCGCGTTTGGCATTACACCGCAACCGGAACGCGTGATCGATCGTTGCGAACGATGTGTGTGTCTGATTAGGAGCTCGAGCGAACTAAAACTGACGGGATAATAACGGATGCAAATCCGGAAGGCGAGAGCTGAGGAGGAGGAGGAGGAGGAGGAGGAGGGGGGGGGGGGCCTAGATGACGCGAAACCTCAGACAGACAGACAGCACGAGAGCTCAATGATATCGCATGCATCAATGCAATTCTAGTAACTGCATTAATGCATTCTGCAACGAGCATCGATACTGTGAACCTGCAGTCAAAACCTGAAGAGCATCAATGTCAACTTGTTTTCTAGAAGCGCGACCTCGAGTGACTTCTGAATGACATCCAACACAGAATTACGTAAAAGAGAAAAAATATTTGCTCATTGTTTAATTTATTTTTGAATGCCATTTAATATGAATCCAAATATGGGTGTGTAACTTTTTTTTCTCTTCGTGTTTAATTAATATAAAGCTAAATTGATATAGGCTACACTCTTAGAAGAAAAGGTTCTATATAGAACCTTAAAAGGTTCTA
The DNA here is from genome assembly GCF_016745375.1 of Pimephales promelas. The sequence continues at coordinate 644,470 of NW_024121277.1, read as the reverse complement.
TCAGCGCTACGTATTTGGAACCCCTAAAAGGTTCTATACACTCTTAAAAAGGGTTCCTCTGGGTTCTATAAAGAACCCTGGGGTTCCATACTTGGCCAATAGAACCTTTAACCAAAAAAATGGTTCTATATAGAACCATTTTGGAGTTCCATATATGAAGCGGGGGATGGAACCATTTCTGGTTCTAAATAGAACCATTTCTTCTAAGAGTGTACAGCTTTTTTTTTCTTAAATCAGTACTATATTTGTTTCTACAAGCAAATATATTCCTGACAAAATATTCACTGTCTATGCACTAATAAAATCATTCAAGTGAACAGCTTTGATCCCTCTTTTGAAGCGTTGAAATGTGTGATGGATAAATTCTGCATCCTACAGTTTAACATGTAAAGGAACTATATTAAATGTTTTTTTTTCTTTTATGAATTCTCCATATCGTTACTAACTAAACAGTGCCCAAATAGCAGAGATTTCGTTTATCATCTGGCGGCAGGTGTAAGCTATGGAACTCTCTTCCATTGGCTCTCAGGGCAACCACCACATTGCACGAATTTAAGTATAAACTCAAAACATATTTGGCATAGCAAGTCAGCCCCGGGCCCATATGCAAAATAAATTAAATAAAATACTTCCAAACTGTAATGCATTATATATTAGTTACTTGTTACAGTTATTTAAAAGTAATTAATTACATTACTGTCTCAGAATTGTAATGCGTTACATTACTCCTATATTACTTTTGAGTTACTTTCACCAAAATAACTATACAGAAGTAGAACTTAACGTTCTATAAAGGGCTGTAACGAAATGCGATATGAAAACGAAATCGCGATTGGTGACACTCAGATCCACGAACCTGCAAAATCCAACGCATTCTCACCCCAAGGCATCACTTTTTGACCATGCTTCAATATTTGACGCTTTAGGCGCCATTTAGCGTCAGTTAGGCTACATGACGCGATCCTACGGCATCATCTAACTGACGCTAAAGGGCGCCTAAAGAGTCAGATATTGAAGCAAAGATCCAATGCTACATCTTTAAATTATTAGTATTATTTGAGGTTAACATTATAAAATACATAGACACACCACAAAACTAGTTGAGGATAAATTATTTAAAATTGGGGAATTCCGGCGTTATGGACATAACATTTACAGTCAAAATTATTCAACTAATTTTCACTAAAATATAACGTGTTCTCCTAAATGACAATCCATCAAAACAAATTAAATAGAAAAGGATTTATTTAGCAAAAGAACAACATTACATAACTTACAAGAAGATCAAAACATAAAAATGACCAAACCAAATAGTAAAATTACAATATAACATTAATTTTTTTTTTAATTGGAACATCAACAACTTAAGATAATTAAATATAAATCTCTGTGTTTCATATGCACGCGAAAAACGCGTACCATATACACGCAAAAACTGTTTTTGGCGTATAAATGCCACGAGAAATGACATTCGTGCTGTAGATAAGAAGGATATCAACCATCTCATGCGTTGCCTGCCCAACAATTAATTAAAACTATTAATCCGTTTAGACTAGAAGTGGGCAATTAGACTATACGAGCTATAGATCGCGTCTACGCACAGCCTACACACGTAGAAAATGTCAAAGAAATCAAACCAAACACCTTGTAATCACGGTTGACTCTGCTTATGATGGAATATCATACATTTTGCAAATTATTTAGGAAAAAAATGACATGTAGCCACTAGCCAGATTCAATGTTATTTTGGCTAGAAGTGGGTTACACATAGGCCTAGCCAGACTATATCGTGTCTATATTTAACCTAGATGGTGAAATGAGGGCTAATGCTTGCTGGGTATTCTCCGACCGATCTATCCATCAGAAAAAAAAGGTACAAAAGCTGTCACTGGGGCTGTACCCTTTCAAAAGATACACTTTTGTACCTAAAGGCTGCATATTGGTACCTTAATGGTACATATTAACACCTAAAATGTACATATCAGTCCCTAAAATGTACATATTAGCACCTGAAATGGACAAAAGTTTACGTTTTGAAAAGGTACAGCCACAGTGACAGCTTTTGTACCTTTTTTTCTGAGAGTCTATCTATCTATCTGAAAAAAAGGTACAAAAGCTGTCACTGGGGCTGTACCCTTTCAAAACATACACTTTTGTACCTAAAGGCTGCATATTGGTACCTTAATGGTACATATTAGCACCTAAAATGTACATATTAGCACCTGAAATGTACATATCAGTGCCTAAAATGTACATATTAGCACCTGAAATGGACAAAAGTTTACGTTTTGAAAAGGTACAGCCACAGTGACAGCTTTTGTACCTTTTTTTCTGAGAGTCTATCTATCTATCTATCTATCTATCTATCTATCTATCTATCTATCTATCTATCTATCTATCTATCTATCTATCTATCTATCTATCTTTGTGCTTTGCCCCTATTTCCCATATATTCCAGTTAATTCCCTTGGAAAGTTTCTAACTTTGTATTAGTGATGCAAAATGTTGAGTATTTTTCAAAGTGAGACTAAATCAGGGCTGTATTAAAGTATGACACCCATGTCTATCTGTGACATCTTTCAAGTCAAGATAAATGAGTGATGAATCTGCTGACAAAAAGGAAACTATATATTTTTAAAACAGAACCGGACCAACTACTCGACTAACCAGAACCAGAGCTGAACTAAAGCTCACCGGATCTGTCGAACAGAAGCAGGACGGAGCTCAGCTGTGTGTCCTGGTTTCATCTGGTGTGTGTGTGTGACGGTGGCTTTACACTCATTAAGGTGAGACAGCGCTTTCTCTCTCACGGGAGTGTATGCTAATTATTCTGGGTCAGAGTGATAATTACACAAGTACGTGCTGGATTCAGCACTATTAATAAAGTCTTCTGCCCTGTGACCCCGGCGACCTTTACTGACATGCTCTTAATTGAGGATTACAGCTTTAAAATTGACACATAATCTGATCAACAATATCAGAGCACTTTTTCCTGAGTGGTTGTGATTAAATTTAATTAGTCTGTGACTACAGCTGTTCTGATTCATGTGAGAAACACCAAAAGTGGGATGAAACAGCACTTTGGTTTTTTTGAATGCCATGCCATGCCATTGATGAATGATCACTCGCCCCGTCCTCGCAGCGCACAAAGCAGAGAGAGATTACACACACAATTCTTTCTTTGAAAATAGTTTCGTTTATATACAGTAGGTTGTCAAAAGTGATGTCCAGGAGGGATATTTGCCAAATTAAACAATTAAAATATGTTTTTTTTTATTTTTATATATATACTGTATATATATATATTTTAAATGGAAGAACAAAACACTAAACTTAAGTAATTTGGCAAGTAATTATTTGGCAAACTACAGCAACAGGTTTTTATTTTTACTACCAAAAAAAAAAAAAAAAAATACACAGAAAAACAAGCACAGAGGACACTGACAACATAATCAGTTATTAATATTTAGTTGGTTAATATATATTAAATATTATGTTGGCACAATTTGACATATTATTTATTGTGTATTAATCACAAATAAAACATCGACTCAAAGTACATGACCACAAAATCTTTAAATAATAATATGAATACAGTGATAAAGTGTTACTGTCACTACTGCACTAGTATCAAATTGATGCTATTAAGCTCATAATCATAGCAGCTATAATGGTGGTAAAATGTGTCATATGATATAAACACGCACAAAAAAAGATCATCTTTTTAAAGTAACTTGATGCATAAAAAATGTTGTCTCATTACACGGCGACAAGTGACTGTATGTATTCGTCATTGAATCATTCAGGAGATTCTTGATGATCTTGATTTAATATACGTAATATTTGTACTGGAAAACAAGACAAAAATACCAGATAAGGGAAAAAAAATTGTGTACTCAAAAATGTACTCTTAAAAATAAAAGTTCCTATATGTTTTTGACAGCGATGCCATAGAAGAACCATTTTTGGTTCCTCAAAGTACCTTTCAGTGATCAGTTCTTAAAATAACCTTTTTTCTTAGTTTGAAGAACATTTTAATGCACTAAAAAGAACCTTTTTACACTATAAAAGGACCTTTAGTTCCATGGAATATTATATTAATATACCAGTCCGACTCGCTCATTAGCCCAAATATCATTGATTCATATTTCATGTATATTATCATGGGGACATAAAAACATTCTGAAGAGCAGGAATGATCCATAACTTCTCCACATCTCGAGTGTTTTTGTATGGATTGAGTGCAGTTGATGCCGGCTGCCATGTTGCACTGCCCTCTAGTGGTCACGACTGAGCAGTTCAGGCAGTGTGATGTGAACAGTGAAATCAGCATATGCCACATATTTAATACCATTATGATTATGAGCTTAATCGCATCAATTTGATAGAAGTATCGTGTGCAGCTGTGGGCAAAAGTGATGTCCGGTCTAGCCTAGGAAAGATGACATCTTCACACTTCATTTAAATATTGCATAATTGTGTTTGGAGTCAATTGTTTTATTTGATAAGCCAGTGAAACATGACAAATTGTGACATTTTTTTTAAATCTAGACTGTCTATCATACAAAGAAATTTTAAAGGAATGCAAAACAACAAGAGAAAACTACTGGAATATAAATAATTGATTATGTTGTAGTCACTGTTTGCTTTTATTTATTTATTTTTGTATAGTAAAATGTGGTTGTGGATTGATATATTTGCCAAGTCCTTTTGTCAGATAAATATCGTAAGTTTAAAGTTTTGTTCTTCCCTCATATTTTATATTTTTTAAATATTTTCCAACTTGTAGGTTCATTAAAAACACGTGTCCCGGGCCCTGCAGACGGTATACACTGTAAAAAGTGAATATGGGTGTAAGTTGGATTACTAGAACTATTTGAGTCTATTTACTTCGTATTTCTGCTTTCCTAATCGTAATTGATTATTGTACACTCATTCAACTTGAACGCATAGAAATTCACAGACACTCAGATATCTCGCTTTCACCCAAAGTGTAATTTCCCTTTAAGGACCCTCGCGTCAGACGTTTTTTTGCTGACGTCATGACGCACGAGCCTGTCTGGAACTTTCTGCTCGACCGCCATTTTCTTTTTCGCACTCGGATGAATAAGGTAGGTTGGAAGTTTTGTTTTTTAATTAATATACTCAAATATGCAACTTTTGGACGTTTGTTTTAGTTGTTTATGAGTTAATGAATGTTGTTTGTGAACATGAATACTAACAAAATCGCAATTAACCACATTTTTAAACGTACGTTTGCAAACTAGCATTACTGAATTATAGTTCTATGCAAGTTAACGTTAAACATGATGTTATCTTTAACTTAACTCGTTTGTTTTATAAAAATGTGTTCAGTTTGGATCTTGGGACTTGTGTAACAGTTATTAAATAGTTTTAAAAAGGATAACCGTCTGTGCCGCGTGAGAAATTGGAAATGCTTTGGGCGGGAAGTGGTCGGGGAGCGGGACAAAATGCTCGAATTTGAATTCCTGCAGTACAATATTTGAGTTTTATTTTTTGTCTGTTCTTTTATTTGTCTTTGAAACGTTAGCTCTGACTTATTCATCGACTTTTTTCGCCCAAAATGATGCTGAAAGTCTGTGATAAACGCCATTGGGTGCATCTCAATCAGTTCATTAAGTTAACCAGGGCACTGATCAGGGAGTCAGCCCATTATTAACGTTAACGTTACCTGATTCCCTGATCTGTGGCCTGTGCTTAACGCTAGCTTAATTTGCCTAGCTCGAGGTGTTTCATGCAGGAAAACAAATCGGGGTTTTCTTTAAAATTATGATTTTTTTTGTAGAAAATAGTAGTATTTCACAACTAATTAATTACTTGACCTGTAGCAAACTATTTTTTACCACTTAAGTTAAATACTAATGATACAACATTTTTCTCTCCTTATGACCGAAAGCTTTTTCAAGTTTGACGATTGAGGACGACACTTTGCTATAACATTACATGGTAAGTATTTTCTATTAATTTAAGTAATTTCTAATTTCTTCTATTGATAATAGATAATATGAATTACTAATGTTGGACATGTTTGAGTAAATTCCATCTAATGTTGTCTAATGCTATTGACTTGCAATTTATCCTAAATAAGAATTTTGAACTAAAACTAAAAGAATTAAGAACTAAAATCGGCATCAACTCACCCTTATGACATCCCGAATGCATGTCCCTTTTTTGATTCTCAGAAATATCTTTTTTTAGTTTATACAGTGTAAACCAATTTTGAAGCTCAAAATGATTATGATGTGACATGTATTGTGCATGTAAAAGGTGCACAAGTACTGGCTGATTTAAAGGGAATAGTTCACTTTGAAATTAATTTTTGGTGTGTTTTAGCTTACCTCAAGGCAGGGCATCCAAGATGTCTTTGTTTCCACAGTATTTTCAATTTTGATATTTTTCGGTCAAACCGTTGTCTATCAGTCATATAATGCAGGTCTATGGTCACCACCTCAAAGAGCATGCAATGCAATGGAAGATTATTTCGATATATCTAAATATGTTTAGTGAAAGGTAAAACTTCTGAAATCTCTGTGTAAACAATGAGTGACGTTGACTTGCAAGCGATCACTTCCGGCGCGTGCGCAGACCGAAGCGCCCATGCCGTCAGTTCATTTTGTCATGGCTGTGTTACACGAGGTAAAAACGATATAAATACTGTTCGTTTTCTCACACAAACCGCTTGTTTCGTTTCTTAGGCCATCAATGTGTACTTACATTTATGAGTCATTCAATCATCTTTAATTTTTGACTTCTCTGTGTATGTTCTTTGAGGTGAACCTAAAAAAAAATTCTGTTTTGAACGGTAACGTAGACATCAGTGTTTATATCTGAATAATGATTTTTTTTTATACTTCTGTGATGTATATACTTTGTCCAGTCATTAATACAACCTTTTATAGTTTTGTAAATTAAGTTTTGTTTATATTTTCTTGTCCTTTGCTATCCTTGGGGAAATCTGATTCTCCATTACAGATTACTCCGAATTTTAAAAATAAGAAAAATAATCACAAATGCTTTTTCACAGACTGAAAACATTCACACGGAAAGAAGAGTGTCCTGAAGGCCCTCATCGTTTTCCTGGGGAAAATCCGGTAACACTTTAAAATAATGGTCCGTAGTTAACAAGTAGCTATGCAGGAAGTAATAGGTAGCACTGCATTAACACCGAACTTAATACTATTAACTAATTTGGAAGCAATATTAACTAAGCATTAAGTAATAGGTAATTTAGTACAAAGGTAGTTCCTTGGTAGGTATTTGATTATTACTAAAGAAATATATCCTCATTGAGAACTACTACTCTTGCCAGGATGGACGCATGTTCTCTGTTTATTTAAAACTTAAACATAAAATAATACTAATAAAGACAGTTTTTAAAAATAAACCTTAAATAATTAGGAAGTGATGCTGACACTCTCATGATTGGATTAGTTCACTATTATGAGCTCTATTGAATGTCAGTCACATATATCTCAGACTCCAAAGACCTATAACTTTATGTTACAGTAGCTGCCTGAGGAGGACTTCTCTTTAGGACATGAATATAAACATGATGTTCACTTGTCAAAAACAATTTGCATCTTTAATGAAGAAATTGGCTGCATTTATGTTACGATAAGCGCGAAACCACATCTTCCAGATTACAGTGTTTGTTAGAATATTAGTGCCTCACAGAACCTGTACAGTATGTGTCAAATATAAAATTAAATAACTTGTATCATTTGTGAAAAACATGTTAACTCCTAACTAACTACAAGCGTTACCTTGTCATCCCACAATGTTTACACAAGTTATTTAATTTTATATTTGACACATACTGTACAGGTTCTGTGAGGCACTAATAATCAAACAAACACTGTAATCTGGAAGATGTGGTTTTGCGCTTATTGTAACATAAATGCAGCCAATTTCTTCATTAAAGATACAAATTGTTTTTGACAAGTGAACATCAATGTTTATATTCATGTCCTAAAAAGAAGTCCTCCTTAGGCAGCTACTGTAACATAGTTATAATAGTGGACTGATCCAATCATGAGAGTGTCAGCATCACTTCCTAGTTATTTAAGGTTTATTTTTTTTAAAACTGTCTTTATTAGTATTATTTTATGTTTAAGTTTTAAATAAACAGAGAACATGCGTCCATCCTGGCAAGAGTAGTAGTCACAATCTCAACCTAGCTAATGTATTTGGGGGGATATATAAACTTCATAAACTGGTTTCCACAAAGAACCCATTTGAGGCACATGCTTCTGAAATGTTATGATCATGTTAAGAGTATAAAACCCCCACAATTGTTCACTTTTTAGATATGTTACTTTTGTGATTTAGTAATTAATTGATTATTAATTCTTAGTTCGCAAGTAGTTCTCAATGAGGATATATTTCTTTAGTAACGATCAAATACCTACCAAGGAACTACCTTTGTACTAAATTACCTATTACTTACTGCTTAGTTAATATTGCTTCCATATTAGTTAATAGTATTAACTTCGGTGTTAAAGGGTTAGTTCACCCAAAAATGAAAATTCTGTCAGTATTTACTCTCCCTTATGTTGTTCCAACCCCGTAAGACCTTCGTTCATCATCGGAACACAAATTAAGATATTTAAGATATTAAGATCGCTCCTGCATACAGTCCGTAGGCTTCTTGAGGGACTGGCTCTTGCTGTCCTCGAAGTCATTAAAGACATCGTTAAAATAGTCCAAGTGACTACAGGGGCTCAATCTTAAGTTTATCAAACGACGAGAACACTTTTGTGCGCAAAAAAACAACAAAAATAACGACTTTATTTCAACTATTCGTTTATTTCTCCCTCTGCGCGAGTCAGGTTACTAGTTTAATAGCGTAAGTTTCTGTCATTGTACGTCACACGCATCACACACACATGACCAGCGTCGGCCAATAGTGAGCCTACGTGTGACGTAGCTCTACGCAATCACACTACGCTAACTGACTTACAGGCTCATGGAGAAGGAAGTGAATAGTTGAAATAAAGTCGTTATTTTTGTTGTTTTTTTGCGCACAAAAGTGTTCTCGTCGTTTGATAAACTTAAGATTGAGCCCCTGTAGTCACTTGGACTATTTTTACGATGTCTTTAATGACTTTTCGGGGACAGCAAGAGCCAGTCCCTCAAGAAGCCTATGGACTGTATGCAGGAGCGATTTTAATATCTTAAATATCTTAATTTGTGTTCCGAAGATGAACGAAGGTCTTGCGGGGTTGGAACAACATGAGGTTGAGTAAATACTGACAGAATTTTCATTTTTGGGTGAACTAACCCTTTAATGCAGTACTACTTATTACTTCCTGCATAGCTACTTGTTAACTACGGACCATTATTTTAAAGTGTTAACGAAAATCCTCAAGACCTTATCAAGGAGTACCTTGTGAGTTGAAATTCTGCATGTTCTATTTAGATTTTTCAGAAAGTTTAAATTTGTGTTTTGTAGTTATGACTGCAAAATGTTTATTTATTTATTTTTTTTATGTACATTTCTTTAGGATAAGCAGCGAGATGATTGGGAGGGTGAGCTGGAGCAGTTCACCATGGCGGTGTATGTTATTCGGAAGGAGGGGGGAGAACATCACGAACCACCGGCTGACATAGGTGTCGTCATCGAGGGTGTTAAAGTTTTGAATGAACTGCCTTCGTTCACATCAGCTTGTGCCTTGCTTCTCGGGATGATATACATCATCAATCTGGCTTACCCAAAACCGCTTCGTTTTACTTTCGAGGTATTCCAGAAAGTTCTCTTGCAGCTTGAACAGCAAAAGATGTCACTAAAAGTTCAAAGTCTTTTCAGTAGACAACAGTGAACTTGCAGTAATGTTTGAATGTGCATATGTCTAGTCTGTGTTTGAAAGAATGTTGGATGTTTAATTTGTTTTCTTATGTTTGTAGACTATCCATTTGTTCATTCATACGTCTAGTATGAATGTGTAGTTGTTTGTTTGAATCTGATTGATTCACTTTAAATTTAGGGCATTACCTGTAAAGCTCTTCTCATACAGTATGGTTCTATTTGAAAGATTAAAGGGAAAGTTCACCCAAAAATGGTTCAAGTTGTTCCAAACCTGCATGAGTTAGTTTCTTCTGCTGGACACAAAAGAAGATTTGTTGAAGAATGTTGGTGACCTGGCAATTGAAGGCACCCATTGACTTCCTGTATCTTTGGAAGTCAACAGTCAAACAATTCAGAAGTCAACTGTCTGGTTACCAACATTCTTCAAAACATCTTCTTTTGTGTCCAGCAGAAGAAACTAACTCATGCAGGTTTGGAGCAACTTGAACCATTTTTGGGTGAACTATCCATTTAATTGTTTTTAGGTAGCTCATTTAAAGGGTTAGTTCACCCAAAAATGAAAATTAAGTCATTAATTACTCACCCCCATGCTGTACCAACCCTGTAAGACCTTCGTTCGTCTTCGGAACACAAATGAAGATATTTTTGATTAAATTTGAGAGCTGTATAACTACCAATCAATACGATTTCCACGACGCATGCGCGAGAATTGCGATCTCCTTCAACTACTTCAGTTCAGTTCACGCGCATGCGTCGTGGAAATCGCATTGAAGTGTCATTTCTGGCCAACAAGGAAGAAAAGGAATAGTAGAATAAAGTCGTTATTTTTGTTTGTTTTTTCACACAAAAAGTATTCTCGTCGCTTGATAAACTTATAGTTGAGCCACTGTAGTCACATGGAATATTTAAACATTTTCTTCATTGACTTTCTGGGCCGTCAAGAGCCAGTCCCGGCAGTCTATGTGGTAGTGATACAGCTCTCAAATTTAATCAAAAATATCTTCATTTGTGCTCCGAAGATGAACAAAGGTCTTACGGGGTTGGTACAGCATGGGGGTGAGTAATTAATGACTTCATTTTTGGGTGAACTAACCCTTTAAGGGCATAACCACTATGTTTTTATATTTATTTTTATACATATGTTGGCTTATGCAGTTTTGAGCATAATTCAGTGCAAAGGCAACTTTGCAAAAAAACTGTTAATGGAACAAGTGTGTCAGTAAATGGAATTTCATTGGCACAACAAATGTTTGTAAAAAAAATTCTCAAAGTTTGTAATATGAAAAATACCGATGGTGTATAAAATGAATTAATGTTAATAAATATTTCTCCAGCAATTTGAGTCTTCTGTGATTGACCTGAAATTAAGTTGAGAAAATAAAATAATTTAAGTTGAGAGAACTTATTTTTTTTAGGTGTTACCAATTGAAGTAATTTTTTTAAGTTGATCCAACTGTAGGAAAAATTAATAAATTTAAGTTGGAATGCAGTGAAATTAAGTCAGACTAATGTAAATAATAGGATTGAGTGAACTCAAATAATTTAAGTGTGATTGACCTAGTAAAATTAAGTTGAGAAAATGTGATAATTTAAGTTGAGAGAACTTAATTTTTTTAGGTGTTACCAATTGAAGTAATTTTTTTAAGTTGATCCAACTGTTCACTTTTTACAGTGTACTATTACTAATTACTCTAAAAAGTATTGCATTACTTATCCAATTACTACTACTAATCACCTCGACCAGTTGAACATTACAAGCACAGAACATTACAATGAAACTGCTCTTTTAACCCTTTCAAATAAATAATATAAATTGCATAAATTATTCTTGAACTGAGCAAAGTATTTAAACAGAGGAGGTAACATTAAAAACATAAATGTACATAAGATGTTAGATTTTGATGTTAAATCCACTATTGTGTTATAAAGAATTGTTCAAAAAGTGTTTAATTAAATTACATCAGAAGCAACTGTAATTAAATTACAGAAAAATTAAGAGTAATCCTTTACCTTTCCAAGGGAACGGTTATTAATTAAAGTCAGTCAAATGATCTATTGGAACACTTAGCCTTAATGAAAAACATAATGGTTCATTTGAAATTAGAGAAAATCTAATATTTGTTGAGGGGGAAGTCTGAAATATTTTATTCACCGCTGCAAACTTTAATAGATTACTTTGGTGAGAATAATTGATTGGTTTAGCATGGCAATGGCAATGATGTCCACTGATGTTTGTTATTGTGTTTTTGTCCTTCTGTATTTGACATGCAAAAAACGTCAATAAAGAGAATTTTGGGGGAAAAAAGTCAGTCAAATCCCCTTTATTTCTTTCTTTCTATTCAAATAGCCTAAAAAGACAATAGTTTGATTATTCAGCTCAACTCAGTCAAATACCGAATTATTTCTTCTGGTACCTCAGACGATCAACTGACGAATGAAAGATTACACCACCACGGGCTGTTTAAATACTCGGTTCTGATTGGCTGGAAGGTGTCCAGTGAAACCGTTTAATGCACAGGAAGTTCCAGTCAGTTTGAAATTAATCCGCTACTATAAACACTGGCTACCATAGTAACACAGTTACACTTGCAAGACAGAAACATGAAAACGTTGATAGGCTAAATTGGTGATTTTTGCTCATCTGAAATAACCCTAGCCTTTTCCATGTCTAACTTCACGATAAATGGAAATGTGGAGTTTAACATCAGTTAGTATAATGATGAGTAAAACAATCCCCTATCGAAATTTCCAACTGTTTTCATTTAATTTAATGAATTTCAATAAATGTAATTATAGTAATCGTGGTTAATAGAGAGGCCGGTTTTATTTCACACTCTACACAATTCATTTAAATAGCCTAAATGACATGATTAGTTCGAATAAAGATTGCCTTGTCACTGTCAGTGTTGCCTGTCATTCATTAATCATTTTTTAAACATCCATTAAAAAATCATTAAGTTAGCTATATGCTTAAGCAACGAGGGGACTCTTTCAGTTCTCTCTCTTTCTGTTTTAATAATGAATTGCAATAAATGTGATAATTGGATCTACTTTATCTAAAGCGGATGGAGTGCTAGAACTAACGAGCCGGATCATAAGAAAATAACCGTCATCGGTAAAATTACACTGTAAACATTTAATGCATGGCTATTGGCTAGCCGTGGATTATCCCTTACATTTTTCACATACGAAATCAGCACACATACGATACGGCTATAAGAAATAAACGCACGCATAAGCATAACTATAGTGCAAATCAAGACCAGTGCTGCAATGTGCCACTTCTAGAGCATCTGTGTACGAAGAGCATTAGTTTCATTACAAAATGCGTGGGAAGGAAGCCACTTAACTCTGCTGCTAAGAAACAGGCGAAAGATGAAGTTGATGATATAATAAACAGTATAAAAATAGGCTATGGGTCAAGAGTCCATGTTCATTCAGTGTGTTGCTGTTTAAGCAAGTATTTTAAGCTTTTAAAAATTCAAACATTTCTGGCATTAGGTATGTGAAGACAAAACAAAAATTGAGTTCATGATCCGAGCATGCTAAGTGGTCGTAAAAAAATGTGTCATGATTTTGGCCTTTGGTCAAAAATGACCCCAATAGGAAATGAATGGGAAATTGACAAAAACACAAAAATTCAATTTTTTTTTTTATTATTTTTTTTTTATGAGAAATAGTTTTTGAGATTGTTTTAATTATATATTCAAATCCAAAAAACAAAACAAAAAAAAACAAAATGTGTTCATAATCATAAACAGCCGGGGAATTCACATGCTTCTCCATAGCGAGCTGCACATGCCATCTAGTGGTTACACCATGATTCTACGCTTTTTCTCTATAGTAGCCAGATGGTGCTAATTTTCTTCAAAAAATATTTTTTGTCTGAATGCCTAGACTCTATATTAAACAAAAATACTGCAATATTTTTTTTAAATAATATATATATATATATATATATATATATATATAAATAAACCATAAATATTGCATAAATATTAATAAATTCAATCAAATTGTCTCAAAATACTATATTAAAAAGAATAAATATTATAGAACAAAAATAAATTGCATTGGTTTTACTGGAATGGAAGAAGTTTCATTTTTAGGCCTCCGGTCACTTCTGCCCAGGAAAGCCCAGGACGTGACTCATAAAGGAAGGCCATCAGAGGGTTAATAACAGTGTTAATCAATAAACATACAAAACACTAGGCTGTGTTCCTGGTTTACTGTTGATAGGGTAAACATCCTTCAGCTGGACACCATGTCAACATCAAATGAAGGAAGAATTTACACTGGACTACACAGACGCTGTGGTGTTTGCATGTTTGTGCATGTGTTGCGTGGGTGCGCGTGGAGTTATGCAGTGCATTAGCGAGCAGCCGCCCACAAACATCATCTACAAGCAATCTTTAATTCCTCTTTTACATGCCATAAAACCAATACTGGGAAACAAAACCACCATTCCAGCATTTGCAACTCAGCACTCGACACAGCGGCTGTAAAAGCCAGAAAGGTGAAGCTTATGAATCATAGGTATACTTCGGAGCGGTGAAGGGCAAGGTCAAACAAATATGAATACATACTGGGGGTACAGTTCTGTAAAATTGAAATCATCTTGTTGTGTGAAATGAACGCACTTGGACACAAATCAGCTGCTAAATAAAGCAAATAATGTGATTATGGTGGAGTAATGGTGTTATTTCACCGTACAGAATGAATGCAGGATGGTTTAGTGAACAGGAGTAGAAAAAAATAGTTTCATTAGTGATAATAACGCAATGAAACATGACAAATTGGGCCGACATCATTATCATCAAGTTGGTCAGTCATACAAAAGAAATATGAACAATAGACAACCAAGTGATTATGTTGTAGTCAAGGTTATATTTCCTGTGTGCTTCTTGTTTTTCTATGCATTTGTTTTGCGTTCTAATATAAAACCTGTAGCTGTACTTGTCTTTTTTTGTCAAATAAATACGTTAACCATAGTGTGTTGTTCCCTATAGCAAGGTGAGCATTTGAGCTTATAAAACTTAAACTTTGTTATTTATTTATTAAATGAGCGATCGTTTCGCTTGATAAGACCCTTATTCATCGTCTGGAATCATTTAAAGCCCTTTGAACAGTTTGCACTGAAAGTGTCTTTTGGACCTTGAACCGTTTGGTCCCCATTGAAGTCCATTATATGGAGAAAAATCCTGGAATGTTTTCATCAAAAACCTTAATTTCTTTTCGACTGAAGAAAGAAAGACATGGACATTTTGGATGACATGGGGGTGAGTAAATTATCAGCAAAAGTTTTTTAAAAAAGTGAACTGACGCTCTCGTTCGTCAAGGCAGAGACATGTTTCAGTGTAATATTAAGAAGTGCTGCAATGCTTTCTATGACTCTGTGTGAGTGTGTAACCTGAGTCTCCTGTTATAAGTATATCTGATAGCCTCTCTGAAGTAATATGAGCACACAAACTCACACACTAGTGCCATACTAATTGCATTGTGTGAATGTATAATGTAGGTTTTAGATGATGGACAGAGGGATGAGGGCTGTGTGGTGGTGGACCTCTCATTTCCAGCACTGCTGTAAGAGGAACCCACACACACACACACACACACAAAGGATCGGTTTATGACTTCCTAACAACAATTACCTGCACACACACTTATCTAGACGTAAAAGGCCAGCAATATGAATGAACACGGAGCACATGTGCATGCCTGTATCATGCCTGTGACTTATTAAAGTACAATTCAGCACAGATACTTCTTCTAAAGACACCAACCTCAGTTTACAATCATTGTGAAACACTGATATTACTAGACAAATGTTAAAATATGAAATCACGATTCACGACTAAAATCTAGGTTGAGGAAAACATATTAAATGTTATTCAATTATCCGTGCAATATGTGAATATATTTTTTTTCATGCATTTTACGATGCAATGATCAATAATTAGATCAAATTTAAGTTGTTTAAATAAAGGAATATTTCCAGTCCATAGACGATTATTTAAAAATATCTGGGTTGATCATCGTAAATAAATCATATCCTCCGTGTTTGAGTGCAATGATTAGATTAACAACAACGGGTGGTAATAGAATGCAAAAATACACTAAAAAACATTAAATCAGTCTGATTATTCGTTGTTAATCACACCTCTCAGATAATATTACACAATAATAATAAAAAAAGATGACATAGCAGGGTATGATACAAGTCTAAATAAAGAGTTTTAATTATTGACATTTATTTAACTAAATTAGTTTAATTTGACATGCTTGAACTGTTCGACCAATCACAACACACTGCTCCAGCCGGCCAATCAGAGCACAGTGTACTTTTCAGAAGGAGGGGCTTCATAGAGACAGGAAGTAAACAGAGCGTTACTGACAGACTGAGAAGAGAGGAGCTGCAACAATGGAGAATATGAGGAAAATAATCAACATTCAAGCAGGAAAACCTGTTCTAGAGCTCAAAAACACAATTTTTTTTCTTTTCAGAGAATTTAGAGAAGAAAACTTAGTTTAGGATTGGGAAAGTTCATTATATTATAATTCTATAATAGCCTATCCAAGAATAAAATGATCAGTAACACTCTAAAGTTGCAGTTAGAATTAACTAAACTGAACATACTTTAAGTATCTATCTATCTATCTATCTATCTATCTATCTATCTATCTATCACAATAAAAAGGGTGTCTGTTTTCTCCCCTCTTGAATGCTGTGACTGGGAACCTCGAATTGCACCGTTTAAAGTTCATTAATAAAACTTTCAGAATCTGAAATCATTTGTGCACGAGGACTCAATCCCTCCATGCATCACATCAGTTCTCGCAGACTCTTTGCCAGCTGTCAATCAAGCATGGACTTTCAAGATGACCAAACAAACACTCAACTCACATTGACATTGCCTTTGTTAATGCATCGGAGAACTGCGTTCGTTATGATAAATCTGATCGGTCTGATTTCATTAGCATTTTTGCGTCATGTAAGTTAAAAAAAAAAAAGTAAAACAAAACAAAACGGTGTTACATGATAAACCCCATCAGCTCAATTATTATTAATCATAGTTGTGTGACGCCGAACAACCTGTCAGTGCATTGGGAAAAACAGCGAAAAACACTTACTGTGATGTTCTTGGCGGAAGACTGACATTTGACCTGATGACCTGAGACGCCGGCGGTTTGATTCATCGAGGAAAAGCGACGGAGATCCAAAGGTGCGATCGATTAACGTTAATTTAATCTGGGATTGTTTGTCTGACAGAAGCTCCTCGATCATCATGAAGATGAACGCGAATGAATTGAGAGAGCAGTGATCGCCTCCCACATCTCCCCTCTCTCTCTCTCTCTTTCTCTCTCTCATGCAGTAATTGAGTCATCGTAACTCATACAGTTCTTAACCTTCTGAGTCTGTTCTGGTTTAAATAACAGCAGGTGTTTTAATTTCACTACTTGGAATGACTTCAGTGTGCTATATGAATTATGTTTCATATAAATAACGGTCAAAACTCGTAAAAAATTATCCCATAACTTGCAGTTACATCGACGGAAAGTTAAAATGCGCCAAGACCGTTCAAACTCCAACTGTCAAAAATTAGCATCTAAACACACTGAAGCTCATTAGACTCAATTAAGCAGCCATTCAACGTGTTTTAACTCTACTCATCTTCATCTGTTTTCGCGAGGCAAGTAAAATGACTGATTTTATTCGGGTTAACACATTTTAAACACACACTCCCAGTCCCAGCCCGGTTTTAATCGGTAAAATGACGCTTGTTGAGAGCGGCCGCGAGAGCGCGAATATCGACTTCTCGCGAGAGTCAGATTCAGCGCGATTTAAATTCGATCATCAATTAAATATGAAGAAAGCTTGAAAAGCAGCTGATAACATGATGTTTAACATTCAAATGATCGTTCTGTAACTTAAGTGATTTTATATAATGTTATGTATTTAAAATGGAAAAGCGTTAAACAGCTCCGAGTAGAACGTGACGTCATCTCGAAATCACAATATGGCGTGAGCGCACTTATTTTAAAAAATGTTAGACGAACATCCAACAAAAACGTTTCAGAAAATAAAATAAATCCATGAATAGTTGTTGCGGTTACAGTTTGAGACTTTATTAAAGGGATGGCTCAAACTCTGTCATTAACACTCACCCTCAAGTGGTTTCAAACCAATTTTCCGTTCTTTGTTCTGCTGAAAAACACATTTTGAAGAATGTTTGTAACCAAACAGTTGTGGGCACCATTGACTTCGATAGTATATTTTTTTCCATACTGGAAGTTAATGGTTCCCTAAAGACTCTCTTTCGTTCAAGACTCTCTGACCAAAAATCTTATCATTATCAACCCGAAACTTTTGTATAGTAGTCAATAGCCTAACTATCATGAGAGATTAAAATGCTTGGCTAAGCTCCCGAAAAACTTGATACTAAGATGAGAATGACGTTTTAAACCTATTAAACCGAAGGTCACTAAATAAATAGAGCTGAAAACACACATGTGAGCCTGTTCATTAGAAATCATGAGCTTTTATTGGAATGTTTCACCATTACACTTATAAATCCCACCCATGTGTCATCTGCCTTTATCAAAACAAGCTTCTGCTAATACTGGCACAATCATCATTCCACTCAATTATGTTCACACGACTGGTCTGCAATCATGAATAAATGACATCTGAAGGTAAAAGCAGTTGAGTATCTAAAATGCCATGAAAGAAAGAGACAGACAGAAAATCCTGTATATGGGATTTTTTTTTTTTAAGTTTTCTTTTAGTCACAAATTTGATAGATTGAAAGCAAGTATCAAAGTATAGCGGGAAACACTTTGTTTTAATGTGGTAGGGGTCGAGGGTCATAAAACTTTAAAATAAAGGACAAGATGAAGCCGTACACACAGTTCAACATGTGATTCTTTACACCCTTAATGACAATAATGACGCCGGTCCAGTTTTCATCATCAATCTGAGTTCAGTCGCACGCCGTCACACACTCACTAAAGACTGAAGCTGTTTCGGTTGCTTACACTGGGATCAAATCAACAAAAAAAAAAACATGTGTTCGTATGTTTCCAGCAGTCGGGTCTTTCACCGTCAGACACATGTCTACTTCTGAGGGGACCAACAATAGAAAAAGTATTTCTCATTTTTTGCATCTGCACCCTACCATCCCATAAGTGTGTATGCGTGTGCGAGTGTGTGTGTGTGTGATGGTTTAGGACATGACGCCGAACACAGGGTTGTGGCGGCAGATGCTCGGGCCGATCTCCTCGTAGTCCTTCTTGGTGTGACACACCTGGTAGAACTCCGGCTGAAAAGTAGACAAACGACGTCATAAAATACAAATAAAATACCATATAAGTGGGAACATCCTAAACTTGATAATAACTAAAAACCATGATGTAAACAACCTTACGGTTTAAACAGCTTTCGGCAAAAACAAAAAGATGATAAATGTCACATTTTAGCATTTAAATCTTTTAAGAAAAAGGATACATTTTTATTTTAAATATAATAATATTTATACACACTGCTGTTCAAAGGTTTAGTATGTTTAGTCAGGGCCAATAAAGGGTAAAGGGGTAATAATATTTCACAATATTACTGTTTGTTTAAAGCAACCTTGGTAGGAGAAGATACATAATTGTCTATCTATCCATTCATCTATCCACCCTGCCATCCATCTATCCACCAATCCATCCATCCATCCACCAATCCATCCATCCATCCACCAATCCATCCATCCATCCATCCACCCACCAATCCATCCATCCACCAATCCATCCATCCATCCATCTACCAATCCACCTACCAATCCATCCATCCATCCAACAATCCATCCATCCATCCACCAATCCATCCATCCATCCATCCATCCATCCACCAACCCACTAATCCATCCATCCACCCTGCCATCCATCTATCCACCAATCCATCCATCCATCCACCAATCCATCCATCCATCCACCAATCCATCCACCAATCCATCTATCCATCCATCCATCCACCAACCCACCAATCCATCCATCCACCCTGCCATCCATCTATCCACCAATCCATCCATCCATCCACCAATCCATCCACCCACCAATCCATCCATCCATCCACCAATCCATCCATCCATCCACCAACCCACCAATCCATCCACCCTGCCATCCATCTATCCACCAATCCATCCATCCATCCATCCACCCACCAATCCATCCACCCACCAATCCATCCATCCACCCATCCATCCATCCATCCATCCACCAATCCATCCATCCATCCATCCATCCATCCACCCACCAATCCATCCACCCACCAATCCATCCAGCAATCCATCCATCAACCCACCCATCCATCCATCATCTATCATCCATCCATCCATCCACCCACCAATCCATCCATCCATCCATCATCTATCATCCATCCATCCATCCACCCACCAATCCATCCATCCATCCATCATCTATCATCCATCCATCCATCCACCCATCCATCCATCATCCGTCCATCCATCTATCGTAGTCAAAATTTGAAGTGGATCAAAAAAGTTCAAAGTTGTCCTAAGACAAGAACTGCTATTGTTAAAAATTAATGTATAACTTTGAAGAAAGGTTTTGAATCCATTTCAAATGTTGACTACTGTGTATATATATATATATATATATATATATATAATTTTTTTTTATTTATTTATTTAGTTTTATTAATATATCATTATTATAAATATTCATATTTTTCCCCAATGTCTTAGATTTTTAGAATGCACATTAGCTTCCCTTGTAATTTAAAAACCTATCTATCCACGGTGAAAACTCTATGGTGTTTTTCATGCCTTAGTATAGTAGCACAAAAGCACAATTCCACACAATAGTAGCCTATGCACGGCCTTCACTGAGAAGCTGCGCGCGGCGGGATGATGATCGGTGTGGCCCACCACTGCCGAATGAGTGCAGCAGCAACACCGCATTTAACAAAAAAAGCCCATTTGCTCATCCACGTTCGGCTCAGACTCTTTCAATTGTTCAAAGCCAAAATCAAATAAATTAATTCTGATTAATTGCACAGCCCTACTGCAATTATTATAATGCATTTAACTTCAGTTTAAATGATTTATGAAGATACAATGCATTATGCATACCTGAATAATGCATTATACATAATTGTTAATATTTCATATTTCAATAAACCAATATTTCAACAAAGAGAATGTAAGTAGCTGTAAATTATGCGTGTGTGTGAGAGACTCACAGTCGAGGCCAGCATGGATCCTCCAAACCACACGGCGTATCGCTGCATGTGATGGGTGATGACCTGAACGTCGATGGGTTTGGGCTGTGAGAGCAGAAGAGATGCAGAGGAGATATTGAGATTTTTATGTCACTTCTCATTATAAACACACCGACGCTGAAGCTGATCTTTAAACGGGACCTTGAGTTTTCCTCCGCTGAGCTCCTCACTGAGCTTCAGGCGAGCGTCCACCGTTCTCTTCAGGTCTCTCTGCAGACGCCGGCCGAAGTCACGAAACATGGTGGAGCCGCCAGAAAGAACGATGTTCTGCAGAAGAGGACACACACAGAGGCTTTCTACAGGTCACACACACACACACACTGCACAAAAGGGTTTCTTCCTCAGTATTTCTGTCTTGTTTTCCAGTACAAATATCAAAACATTTATAAATCAAGATTAATTTACAGGAAAAACAAAATGACTAAAGATGTGAAGTCTTGTTTGATGAAAAATGTCCAAATTAACAGATTAAGTGTTTAAAACAAGAACAAATATCTGCCATTGACGTCAGTAGGGATGGGCAACGATTAATCGCGATTAATCGCATCCAAAATAAAAGTTTGTCTTTACATGATATACGTGTGTGTGGTGTGTAGAATTATTTTGTATATATAAATACTAACATGCATGTATATATTTAAGAAAAATGTGTTCTTAATATATGAAGAGTTCAGATGCAAAAGCCTCTAAATGCCATTTGAAATTTTCTTCTTTAATGATGATTTTTATCAAGCTTGTATATTTAAGTTCAGTAATTTCACTGAAAGGCTAAAGGCTTTTGCATCTGAACTCTTCATATCAAATATTTATATTTATACATAATATTAATTATGTATAAATATATATAAAGTATATACATGCAAATATTTCTTAAATAAAAATGATATTTCTTAAGAAAAATGTGTTCTTAATATATCAAATATTTATATTTACACATAATATTAATTATGTATTAATATATATAAAGTATACACATGCAAATATTTCTTAAATAAAAATGATATTTCTTAAGAAAAATGCGTTCTTAATATATCAAATATTTATATTTATACATAATATTAATTATGTATAAATATATCTAAAGTATATACATGCAAATATTTCTTAAATATATACAGGCATGTGTGTTTATTTATATATACAAAATAATTATACACACCACACACACATATATTATGTAAACACAAACTTTTATTTTGGATGCGATTAATCGCGATTAATCATTGCCCATCCCTAGACATCAGAAAAACACTTAATTTGAAGTGAAAGCAAGATTTTTTTTTGGACTGCATTGGCAGATTTTTTTCTTTTCGTTTTTAAGCCAAAACTCACTTTAATTTTGTTTTTGTTTTTAGAAAACAAGACTTATTATCTTCAGTCATTTTCCTTCTCCAGTAAATAGATCTTGATTTAAGAATGTTTAGATATTTGTACTAGAAAACAAGACAGAAACACTGAGGAAGAACATTATTTTGTAGTGTAATGACGGTCTTAAAAAGGTATTTTATAAAGCTAAAATAAAGAAAATTTAAAGAATAAAGTGACAAAATGTCAAAATCTGAGTTGTTTTTTTTTTTTTGCAGGTTTTATTACCATAGATTTAAGACTTTATAAAGACCTTTTTTAAGACTAATTAAATCAGTTTTAAGAAATGACCTGAATACAACAGAACACATCGACATGTTCCCTACGAAACACAACTGAGTTGTATTAGCAACACTTTAGAGTTTGAAAATACAATTTACAACAGATTTACATTACTTTTTTATTCATTCTACAAAAATAAAAAAGCTGAAGGCTTGAAAACCAACTTTTCTGATCATAATGCAAAAACTCATTTCCGTCACAAATATCTAAACATTCTTAAATCAAGACACATTTACTGGAGAAGCAAAATGACTGAAGATAAAGTCGCTTTTTGAAAAAAAATTCATGAAAACTAGAAAAATAATCTGAATTCAAAAGGGAAAAATATTAGCAGATTGTTCAAACATTTTGCTTTTCAGGTAAACACTACAATTTAGATATTTGTACTAGAACACAACTTTTATTTTTTGCAGTTTAATGCATGACTTTATGAATTCAAAACTTTCAGCTCTGACCGTTTTAAGGCCTTAAACTGTGGAAGGGCGAATTTAGAGTTAAGAAAACCAGTATAAAGCAGCACAGAGAAACATTACTGACCTTATAGAGCGGGCGGCGCACGTCGATGGGACAGTTCTGAATGACCTCATCCACCACCTCAGAGATCGGCTGGGTGAAGTCTGGATTAGCGAACTGAAAGAGGAAACAAGTGTGCGTCAGCGTGCGGTTTGGGGACTATTTTTAATATCCAATTTGAGACATTTTTGAAGAACTGCACAAACAAAATGAACACTCTCTGTGACTCAATACGTACATACAGTAGCGAGCAAATATGATGTCCAATGACCTTAAACCTTCAAAATATGAGAAAAATAAAACACTAAGCTTGGTTAAGGTATTTATTTGGCAAACTTGAGCTATAGGTTTCATTTACTATCCAAAAAGAGCATATATTGACTACAACATAATCACTTATCAATATTTCATTGGTTCTGCATGTGTTCATCATTTCTTCGTATGACAGCCTGGATGAAATGGTTTCATTGTGTAATTATCACATAAAGCAATCGACTACTACGCAATATGCTTAACTCTTTTGAATAATATTTGAATAAAGAGTGTCAATGTCCTCAAATTGGTTTGTGTACTAATATCAATACATATGAATTAGATGTCAACTTATAATACATTTAAAGAAAGGAAAAAGTGCAAAGATTATTATGCATAAACTATAATATTTTTAAATAGCAATATTATCATTGTTCCCGGGGTTTGGAACAATAAAAATGGTCACTTTTTGAGGGTGAGCACACTGTTTTTTGTGTCTGTCCCTTTAAATGCAAATGAGCTGCTGCTCCTGGAACAGGGGGCGGAGCTTCAAGAGCTCTTATCTTGACCTCACACACACATGCACTGAACGTTCCTGAAACTTTGACCCGGAACTTTGTCATGGAGAGACTTATGTATCTTACGTGTAGTTATCTTCTAGTCATTGATTAGCATATTCCATCTTGATAATCTATAAATCGTGTTCCGGGGGCGGGGTTTATGTAAATATTTGGGTTGGTGAGGTCACTAACTCGGGAGGAAGCTTGTGTAGTTCCTACCAGCCGTTTGTTGAAGTCCTTAAAAAGCAAATATCTCCCTTTGCGTCGAACTTTGAGCGTTGTAACTTTACAGATGTTGTTTACGCTCAAACAGCAATTTTACACACTAACTAAAGTTGGAAAAGTGAAATCATAATCAACCGCCCCAACAATAGAAAGATGTCTGAGCGCATGTACAAACCTCAGGATGGAAGAAGATCTCGGGTCCCAGGAAGCGCTCGTATCCCACGTCGATGGTGAACTCCTTCTTGCTGATGGCGTTGATGCCGGTGTACTGCTTGATCCACTTGGATCCGTCTGTGTCGTACTTGCTGAACTCCTTCACCAGGTCGGGACAGACGTAACTGTAGCGCTCCTGCGGCAGAAACACACGTTTACACGGCAGGTCTTAGTGCCCAATTCTGATTGTGTTGCATATATCCGATTTCTTTTTTTTACATCCGTTTACACGTTCTTTCAATTGTGACCCATATCCGATTCATGCGCTTACGCTTACCATACTATCTGAAATGGCAAGCCGTTTTAGCTTAAATTGTTCCCAGGGTTACTCGTCGTGAGAGCATTTTTACTAGTATGAATTCAAATTATAGAGCTCTGCAATTATACATGCATTTAATTTTATTTTTTACAAGTAAAAATTCATTTAAAGAGCTCTGCAATTCCATTCTTACTCTCTAATTCTAATCGCTACTAGTAATAACTGAATTGCAGAGCTCTCTAATTGAATTATTACTAGTAAAAAATACAATTACAACGTGGAAAGCTTGTAACTAGAGCCCGACCGATACCGATACAAATATTTGGTTTGATATTCCCGATATATCGGCCGATATTTTTTATTTTTTTCAGAAACGCGCAACAAAACATTAACAGATTTCCCTAACATTAGTTATTTGAGTTTTAACTAAAATAATATGATAATGCATTTAAAAAAAAACTTGTTTCTTTTATTGTCAAAACAGAACAGACGGATGATAGTGGCGTTAGCTAGCTTTGTGGTTAGCTAGTCTATGATGAGCCATAATTTAGCAATAGATAACGTCATACTGCAAATTGTAAAACATACATTTTCAATATAACAGGCCGAGGAGAGATGATGCGTCTCATTGCTGTAACTGTCACGCGCTATTAAAGAAATACTTCAGTCACATTGTCAAAAGTTAAAAGGACAGTCAGTCAACTACACCGTAACAACGTAACGTAACTATTACTAGCTAATTCCGCTTCACTCTCGGCTTATTTAACAGCAAAACTGGACATGATAGTCACAAATTTTGTCTTATTTGAGTTAAAAGAACTGATGGGGATGATCTTTTAATTATTATTCAAGCAATATATGTATCGTGACCAACTGGGACTGTGTAGAGCGCCCTCTGGTGGACAAACCATACAACTCCAACACTCATGACATGGTTCAAGTGTGTTTTGTCCGTTTTTATTTTATTTTTGAAATATTCATTTATCGGCCATTATAACTGCCGATACCGATAGTTTGAAAAAATGCCTAATATCGGCCGATATATCGGTCTGGCTCTACTAGTAACAATTTAAGCTAAAACAGCTTACCATAGGTTCTGGCACAGATGGACGAACGTGAAATATGCTTGATGCTAGCTCTGCGATATGCAAAGTTTGCCAAACATCACCATAATTTAATTTTATTTATTTATTAAGCACAAATAAACACAACAAAAGTTGACCACTATGCTGTAAAAAAAAACAGTAATAAAAAAAAAAGTTTGACTTAAGACACCAAAAGTTATAATGAATGAAAAGATAAGATGATTAGAGCCAGACCGATTTATCGGCAGGCCGATATTATCGTCCGATATTAGGCATTTTCCAAACTATCGGTATCGGCGGTTATAATGGCCGATAAATGAATATTTCAAAAATAAAATAAAAACGGACGAAACACGCTTGAACCATGTCATGAGTGTTGGAGTTGTATAGTTTGTCCACCAGAGGGCACTCTACACCGTTCCTGTTGGAACTGTTCTATTGTGACAATAAAAGAAACAAGTTTCTTTTTAAAATGCATTATCATATTATTTTAGTTGAAACTCATAAATAACTACAAATAACTAATGTAAGGGAAATCTGTTAATGTTTTGTTGCGCGTTTCTGAAAAAAATAAAAGAAAAAAAAAAAATAATATATATATATATATATATATATATATATATATATATATATATTTTAAAACAAACAAATATTTGTATCGGTATCGGCCTTCAAAATCCTTTATCGGTCGGGCTCTAAAGACGATGCAGACCTCACAGATAAAGCAAGACTTTTCCATATCTCAGGACCGGCCCCTGAAAACGCACCGATTACAACACATCTACGATTGTCGGAAGGAGGAAAATCGGCCCGAAATTAACGTTTATCTACATACCTCTCCTCCTAAGATGATATTTATTTACAGATACACGTCGGGGTTTCTCTCGTCATTAAACCGCAGAGACGCAGCCCATGCTCAGAAAACCCAATCTGCCTGTTTATGTGAGTCGCATTGCCACATATCTGACTCATTTCCACATTCGAACGAGGCATGAAGCAGATCTCGAAATATCAGTTTTTTTCCTGTTTACATGCTCATAGTACACATCCGATCTGTGTCACATATGAGCAGAACTTCAGAAATGGGTCACATTTCAATGACACTGTAAACGAGGCTAGAGTCTGGAGGACGAGACGCTCGTGTGATCACACACACACACACACACACTCACCTTGACGGCTTTGGCGGTCTCCAGCGACTGCTCCGGTGGGATGCCCACCTCTCTCTCCCTCAGCAACTGCTGCGTGAAATACGTGATGTCCCGGCCAGCGATGGGAATGTGTTTAATGCAGCTGCCGATCACGTATCCCTCCGCCTGTCAATCAAAGCAGAGACCTTTTAACTTCCCTGCTCTGTCCTATCGAGTCCCGTGAGCATGTACACTACCGGTCAAAAGTTTTAGATCGGTAAGATTTTTTATGTTTTTAAAAGAAGTCTCTTCTGCTCACCAAGGCTGCAATTATTTGATAAAAAAAAAAAAAAAAAAAAAACAGTAATATTGTGAAATATTATTACAATTTAAAACAGCGGTTTTCTATGTGAATATATAGTGAAGTGTAATTTATTCCTGTGATCAAAGCTGAATTTACAGCATCATTACTCCAGTCTTCAGTGTCACATGATCCTACAGAAATTATTATAATATGAGGCTCAAGAAACATTTATGATTATTATCCATGTTGAAAACAGTTTTTTACATTTTTATTTCAGGATTCTTTAATGAATAGAAAGTTCAAAAGAACAGAATTGATCTGAAATGGAAATTAAGCTTTTGTAACATTAATCACTACCATTCAAAAGTTTGGGGTCAGTAAGAATTTATTTTTTATTTTTGGGGAAAAAAATTTAGAAAATGCTTTTATTCATCAAGGATGAGTTAAATTGATCAAAAGTTACAGTAAAGATTATATTTTAAATAAATGCTGTTCTTTTGAACTTTCTATTCATCATAGAATTTGGGGGGAAAAATGGCACACGACTGTTTTCAACATTGAAAATAATAATTGATGTTTTTTGAGCATAAAATCAGCATATTAGAATGATTTCTGAAGGATCATGTGACACTGAAAACTGATGTGTAATCAGCAACAGTAATGATGTGGAAAATTCAGCTTTCAAATTACAATTTAAAATAGAAAACAGTCATTTTAAATTATCATAATATTTCCCAATATTACTGTTTGTCTTTTTTTTTTCATCAAATAAAGCAGCCTTAATTGGTGAGCAGAAGAGACTTCATTTAAAAACATAAAAACATAGAAACATAAAAAACAAGACCGAAACACTGAGGAAGAACATACTATTTTATAATTTCTAAAGCTTTTATCATGGTATTGAATTAAGTTAGTGTTGTCCTCCTAATAACAAGTTTAATGACTTTTCCTCATATAGCAAAAAGAACGCTGAGGATTTGAATGCAGTAAAACAATACACAATAAAAATATAGTGAGCAGTGAACAGATGTTTCAAACAGAAAGTTTAAAAAAAATAAAAATGACAACATCTTCAGATATCTTGTCTGGCACGTTTTAATCCAGATTGAAAAGTAAAAATGTTTAAGTGTAAATAAATGTTTGTAAAAACGGCACACATATTCCAGCTCACAGTCAAACATTGTTTGGACAGAATCATTCAGAATTAAAACAGCACATTTGAGGGAATGATTGTTCTGTAGTGTGTGTGTGTGTGTGTGTGTGTGTGTGAGACGTACCACTGGAATGACGTGAGTAACTCCGTCTCCACTGTCGATGACGGTTCCTGTAAGCGTTCGCTCCCCAACCTGCCGAGACGTCCATGATGCTGCCAGAGCCAAAACAGCCTGACGAACACACACACACACGATTAGCCAAACACAGACATGTGTGTGTTTGTGTTTTAAAGCTGCTTAATTAATCGTTAAAAAGATTGTGACAAGCGAACAACCCAGAGAGAGCGGTTGTCATGCTTCTCAAAGTCTTTTCAAACACACACACACACAGTATCATAATTTCTGTGTTACAAACATTCAGATTATCAAAAAAGTGTATAGTTCAGATATAAACACTGGTGTCTGAGGTAGAATAGTGTAAATCACCTTTTTAGAGTTACTTGATGCTTCAAATAAAGATTTATCAATTACACTGTTACACCAGTAGGTGGCGACAAGTGACTTAAAATCTACACTTTTAATTTGTCATTGAATCATTGAATCAAAAGATTTGTTCAAAAAGGCTGATTCATTCAGTAATGAAACTCACTTTATGAGTGAGTCATTGAATCATTCACTTAAAAGATTTGTTTAAAAAAGCTGATTCATTCACTAGTGAAACTCACTTTATGAGCGAGTCATTGAATCATTCACTTAAAAGATTTGTTCAAAAAGGCTGATTCATTCAGTAATGAAACTCACTTTATGAGTGAGTCATTGAATCATTCACTTAAAAGATTTGTTTAAAAAAGCTGATTCATTCACTAGTGAAACTCACTTTATGAGCGAGTCATTGAATCATTCACTTAAAAGATTTGTTCAAAAAGGCTGATTCATTCAGTAATGAAACTCACTTTATGAGTGAGTCATTGAATCATTCACTCAAAAGATTTGATCAAAAAAGCTGAATCATTCACTAGTGAAACTCACTTTATGAGTGAGTCATTGAATCATTCACTCAAAAGATTTGATCAAAAAAGCTGAATCATTCACTAGTGAAACTCACTTTATGAGTGAGTCATTGAATCATTCACTCAAAAGATTTGTTCAAAAAGACTGATTCATTCGGTAATGAAACTCACTTTATGAGTGAGTCATTGAATCATACGCTCACTTTTTTTTTTTTTCAATAATTCCTTCAAATTAATTACATATTTTTAAAAACAGACTTCATTAATTAACATTTTGACAGAACCTCTATTAAATTTGATGTTATTTTGTTTAGTGGTCTATTCAGAATCGTGACCACCATTTTAAACAAAGAAAATCGTGATTCTCAATTCATCCAGAATCATCCAGCTCTAGTGTGTGTGTGTGTGTGTACCTGCACAGCGATGTACAGCCCCGGCACATTAAAGGACTCAAACATGATCTCGGCCGTGTACTCGCGGTTTTCTGGCGTGTTTAGAGGAGGTTCAGTCTGCAACAGAGAAACCAAAAGCAGGAAGTGATGCGCTGGAAAAAATTTTTTTTTTTAAATTAAATAAGAATAACAAAGTTTACGTTTTATAAGCTCTGTTCTGTGTTCGTGACTCTTCTGTTCGAACTTGTTCATCAAAATGAACTAATCTTTTTCCGAGTCAATTCATTCGTTTTGTTTGTTGAATTGACCAAACGACTCGGAAAAAGATTCGTTCATTTTTCATTTTGAGTCACGAACGCGCATCACAGAACAGAGCAAGGCGAGCATTTGAGCTTATAAAACTTAAACTCCGTTATTTATTTATTAAATGAGCGATCGTTTCGCTTGATAAGACCCTTATTCATCGTCTGGAATCATTTAAAGTCCTTTGAACAGTTTGCACTGAAACTGTCTTTTGGACCTTGAACCGTTTGGACCCCATTGAAGTCCATTATATGGAGAAAAATCCTGGAATGTTTTCATCAAAATCCTTAATTTCTTTTCGACTGAAGAAAGAAAGACATGGACATCTTGGATGACATGGGGGCGAGTAAATTATCAGCAAAAGTTTTTTCAAAAGTGAACTACTCCTTTAACACGGCCTTTTATCACGTGTGTTAGTGTGTCCAGCTAAAGCACAAGATCATCACATGACCATCAGCGTTTCGGAGGAGTTTTACTCACCAACAGGAAGTAATGGTCCTCGGGTTCAGCCCTCAGGTACTTGAAGATCACCTGCTCCATAAACCTCTCCATCAGATCCCAATCCTCCACGATCCCATGCCGAATGGGCCACTGCAGAGACACACACACACTCAGAGATCACACACACGTCTGGAGGAACGGCACGCTTTCTAAGGGATTCTCACACTCTACAGATGATGATGATGATGATTGCTTTATTTAGTGCCATGTCAGCATTCAAGACTATTTCATGGCAAAAATTAAATTACAAAAATACAATCGTCATATAAATACAATAAAATCCAAACAAACAAAAACAGAAAGTCATATTATACAAGTTTATTTAAAAACTTTAAAAACTTATTTAAAAAAAAGGATTCTACTTGTATTAAATCCAGGATAATCTAATAAAATACTTGTTTTTTAGATATTATTAATTAAATTTACAAAATAAATTTAAAACAAAATTTTAAATTGTTTAATTTTTTTTTTTAAACAAATTCCCTTTTATTAATCAAGGTTGCATTAAATTGGTCTAAAGTGACAGAAAAGACATTCATAATGTTACAAAAGATTCTATTTAAATTTAAAATTGATATTTATTTAAAATTGTGTAAAATAAATTATTTAAAAAAGAAATGATTAAAATAAATTTACAAAATAAATTATTTTTTAAAAAAAATTATATATTTTATATTTATTTATTTATTTATTTTTTCGCCGACCCAAACTTTTGAACCTACAGACTCAGTTTGTCATCACTCACTTTGGTGGCGTAATTGGGTTTATCGATGGCTTCGTCTCCGATGTAGAAGTCGAGATCATCCACACCCTTCATCATCCTCCGCTGAGCCTGGTCGCCCACCTTCGCCGACTCCTTAATGGCGATGCCTGACAGAAGAAAAGGATGATGGGAAGCCAGACGTGGTCAGATTACAGGCACACATGAAGAGAGAGCTGAGTGCTGACGTGAGTCGACAAGAAAAGAAGAACGTCGTCGTTTGAGGATGTGGTGAAGATTGCGAGATGATTTTTTTCAGTTGTTAGTCATTTGAAACGATATGTATTGTGAAAATAAATGTGAATAGAAACATCTGACGCAACAGAACTGAAATGGGATAATCGGGATGACTTTTTAGTCGGTGACAAGCACTCAGAAAAATGTGTATTCACTAAAATAAGCCTAAAAATGATAGAAACTGGCTTTGGGAACTGCTTTTAAACGCTCACACTTCTGCAGCTTCAGTGAGGATTATATTTAACTCCGCTTACTGAAAACACCCTACAGACGTGCACTACACCCTACAGATGTGCACTATACCCAACAGACGTGCACTACACCCTACAGTCTTCAGCCTAGTACACTACAGATGTGTACTACGCCCTATAGACTTTAGCCTAGTACACTACAGATGTGCACTACGCCCTACAGACTTCAGTCTAGTACACTACAGATATGTACTACGCCCTACAGACTTTAGCCAAGTACACTATTGATGTGTACTATGCCCTACAGACTTCAGCCTAGTACACTGTGTGTATCTGTGAAAGCGCTCTTCGTCAAAGATGTCATTGTTGATCACTGTAGCCAATCACAGACATACATGTTGAGCGCATCAACACAATGGCCAATCAGAGGTGTTTAAGAGTCTGTTCAAAAGCACTTAAAATGCTAGAGGGAAATACTGCTGATACGTCACATTTTTAAATTTTAGTACCACCTTGGTACAGAAGTCGCTACTTTTGACAATATATAAAGACATAATCCAAGAACATTAGTGTCATGCATTACACCCTACAGATGTGCACTACACCCTGCAGCCTAGTACACTAGTGTCATGCATTAGCACTACACCCTGCAGACATCAGCCTAATACACTAGGGTCATGCATTAGCAATACACCCTACAGACAACAGCCTAGTACACTAGTGTCATGCATTACACCCCTACAGATGTGTGCACTGCACCCTGCAGCCTAGTACACTAGTGTCATGCATTAGCACTACACACTACAGACAACAGCCTAGTCCACTAGTGTCATGCATTACACCCCTACAGATGTGTGCACTGCACCCTGCAGCCTAGTACACTAGTGTCATGCATTAGCACTACACCCTGCAGACATCAGCCTAGTACACTAGGGTCATGCATTAGCACTACACACTACAGACAACAGCCTAGTCCACTAGTGTCATGCATTACACCCCTACAGATGTGTGCACTGCACCCTGCAGCCTAGTACACTAGTGTCATGCATTAGCACTACACCCTGCAGACATCAGCCTAGTACACTAGGGTCATGCATTAGCACTACACACTACAGACAACAGCCTAGTACACTAGTGTCATGCATTACACCCCTACAGATGTGTGCACTGCACCCTGCAGCCTAGTACACTAGTGTCATGCATTAGCACTACACCCTGCAGACATCAGCCTAGTACACTAGGGTCATGCATTAGCACTACACACTACAGACAACAGCCTAGTACACTAGTGTCATGCATTACACCCCTACAGATGTGTGCACTGCACCCTGCAGCCTAGTACACTAGTGTCATGCATTAGCACTACACCCTGCAGACATCAGCCTAGTACACTAGGGTCATGCATTAGCACTACACACTACAGACAACAGCCTAGTACACTAGTGTCATGCATTACACCCCTACAGATGTGTGCACTGCACCCTGCAGCCTAGTACACTAGTGTCATGCATTAGCACTACACCCTACAGACATGAGCCTAGTACACTAGTGTCATGCATTAGCACTACACACTACAGACAACAGCTTAGTACACTAGTGTAATGCGTTACACCCCTACAGATGTGTGCACTGCACCCTATAGATGTTCACTACACTATACAGACGTCGGCACAGAAGAACAGACACTCACATGACGGAATGATGAACTGCGGTTCCGTGTTTCCTGCATATCCCAGTTTAGTGTACCTGAAAACAAAAAGCACACATTAAATGTTCATACTCATTCACCAGTTACTCGATTCGCAGTTCCTGGTTGGAAAGCAGCAGATCAAAATAAATCCAACACTGCGTGTCCCGTTTATGAACAATTCAATCTTTCTGTATAATATTTATTCATAATGAGCACTTCCTTCAGAGTGTGTTCATAAATCAAAAATATTTTTTTCTTTAAAATCACAACTCTGAAGGATGACTCTCACACACTGTGAGTGTTTTAACGATAATTACACTACCACAGACCAACACAAGGACCTTTTGAATTTAAGAAATATTTTTTAAAATGGGTCAATTAATAACACACAGATCGGACGGAGAATGTTTCATGTCTCAACATGTCAAAACTAACCTAACACTGTCGATCTGTTCTGATCAATTACAACATCACAGAATCAAAACAGAGACAGATTTGCGGTTATAATACTTTAAACATTCGTCAATGTCCAGCAAATTGATATTTGATACAGGTTTGTAGATATTACAGGATTTCGTGTTTTTCTCTGATTGCCCATATAAGGCCGCAGCAAGAATACGGAAGTAGAGGAAGAGGAAGCAGCTGTGCGCATGCGCAGAAGAAAAGACAACAGATTCAATCATTTGTACCTACTCTTCAAACACCTTTAGTTTTAAACTTTCATCATCAATATAATCATGTCAGGCGGTCGTCTCCGCAAACGAATAAAACACAAATGTCATATGAGAGTTAAAGCGGAGCGTTTTATCGTCTCTCCGCGCGCCTGTAATCTCAGCATCACACAATCAGCTCAAACACACTGATTTCATGACAGTCATTTGCGCATCTATGTGCTGGAAAAAGCCAACATCGCAAAACCCAAACAAGCAGCTGATAAACGGAACACAGCCATACAGTAAGAGAATGTTATCCGTGCAGGAGCGCGAGCGAGCGAGCGCGCGCGCCCGTGTAGCGCCGGTTGACGTTAGCACTGGACAGATTGCGTTGTTAACTCACCCTGTGCCACAATCCACAACACATGCCGGTAACCGAGCGGCCATCTCGAGTGGTTAAAGAGCCGGTGAGCTCCCGGTACTAGTGATCTGTCGCTCGGTTTGTGCGCGAGGCGGAACCCGGAAACGAGAAGGAAGTGTTTTTCCACTTCCGCATTCAAGTGCAGAAGAAAGCGCGCACCCTAGAGCGGCCGCGAGCGTCACACGGCGACCAGATGGGCGGGGCAGAGCGGCTCAAACACTGTGCTGTTCAATGCCAGAACGATTTGTTTGTCTTCCTTAAAGAACATTATTGAAGATATCGTTTGTTTTGCTTTAATTCTGTCAAAGCACGACTGTGATTTGGGGAAAGATAATCTCAGAAATAACATTGAAAAATCTACAATTTTGTTGCAGTCTTTGCATTTCCTGTATTTGGCCCAAGTATTCAAGTGTGCACAAACCTTTAATGCAAACAATGCAAGTAAAGTTTGTACAGAGCTTTATGTGCACTTCAAAATAAACGTCATCAGTCTAGCACACTACAGTCTAGCACACTAAAGACGTGCACTTCACCCAAATGTGGGTTTTTAAGTGCAGACTCTCAAGTGTCTGTATTCAATTGTAGGCCTATGTCAGTTCTGTTCTATTTAATGTTTTAATAATCTTACCTGTGCAAGTGGACATGTTGGCAAATTTGTAGGCAAAGCAAGCATGGCGAATAGATTTATTTTATTTTATTTGAAACAAACAAAGGTAAAATGAGGGCGAAGCGCGCCACCTGCCGGATACTACAGTGACCTGTGCGCGAGAGAAGATACACGAAAAAACATTGATGTTGTAGTTTTAAAAAGTGTCAACGGGATATCAACACGTTATTAATCAAAACACTCGTTTAAAACAACAAAAATCCACCATATAAAATAATTTACAATAAAAAATGTTTATAAAAATTGCATTTACATTCTATCGAGTTTGCTGCAGAAACACTGGGAATATAAGGCTGATTTATACGCTTCACGTGTGATCTCTTATCTGTGTTTTACAGCTCTTGTGTTTATCTGCATCTGTGCTGAACTGAGACCTACAATAACACACACACACACAGCAATCACCTGCCGTTTGCATCACTGGTGATTGATGATACAAATCCTTCTGTCATAATTTACTCGCCCTCGTGTCTTTTCAAAACGAAATTAGTTGTTTTTTCTGTAGAGCAAAAAATGTATATTT
The DNA here is from genome assembly GCF_016745375.1 of Pimephales promelas. Next base: position 608,670 of record NW_024121277.1, on the reverse strand, counting down.
TTCCATGACATACGGTGAATGAATAATGAGAGGGTGAAAGATCTTTAATGGGTGAATTAATGCTTTAATACACTCTAAATATTCACTGTGCCTGACACACACACACACACGCACACACACACACACACACACACACACACACACACACACACACGCACACACACACACACACACACACACACACACACGCAAACTCACACATACACACATATTGTCACACAAACTCACACATACACTTACACTGTCTCTCTCTCTCTCTCTCTCTCTCTCACACACACACACACACACACACACACATATTGTCACACAAACTCACACACACACACACACACACACACACATATTGTCACACAAACTCACACATACACTTAGACTGTCACTCTCTCTCTCTCTCTCTCTCTCTCTCTCTCTCTCTCTCTCTCTCTCTCTCTCTCTCACACACACACACACACACACACATATTGTCACACAAACTCACACACACACACACACACACACATATATTGTCACACAAACTCACACATACACTTAGACTGTCACTCTCTCTCTCTCTCTCTCACACACACACACACACACACACACACATATTGTCACACAAACTCACACAAACTCACACACACACACACACACACACACACACACACACACATATTGTCACACAAACTCACACACACACACACACACACACACACACACACACACACACACATTGTCACACAAACTCACACATACACTTAGACTTTCACTCTCTCTCTCTCTCTCTCTCTCTCACACACACACACACACACACACACACACACACACACACACACTGTCACACATTGTCACACACACACACACACACACACACACACACACACACACACACACATATTGTCACACAAACTCACACACACACACACACACACACACACACACATTGTCACACAAACTCACACACACACACACACACATATTGTCACACAAACTCACACATACACTTAGACTGTCACACTCTCTCTCTCTCTCTCTCACACACACACACACACACACACATATTGTCACACAAACTCTCTCACACACACAGTCACACAAACTCACACATACACTTAGACTGTCACACTCTCTCTCTCTCTCTCTCTCTCACACACACACACACACACACACATATTGTCACACAAACTCACACACAAACTCACACACACACACACACACATATATTGTCACACAAACTCACACATACACTTAGACTGTCACTCTCTCTCTCTCTCTCTCTCACACACACACACACACACATATTGTCACACAAACTCTCTCACACACACACACACACACACACACACACAGTCACACACACTCACACATACACTTACACTGTCACACACACTCTCTCTCTTTCCCTCACACACACAGTCTCTCTCACATTCACTCATACACAAACACACACACACACACACACATATGTTGTCCATAGACATGTTTTTATACAGTTTGTACAGTATAAACTGTATATTCTGTCCCCTAAACACAACCCTCACCAAAAACAATCTACATTTTTAGTTGTTTTCTCTCTCTCTCACACACACACAGTTTTAAGTAGATCCGATCAGGACACACCCTTGTATTGTAAAAGCATCACATGACTAATAGCTCCGACTCAAATAGCGAAACTCTGTTCAGCTCACGGCAGAAACCCGCGACGCCTCCGCGTTCACATCTCCAACTCTAATCATTAACTCACACCAGACCAGCAGCTTACAAACTCTTCAAACCACACGGCGGAGGAGGACGACGACGACGTCGAGTATAAAGAGGTGAGACGCCGCGATCTTCGTCATGAAGGAAACGCTCAAACGTTTCAAACCCAGCTCTGTGATTTTAAGATTCAACCTCATATGCGCTTTGTGAGTTTGATGATTAATGCTGGTGATAACGGCTCAGATAAGCAGGACTAAAGTCAACAAGTCCAAGAGTGAACGTCAAACACAGTGACTGACATCATGGAGCAGAACGACTGGAAATCACTGGAACCCACTCACGAGGTGAAGGTCTTCCTCACCGTTTTGTACTGTCTTATTCTCAGCCTCGGCATTGTGGGTAACAGCGTCACCATTCACGTCGCACAGGTGCTTCAGCGTAACGGATACCTGCAGAAAAACGTGACGGATCACATGGTTAGTTTGGCCTGCTCTGATTTGCTGGTGCTGTTGATCGGGATGCCGGTCGAGCTCTACAGCGCCATCTGGTTCCCGTTCTCGTCTTCGTCCGGCGACGCCGCCTGCAGGATCTACAACTTTTTGTTCGAGGCGTGCAGTTATGCCACCATTTTGAATGTGGCCACGTTGAGCTTTGAGCGTTACATGGCCATTTGCCATCCGTTCCGCTATAAAGCTTTGGGTGGAAGCCGTACGACCAAGCTCCTGTTGGTTGCGTGGCTTTGCTCGGCCCTCGTCGCTCTTCCACTTCTCATCGCAACAGGAACCGAAGGACACGTTCCCGAAGGACTCCGGACGCCGGTGCAAAACCTGACTTTCTGCACCAACCTGAGCAAGCACTGGGCCATGTATCGCACTAGCATCTTCACCGCGTTCGTGCTCTATCTTCTCGTCCTGGTTGGCGTCGCGCTCATGTGCAGAGCGATGATTGTCGTTCTTCGGGGCCCGATGGGGCCTAACGAATCCGGCACGAACGGAGCCGGACGGGACGTTCCCAAACACGAGAGCGCCCGTCTGAAAGCCTCACGAAAACAGTCCATCCTCTTCCTCGGTAAGACACCGTGACCTCTCTTCATTGTTTGTCTCACTGGCTTTATTTCAACAGCGCTTTATACAGTACAGATCAAAGGAAAAATAACAGAATCAATGACGCAAACTTCATCAAATATGAAGCAAATACAAATTCAGCTGTAATGAAGCTCTAAAAAGTGATTGTAATTTTTTGTGTAAAGGAGTAGTTCACTTTTAAAAAAACTTTTGCTGATAATTCACTCGCCCCCATGTCATCCAAGATGTCCATGTCTTTCTTTCTTCAGTGGAAAAGAAATTAAGGTTTTTGATGAAAACATTCCAGGATTTTTCTCCATATAATGGACTTCAATGGGGACCAAACGGTTCAAGGTCCAAATGAGAGTTTCAGTGCAGCTTCAAAGTGCTTTAAACGATTCCAGACGATGAATAAGGGTCTTATCATGCGGAACGATCGGTTAGTTCAAAACTTATTCCAAAAATTTAACTTTTCTAAGGACAAATGCTAGCCTTGCTCTATTCTGTGAGGCGCGTTTGTAACGTCATGTGATATGTAATTACGTTCAAAAGATCACGGGCGACGTAGCCGGAAGTACAGAGTCAGTGTTTACAAGTTGAACGTGCAAACTAACTCAAATGCCGTTTACAAAAAAAGGAATTAAAAGGTAAAACAACGATGTCGGACGATTTTGACTCTGTACTTCCGGCTACGTCGCCCGTGACCTTTTGAACGTAATTACGTATTACGTGACGTTACAAACGCGCCTCACAGAATAGAGCAAGGCTAGCATTTGTCCTTAGAAAAGTTACATTTTTGGAATAAGTTTTGAACTAAGCGATCGTTTCGCATGATAAGACCCTTATTCACCGTCTGGTGTCGTTTAAAGACATTTGAACAGTTTGCACTGAAACTGTCTTTTGGACCTTGAACCGTTTGGACCCCATTGAAGTCCATTATATGGAGAAAAATCCTGGAATGTTTTCATCAAAAACCTTAATTTCTTTTCCACTGAGGAAAGAAAGACATGGACATCTTGGATGACATGGGGGTGAGTGAATTATCAGCAAAAGTTTTTTCAAAAGTAAACTACACCTTTAACCTGACCTAACCTTACACAAACATCCACTGAGCTCATTCTCTCTGTCAATCAAGTCCACTGAGAGACTATGGGAAAAGTGACAGGAATTCAGACTCATTTTAGTGAGCCAGATCATTTGGTTCAGTTCAGCAATAAGAACGGCTCTTTCACTCCAATAAGAACGGCTCTTGATTTAAACCAGGCCCTAATAGCCATTTCCTTACAAAATGAGTGGTTATTCAACATGACATCATGACTTTTGCGTAAACATACACGCCACTTTCAAGTCAAGTGGCGTGTTATCTCTACACATTTTGAGCTATCCGCGACCGTATCCGCTTGTATGCATGTATGTCTACGCCATTAACGTCCGAGTGATTCCGCGTGTCTGTACACGCCGTCAAATGTCCGCGCGAAACGAAGCAAAATGTAGATCTACATCTGGGGAGCGAACTTTTTTTTCCTAGGATGGTGAGGGAACAGTCATAAATGCTATTAACCCCCGTGACGGTTAGGTTTAGGGACGGGGTTGAGGTAAGTTATATATTTATATATACAGTTCATAAACACGCTGAAAAGCGATTATGCGTCTTGATAGCACGCCAAAAATGGAAATACGAATTGGCGTGTCATACACACGCTACTTCATGAGATCAGTCTGCGCATACACGTGGATGCGCGCAGATAGCTCAAAATGCGTAGAGATAACACGCCACTTTCGAGTCAAGTGTTTACGCAAAAGTCATAATGTCATGTTGCAACAGCGCTTTATACAGTACAGATCAGAGGAATATAACAGAAGCAAACTTCATCAAATACAAATTCAGCTGTAAAGAAGCTCTAAAAAAAGTGTCTATTATATAGTGTCTTATCAGTGATTCTAATTTTAAAAGTTTTATCTTTAACCTGACCTAACCTTACACAAACATCCACTGAGCTCATTCTCTCTGTCAATCAAGTCCACTGAGAGACTATGGGAAAAGTGACAGGAATTCAGACTCATTTTTAGTGAGCCAGATCATTTGGTTCAGTTCAGCAATAAGAACGGCTCTTTCACTCCAATAAAAAAGGGCTCTTGATTTAAACCAGGCCCTAATAGCCATTTCCTTACAAAATGAGTGGTTATTAGACATTTTCGAGTGCTCTGGAGTAGGACTGAAAAGTTGCATCACAGTAAAGATCTTTGCAAACTCAAGGGAACCTTATTTGTAATTCTACATTTGTATTGTATCTGTTCTGGATCCTGACATGTTGATTCTCTCCTCCATGTCTGTGTACGCATCTGTTAGTGCTGATCGTCTGCGCTCTGTTCGTGTGCTGGATGCCAAACCAGATTCGCAGGCTGATGACAGCAGCGTTGCCCAAGTCATCGTGGACCACGAGCTACCTGAAACACTACGTGAAGCTGCATCTGGTGGCCGACAGCTTCTTCTATCTGAGCTCGGTGTTGAACCCGCTGCTGTATAACCTCTCCTCACGCCAGTTTCGCTCTGCGTTCTGGCAGACACTCCAGTGCCGTTTGTCTCTCGAGCACGTCAACAGAAGGACACTGGAAAGCAGTCGAGTCTCAAAGAGCTCCAGTAACACCATACGCCCCCTGCTGAGACGATCGCTAAACCGCATACGGACAGTCGCCAGCGACCGATCGACAACTCCATCGACAGAAGAGGGACAAAGTGCTCCGAACCCCACAGAGCGACAACCGGCCAGCTCTGAACCACAGGAGGAGGAGAGAACTCAAGCCACCACACTACCTGACACTAACTGATGAACAAACTAACTGTATAGAACTGAAGACTGCTGACCACTAAAGACTGCTTTACAGCATGCTGGTGACCACTGTAAATCACTATAGACCACTGTATATCACTGTAGACAACTGTAGGTCACTGTGAACCACTGTAGACGACTGCTGGTCACTGTAGACAACTGTAGACCACTGTATGTAGACCACTATATACGACTGTAGGTCACTATAGACCCCTGTAGACCACTGTAGGTCACTGTAGACGACTGTGGTCACTGTAGACCCCTGTAGAACATGTAGACCACTGTAGATCACTGTACACTCTAAAAAATGCTGGGTTGTTTTAACCCAACTTTGGGTCAAATATGGACTAACCCAGCCGTTGGGTTAAATTTTTACATTACATTTTTAACCCAACATTTCGGGTTTGTCCATATTTGACCCAAAATTGGGTTAAAACAACCCAGCATTTTTTAGAGTGTAGACACCTGTGGACCACTGTAGACGACTGCTGGTCACTGTAGACAACTGTAGACCACTGTATGTAGACCACTATATACGACTGTAGGTCACTATAGACCCCTGTAGACCACTGTAGGTCACTGTAGACGACTGTGGTCACTGTAGACCCCTGTAGAACATGTAGACCACTGTAGATCACTGTACACTCTAAAAAATGCTGGGTTGTTTTAACCCAACTTTGGGTCAAATATGGACTAACCCAGCCGTTGGGTTAAATTTTTACATTACATTTTTAACCCAACATTTCGGGTTTGTCCATATTTGACCCAAAATTGGGTTAAAACAACCCAGCATTTTTTAGAGTGTAGACACCTGTGGACCACTGTAGACCCCTGTAGAACATGTAGAGCACTATAGGTCACTGTAGACCACTGTAGGTCACTGTAGACCACTGTATGTAGACCACTATATACGACTGTAGACCCCTGTAGAACATGTAGACCATTGTAGGTCACTGTAGACGACTGTGGTCACTGTAGACCCCTGTAGACCACTGTGGTCACTGTGAACCACTGTAGATCACTGTAGACCCCTGTAGACCACTGTAGACCCCTGTAGATCACTTTAGACCCATGTAGACCCCTGTAGAACATGTAGAGCACTGTAGACCCTTGTAGACCACTGTAGGTCACTGTAGACTACTGTAGGTCACTATAGACTACTGTATGTAGACCACTGACTGTAGACGGCTGTAAGTCACTGTAGGTCACTGTAGACCACTGTAGATCATTGTAGGTCACTGTAGACCACTGACTGTAGACGGCTGTAAGTCACTGTAGGTCACTGTAGACCACTGTAGATCATTGTAGGTCACTGTAGACCACTGTATGCAGATCCCTGTAGACCACTGTAGACCACTGTAGACAACTGTAGAAGACTGTAGGTCACTGTGAACCATTGTAGGTCACTGTAGACCACTGTAGATCACTGTAGACCACTGTATGTAGACCACTGACTGTAGACGGCTGTAAGTCACTGTAGGTCACTGTAGACCACTGAAGATCATTGTAGGTCACTGTAGACCACTGTTTGTAGACGACTGTAAGTCACTGTAGACCACTAAAGATCATTGTAGGTGACTGTAGACCACTGACTGTAGACGGCTGTAAGTCACTGTAGGTCACTGTAGACCACTGAAGATCATTGTAGGTCACTGTAGACTACTGACTGTAGACGGCTGTAAGTCACTGTAGGTCACTGTAGATCATTGTAGGTCACTGTAGACCACTGTTTGTAGGTCACTGTAGACCACTGAAGATCATTGTAGGTCACTGTAGACTACTGACTGTAGACGGCTTTAAGTCACTGTAGGTCACTGTAGATCATTGTAGGTCACTGTAGACCACTGTTTGTAGATCCCTGTAGACCACTGTAGAGCCCTGTAGACCACTGTAGGTCACTGTAGACAACTGTAGGTCACTGTGAACCATTGTAGGTCTCTGTAGGTCACTGTAGACCACTGTATGTAGACCACTATATACGACTGTAGGTCACTATAGACCCCTGTAGACCACTGTAGGTCACTGTAGATGACTGTAGGTCACTATAGACCCCTGTAGACCACTGTGGTCACCGTGAACCACTGTAGATCACTGTAGACCCCTGTAGACCACTGTAGACCCCTGTAGATCACTGTAGACCCCTGTAGACCACTGTAGACCGCTGTAAAACATGTTGGTCACTGTAGACCCTTGTAGACAACTGTAGGTCACTGTAGGTCACTGTAGACCACTGTAGATCACTGTGGTCACCGTGAACCACTGTAGATCACTGTAGACCCCTGTAGACCACTGTAGACCGCTGTAAAACATGTTGGTCACTGTAGACCCTTGTAGACAACTGTAGGTCACTGTAGGTCACTGTAGACCACTGTAGATCACTGTGGTCACCGTGAACCACTGTAGATCACTGTAGACCCCTGTAGACCATTATAGACCCCTGTAGACCACTGTAGACCGCTGTAAAACATGTTGGTCACTGTAGACCCTTGTAGACAACTGTAGGTCACTGTAGACCACTGTATCACTGACTGTAGACGGCTGTAAGTCACTGTAGGTCACTGTAGACCACAGTAGATCACTGTAGAAAACTGTAGACCACTGTAAATCACTGCAGACCACTGCAGATCACAGCAGACCAGATGGTTTAGAGTTTTTAAACCTTAATCACAATTCAGGACATGAAGCACATGGGTAAAATGTGAAGAGTGAGGGACCAAGAAATTGTAATCATAATGAACCAGGAAAAGCGCAATACTCATAATACAATAATAAGAAATAATAGTGATGTTTCTTGAAAAAGTATTTAGTCAGAATATATGGCTATTTCTGAATGACTTTCAGTAGAGAAAGATGCAGTTTACCACCAGAGTCTACCTGACCCATGTTAACTAGCAGCAAAACCACTCTTTTAAACCTTTGGAGTTAACAGGGAATCTCAGATTGATAAGATGTCAGTTTAACATGCATTCTAAATCATTACGTCTTTTAGAGACATCTTCTAAACGTCTATTTGACATCTGACAGGAAACGTCCTACAGACGTCTGGCAGATGAGCAAACACTCTTAAAAATACGTCTTCCAGATGTAAATAGCACATCAAATCACCTTTGGCTAAGCCACGCCCTAGAATGTAGATTGACCAATCACAGCGCAGCCAAGAACGAGCTCCCACAGAGGTCCGACAGTTTTTCACAGCACTCCATTGACTTTCAACACAGGCGGCTCATGTTTTTGGTCTCGGCGGGCTATTACCGTCGTAGTTTTATCCAAAAAATGGTTAAACGTTGTGCCTCGGGCATTTGTAACACAGATACGCGTTTCCCAGAGAGGTTGGAGGGAGGTGCCCGTTTTTTCCCTTCGCAAAACCGAAGTAAAATCCTGACAAGTGTCGTGTTTGGATTAACGTTAAACTGTGTGGACGTCCTCAGTCAGCTAAACCCTGCAAAGATCAACAATCACATCTTTTTTGCTTCTAACCTTACTGTGAGTGTGAAGTTATACTAGTTAGACCATTTTATAATGTTTTAGGTGATGATTTCGGTTCTCATACCGGTTGTTGACACGCTAGCTCACGCTGCTAATAAATACAACATTATACTCGTGTAGTCCGTTTGCTTTGTAATAACGATTATAGAAGTGAATAGAGACCTACCCAGCTTTGCATGAACAGTGTTGCTCCTGATATTGTTAGTCCCAGCCTCCGTCTCCATTAGTAGGATCTGCGGTGGTTCATTTTTTGACTGTGACCGGTAACGTTAACGTTATGCTTTTGCCTCTATTTGGATGCTTTGTTGTTTCTTGTGTTTCACCTGCATGTCTTGAATATATCCTCCGAACGCATATTGCAGCCCCTTTTGCCTACTTCTATCGGACACTTTTGCTGATTTATAAAAGTTTGATAACATTTCAGCAGGAAGAGCTGTCACTGCATAAGCCATGCAGAGCGCAGATGAAGTTTGACGGATGTAGCAACAGTAACTAAGGGGGGCGGGGCTTAGCCAAAGGTGAATTGGCAAAAATGCCAAAACATTGGTTAATCATTAATGCTGCAGCCCACATACCCTTTGATATACCCCACATAGCCCAAGATACCCTTTGAATAAACTTTATTTCAAATACAGTTCTGCTCTTACAATACATGATGTAATTTATTAGACACAAAACCTACTCAATAAACTTGTCATAGATGCATTTTAGGAAACTTAGGTTATTTTAAAGAAGACAATGAGGAGATATGATTGATATAATCTGAAGAATCCCACAAACTTAATGACATGTATTTAATAATAATAATAATAATAATAACTTTAATTTATATAGCGCCTTTCAAAGTACCCAAGGACGCTTAACAAAGGACATGAAATGGGAGGGGGGAGTTAAGGAGGAGGCACGGGGCCGAGGCAGCTAGAGCCCAAAGGCCTCAGTGAAGAGGTGTGTTTTGAGTTGATTTTTGAATGTTGAGAGTGATGAGGCAGAGCGGATCTCGTGGGGAAGTTTGTAATAAGTAATGCTTCTCACTGATTCAAAGTAAAACCCGATTATTGGTGCAAACGCTGCAAAAAAGAAGTATTTCTGTCTTGTTTTCCAGTACAAATATCTAAACATTCTTAATAATAAACATCAGAAAAATAACCATGTTTTCCCTTTGAATTAAGTTTGTTTTTCTGACCCCTTTATCATTATTTGTTCTTCTTTGAACCAAAAAATACAGAGGAAGAGCATTATTTTTGCAGTGTAGCCAACTGAAAAACAACATTTGGCCCTCAGTTGGCCTTTTCAATACCGTCCTCAGAGAAGAAAGCCGTCAGCTCCTTTCCATCAGGAACGTATTTTATGTTCTCAACCTCTCCTCCATAGTTACTGGGCTTCTGGAAGTGGATTTCTAGATGGTCCTGAAGATCTTCTTCATCCATCAGCCCCTGAATTCCCCCCAGAAGCACGGTGCGATTCGGGGCCCCCGAGTACGTCTGCAATGTGACGGCAAACACCATAAATCAAATGCGTGCTCTTCCTCACTGAACACGTTTCTGATGTAGAAAATGAACACGTATGTGTTGTTGAAAACATACTTGAAATTTCTTGAGCTGGTAGTCATACACAGGAAACACGTCAACCACCACATCGCTGCCGGTGTCCACACAAAACTTCCCTCTGAGAGCCAAATTCTCCGCGACTGAAAGTGAAACCAGAAAGGCTGTCATGAAGAACTATAAATCTGACAGATATTAATCTTCATAACTGAGCGGAAACACCACAACACTAAATCAGAGGAAGCATCTGAAAAACCTACAGTGGATGAATTATGATAAAAGTTCAGATCTGTAATGCATGCGTGAGACTTGCACAAGACAACCCGCGTTCACTCTCAGCTCGAGATTCAGGCTCATTTCTTTATTATTTACGTAATCTGCGACTATTTGATTCGACTTAAATGTCCAATTAAAAAAATTCAAAAGTAGTTCAACCTCTAGAACATGATGCATTGTATAAATATGTAGAGTACGTATATTAGGGCTGGGTAATAAATATCGATTTCTCATCGATGATACTCATTTTTACGAACTGATATCGATTCTTAAATCTCAAGAATCGATTAGTCATCCTGTTTCATTTGAATGAATGGAGCATTGTATCGCGGCTGCGCGCATCCAAAAAATCGCAATAATCTTTGTCCTTTGTTACTATTGATATGAAACAAAGTCTCATTTTTCAAATTACGTCCATTTTCTTCAGAAATTCAAAAACATAAATAGCGTTTTGGCGCTGTGGCGTGAGATCGCTCTGGCGCAGCTCTAGAGAAGCAGCCGCGCTGATTTCACTTCCGGGTTAATAATACCAGTCACAGCGCGAAATAAACATGAATGAGCATCTGAAAGTGTGTTAAAGATAGAGTACAACTTATCGAAATCCGTATCATGTCGCATTGATTCGCTCAATCAGCGTTTCAACCGTTAAACAGCTTGTAATCAATGTATCGTCATATTTACCTCAGAAAACCCACATAAACTCGTTAGTCAGCTAGAAAAAATAACTCTAGAGAGGAGCATTTTGCTAAATATAATCACGATATTACATATGCATTATAATCTTAATGTTCTTCAATATTTAATGCATATTTGAATAAATCTGGCACGTTTTTATGACAGCCACCATTTAAATGATTATATTTTATATAATCTTCTTATTATAAAAATAAATAAAAGTGTAATTTAAGTGTGTATAGCTACAAAACAGTTCATTATTACCTTCATATTAGGCTAATGAAGCCTATAGGCTACAACTGACTCCCATAGTTTACAGCATTAGTTAAGAGATTTGATTCCCTTGAGAAAATTTGCCATTTATTGTAACTGATATCCAAAATAATCAATATTGAATCGGAATCGAATTGCAAGCTTGTGAATCGAAATCGAATCGAATTGTGAAATTTGTGTCAATACCCAGCCCTAGTGTATAGTATGGCATTCCTAACACAACTTCTATGATGAACACAAAACACACAATAATATTATAGAAGTTCAAAACAACATCATGATGTGAGAATAAAGACACACCTCCAGTGTTGACGAAAGTTACGCGGCCTGTGCCGTTACTCTTGTTGTACTCCAGTTTTTCCACTTCACCTCCACCTCGGCTGGCTCTAGAGAAGGACAGCTCCAGCCGGTCTCTCATTCGCTCCTCAGGTAAAGTGGGCGGGGCGTTGCGGAACTTGATGGTCTTCTTGGATACCTTGATGTGAACCTGCATGGACCAACAGAAAACATCATCCGGAAACAAATCTGTGATACTAAGGAATGCACGGATATGAACATTTTGGCGGATAATTCTTTATATTTGAAAACCGATAACCGATATATTGGCTATGGAGGCGTATTGCATTCACTTGAAGAAAAAAAAATCTACTCTGTTTTTCTGAATTAACAAGTTAATTATCTCAGAATTACGAGATAATTTTTCATGAGAAAAAAAAAAGTTTTGCTCTGTTTTTCTGAATTAACAAGTTAATTTTTCATGAGAAAAAATGTTTTTGCTCTGTTTTTCTGAATTAACGAGTTAATTTTTCATAGAATTTTTTTTTGTTCAGTTTTTCTGAATTAACGAGAAAGTTTTTGCTCTGTTTTTCTGAATTAACTCGTTAAAGAACAAAAACTTTTTTTCTCATGAAAAATTAACTCGTTAATTTAGAAAAACAGAGCAATTTTTTTTTCTCATGAAAAATTAACTCATTAATTCAGAAAAACAGAGCAAAAACTTTTTTCCATGAAAAATTATCTCGTAATTCGAGATATTTAACTTGTTAATTCAGAAAAACAGAGTAGATTTTTTTTTCTTCAAGTGAATGCAATATGCCTCCGTAATTGGCCGATAAATCTAAATCCAAATTTTAATATAATTTTTGAGAGCCTGATTAAAAAAACACAAGTCTCATCATTAAAATCCATGTCTAGAGCACACAATTATAATGATGTTTTTATTATAATTGTGTAGCCTATGTGACAGACTTGCACTGAACCGTAGCAATTTCAAACATAATAATCCATCATTTATCGGCGGTAATATATCGACCACATTTTTTTATTGTGCCGATAAGGATACCATTAAAAATGAACAGTCGATACTGATACGGTGGCCGATATAATGTGATACAATCCCTCAGTTCAAATCGCTCTACCTCAAACTTCACAGAAGGATCCAGAGTTAAAGAGTATGGCTTCACATCCATCTTGGATTTGTCACAGGTCACCGAGCACTTCGCCAGTCTGAGGATCTGCTCTGCCACTGAAAGACAAACAACAGAGACAGAGTGTCCACATTATGAGAAACATGCACTGAACAAAATTATAAACACAACACTTTTGTTCTTCATGATTCTTTAAACCCAAAAGGCCTATTTCTCTCAAATATTGTTCACAAGTCTAAAGCCCTTAGGCTGGCCTTTTATTGTGTATTGTTATTCACACACACACTATTTTTAATATGAGGGAAGAACAAAACGCTAAACTTAATGTATTTATCTGACATAATGGTTTTAGAAAAACATAAAATCTCACAGAAAAATCAAGTAGCAAAGTTAGGAAAACTTCCTACTTGCATCCCTATCTCACTAATAAATATATCACTGTTGTTGATAGATGTTCCTAGAGTATAATCACAGCATGATAAAATCGTTTTTTCTTTTTATGCACATTGGTTATTGAATGATATGCATCAATTCGCACTATTAATGCTTCAAAATATCTATTAGTCTGCACTGAAGGAATCATGTTGCCATTTACATTCATCTTCAATATATTTGTCTATTAAATTGTGTATTTGTGTTTTTATCAGGGCTTTGCAAAAATTAAGTGCGATTAATCGCATCCAAAATAAAAGTCTGTGTTTACACAATATATTTGTGTGTGCTGTATATAAATATTTTGTATATATAAATACAAACACATGCATGTATATATTTAAGAAAATGTGTTATTCATATATAAAATATTTATATTTATATAATATAGATTATGTATTTATATATGAAGAGTTCAGATGCAAAAGCCTCTAAATGCCATTTGAAATTTTCTTCTTTAATGATGATTTTTATCAAACTTGTATATTTAAGTTCAGTAAATTTACTTAAATGGCAATGATAATTACCTATTAATTGTTATTTAAGTGAAATTACTGAACTTAAATATACAAGTTTGATAAAAATCATCATTAAAGAAGAAAATTTCAAATGGCATTTAGAGGCTTTTGCATCTGAACTCTTCATATATAGAATTTAAGCGCAAATAATTCTTAAATATATACATGCATGCATAGGTATTTATATATACAAAATAATTATACACAGCACACACAAATATATTATGTAAACAAAGACTTTTATTTTGGATGCGATTAATCGCAATTAATTTTTGCACAGCCCTAGTTTTTATGTGAAACTTTATGTCGCCATCTTGACCAGGACTCCCTGGAAGAAGAGATTTTATATTTTAATGGGACCTTCCTTGTAAAAGAAAGGATAAATAAACATCCAGCAGAACCCACAACACCAGAATCTCTTACATAAATGGATTAATGAAAATAAAAACAGAAAAAAATGCATAGATCATGAAAAAATGCGATCTTGTCGATCTTACCCTTCTCCTCCTCAAACGTGATGAGAGCCTGGCCGCCCTTCAAGCGAAACGACGGTCTTTGTGTGACCGTGAACACAGACGCCACAAAATCCTCTCTCTCGTCTGCTTCTTCCGCCTCAAGCCCACGAGTAAACTTGACTGTTTTCACTGGGATATGGGCTTGTATCTGCATTCAGAGAGAATGAAGAGTTATTGGTCGGTTACAGACATCACCTTAGATTTTGGGAAAGGACTATATTTGAGTTGAGCACACTTTGAGTTTTAGGGTAAAAAATGTATCAAATAAAGATGTGTAAAGTTTTTTTATTGGCATCGATGATTCCGTGAAGAACCTTTAATTTCCTTGGAACCACTAAGGTTTTTTTAAAGGGTTAGTTCCTATGGAGGAAATATAGGGCCATATATATCTGCAAAATAAAACAATGTTTTGCAAAAAAAAAAAAAAGTTTTGCAAATAAAAAAACATTTTTTTTATTTGCAAAACATATATATTTTTTGCGAAAGACTGTTTTATTTTGCAGATATATATGGCCCTATTTTGACTCCATATAGTTCACCCAAAAATGTATGATGTCATTAATGACTCTTACAAAGATAAACATATCATTTAAGGTGACAGAGATTGATTAGCGGTTCTTGAATAATGTTATTTTCCAGCTAAAGTTAGTTTTGATTGATTCACTTCCGCCGAAATGATCATTTGTCATTAAATTAAATTCTCTCTAAACAGACTTGAACCCGTGATAAACGCTGATGGCGTTCACATACGCATTACGAATTGATCCTATAGTTATGTGCGTTTGAATATATGGGTTTGTAATTCCCTACAAACCTAAACAAACTACTTGTCTTGCCTATAAATTTTGATACAGTAGTAGTACTGTATTTTCTTTGATCACTTCGGGGTAGGTACGAGAAACGAAATTTGTTAAAAATTTATTTTGGATAATTTTTAACCCAAAAGCTTTAAATTATCAAGATGTTAATTAATAAAAATAATCCCGTCAAGGGCAACAGTAAAAAACGAAATGTGCACGTTGTAACCCAACCTTGAATTTGCGCTGCAGAGAGTCACTTTCGTCCCTCTTGAGTTGAAGTTTCTTTCGAAAATCGTCACGTTCTCTCTTCAGATCCTGACAGACCCGATCAAGACTCTTCATCTCCTCCTGAAATGATGAAGGATAAACATAAATTCTCATTAGCTTCTTTCAGTTAAGAGTGCTTACCCAGCTAACAATAATATACTCTATACTTTCATTAAAACCTATATGTTAATTGAGTGAAATCATTTAATTAGATGTGTAAGTGTTTCTATGACATATTTTCGATTAAAATATCGGCATTTAAATAGGCTTGTATATAAGTAATATAATTTTACCTTTTTTAGATAAATTTCTTTTTAACTGGTGTTCTGCTTTGTCTGTCTTCGGTTATTCAACTAAATTGTCAAAATAAAACTTTAAATACAATAGCTGATTTAGAATTTCACATTAATGACACTTTAAAATATATAAAGAATTATATCAGAAGTAATTTATACATTGTGTAAAATTGTATCCAGTAGGGGCAGGCTTACCTCTTTTAATATTTGACATGTTGTGGGGCTAAATTAGCAAATGTTTCAATTTATATTTATTTACTTTAATAACTCATTGTCTGATGCATCATCCTGACCTGCACTTGTGCTAAACTTATATCTAAATAGACTAAATATGTTGCTGTTTAGGAGTAAATCCACATCGTCGTTGGAGTTATCTTACCCATGTTAATAGTTAATGTTAATGTTAAGCCTCGAAATTCACCTGTACTTCTTGAACATCTCTATTACATTGGTCAGTCAGTTTTTCTTCAGAATCCATCAATGCCTGAAGTTCTGCCTCGGCTTTTTTCTTTTCGTTGTCAGCTTCAGCTTTTTCCAGCAGCAATCTGGATCTTTCATTATCAGCAGACTCAATGAGATCCTGTGTGGACATAATTAATAATGAAAATGTTCGATATAGATAATTTATGATGAATTGTTCGTGAAGTTTGTGTGTGTTTTTAACCTTGTATTTCAGTAGCTCCGCCTCAGCAGCGATCATCTCGTCGTCCAGGCTGCGAAGCTGTTCATTTTGAACACGATTTTAGACAAGTTTTTTACTAAAGCATTGTAAAATGTTAAGCTGAATTCACATAGAAAACGAAAAAGTGAGTGAAACGGACGTACCTCGCCGTTTAGGTCTTCAGGGTTGTCAGACATGTCTCAAGCGAAATCGAAAGTGGGCTATCTGAGGAAAAAAGATTTAAAGACGATGAGATGCTTGTTGTCCAATGACTAAATTATAAGATATAGATATATTTAGTGAATATTAGTCACCACGTAGGCTATTATTTACTTCACAACTTCCTGATCCCGTCAATTGCCCCGTATTGATCAAAGTCACGTGAGCGAAAACGAAAGTATCTGAGGTAAAAAGACGAACCAAAACACCAAATACTTGTCCAGTGACTAAATGTTCAGATTTATATTCAGTAAATATTATTAGCCGCTTATAATTTACCTCCTAACTTCCTGGTCCCGAACTAGCCTCGTATATTGATAAGAAGTCACGTGATGAGCGAATCCTGAAGTAAAAGCGAAAGGACTTCTTGAACCCCTTCATTTATGATTTGTTGTGATCTTCGTTTGACAATATGCCTGACAGTCACTTATGAGCGTTTTTGTCACAGTTTTGTGACTTTAAAAGAAAGTTAGACTACTTCTCAGCTCTTTGGAGCGCAATTATGGAAGAGAAAAGTCTGATTCTCGAGGGTTTGCCGGATGATTTTGACCGTGTGAAATCAAAAGTTGAGCTTTATTTTAAAAATAAAAGAAGATCCGGTGGAGAGATCGGGGAGATTCGAGAACATCAAGATGATAAACGAAAGGCACTTCTGATTTATATGAGTGAAGACGGTGAGTCTATAGAAACATCATAATCGATAGCTAAATCAATAACAACACTTGGGATGATATTTACTGAACTGAGCTTAATTATTTCCCCCATGGAAAAAATAAAAATAAAGGTAATCGCAATGACAGGCTATCTCTGACTTTTCTACAACATAATTATTATAAACTCGCATGTTTTTAATTAATCTGTAATGCATTTCTTTGTGTTTACTTATTTTATTGTATTGTAGCCTACTTTATTATTAGCCTGTTATTATTATTATTTATGTTATGTAAAACATGATTTGAAATTATCCTATTCATTTGAGCAGAAAAACGAGAGATAGTGCATTCCAGTCTATGAAATTGGGCCACAAATGCATAGAAATGTTGTATTTTTTCATACAGCGGAATAAGGAAGAAGAGAAAGAATGCAGCGTCTGAAAAGAGCTGTCATAGATCTGGCATGTCACGTTTAAACACCAAGTTACACGTTATTCTTCTGAAAATAGTAAATCAAGGAAATTTGTAGTTAATTCAGTCAAACTGATTGATTTGTATATTTGTTGTTGTAGAGCAGCCTTATGATTTTAAATGATTGTTGTTGTTTTCTTTTTGTGTGGAACTTCCCCAAACCGGAAGTCCCTCCCATAATCTTAAACGTAGGCTCGTGTTTTTATGGCAAAGAAGCAATAAGGGGAAAGGGGGAATATTGTGGGATATTGGATTAAGAATGTTTCTTTTTTTATTCAATGTTACATAGAGGATTTACTTTATATTTGTTAGGAATCCCAGATATAAACTTTGAGATAAAAATTCTGAGATAAAAACACGCAATTGTTAGAAAACAGTAAGAATTGTGAGATAAAAAGTCACAATTATATATTTTTTATTCAGTGGCCCAAACAACCTTCCAGCTTCCAGCTCAAAAAAAAAAAAAAAAACTTTCCACGACGTTACATAACATACATGATTAAAAATAGAACTGAAATTGTTTGGAAAATGAATGAATTTTACAGAGAATTCCTCTGTTTTCCAGATCTGAAGAAGGTGCTTGACAAAAGAATCCATAAAGTTGATTTCAGATCTATGGGAACAGTTGAAGTGACAGTGAAACGACCAGAAGACACGAAAAGCAAAAAGATCAAACCACAAGTTCTGCCAAAACCCAAGCTGGAGAAAAGCGCTCTCCTCAAGTCACTGCCCACTCCTGCAAACCAGGTGATTCTGTTGTCTGTTATTATTTATGAATTATTATCAATAAAACATTTGCATTACATTTAATCACTTATCCAAAGCGACAGAGCAATAGAAGCAATCGAACCAACAATAGGGCAACAATATGCAAGTGATGTGACTAGTCCCAATTAGTCTTTTTTTATATATATATATACATAGAATAGTAATTCTGGCTGGGATGAAAGGGTAGAGTGTGTTAGTGTAGCAATGATATGAAAAACCATGTTTCTGAATGACAGATCCTAGTAGATGAAGAAGAGAAGTGGTCCAAGCACTGAGCCCTGATGCACTCCAGTAGCTATATGATGCGATATAGACTCACACATTAGACTACGAGTTTCAAAATATCTTGATTCATGCTTTTTTTGAAAGACGAGGAAGCAACGGGACATTTACACAACACTACAGCTTAATATGGGTCCTGATCGTGATTTAAAATATCAAAGAAACAAAAGAGAAATACAGTTAGGGGTGTACACTCTTAGAAGAAAAGGTTCTATATAGAACCTCAAAAGGTTCTATCAACGCTATTTGGAACTCCAAAATGGTTCTATATAGAACCATTTTTTTTGGTAAAAGGCTCTATACACTCTTAAAAAAAGGGTTCCTCTGGGTTCTATATAGAACCCTGGGGTTCCATGCTTGGCCAATAGAACCTTTTACCAAAAAAAATGGTTCTATATAGAACCATTTTGGAGTTCCATATATGAAGCGGGGGATGGAACCATTTTTGGTTCTAAATAGAACCATTTCTTCTAAGAGTGTAACAATACCCTCATGTCACAATTCGATACATATCACGATACTGAACTCACAATATGATATCATTGCGATACTCCAAGACATAAAAGGTTAACAAAACATTTACTGTTGATTAAAATACTAAATGTGATGTACATTGTGTGTGTAAATGAATAGTCTTGGACTTGGTGCTGGAAACCCAAAGCAAAGGACAATAGAGACACCAGAATAACAATATTCATGATTCTGAAGCTGAAATCAGAGAAGGCCGATTTTTACTGGCAACATCAGATATTTTACAAATTTTCCCCCATTGCATTATTGTACATTATATTCAACATTATATATAGTAGTTTAATGTAGTAGTGACACTAAAAATGTCTCGCACAGGGTGAATTATACACAATACATACAGTATCATCACTATCCACGATACTTATTGATGCATTTTTTATTGCGATTTATTGTGACACGATATATTGTGACATGCCTAAATGTGTAATTCGGTGAAGGAGTGACACATTACTGTGATTTAAAACTAGGTCAGATGAATGTTCATATACTCACACACTTCCTCCTTATTGTACAAAGGTCTCTGCAGTAAGACAGCCTGCAACAGACATTAAAGGTTTGACTATAATGCTTTTACTTTTAGTGTTTAAAAATATTCAGATTTCAAAACGTGAACAATAACACCTTGGTCGCATCATGTATATATTTGTTCATACAGACAATGAGAAGGATTCAGAAATACCAGATCTTCTAATAACCACCCCTTCATTAACTTCGGTTGATAAGGAAACACTTCAGATGTATTTTGAGCAATTTACAGAGCAATTTGAGCTAGCGAAGCACGGAAATAACAGCTGGATCCTGAAACTCTACAGCCAATCAGGTATGATGATTTAAGACCTGGGAGTTTCCTTACTAGCCATTCATAATGAAACATGAAACAAGT
This sequence comes from Pimephales promelas, assembly GCF_016745375.1. The sequence continues at coordinate 588,121 of NW_024121277.1, read as the reverse complement.
TTTGCAAGTCTATTTTTGGTGCATCACTTACACACGATGTAGGCCTAATTAGCCCCTGGCCGTCACCACCCTTTTTGATCATTGACATTAAAATGCACTAAACAAACTTAAATGGTTGTAATTCAAGAATGCTTTGGGATATAGACCTTTGGTGTATGTATGTATAGTTTGGTCTTGTTTTAAAGAAAAAAATCAGCAGATTATTACTGAAGTGAAAGCACTTCAAAAAATTAAAGTATGAAAAAGTTATGGAAGTTATAATTTACAGTAAATCAAATATACTTTATTAATATATATTTTTTAATTTAAAATAAATATTTTACAAAATATTTTTTAATTACTATAAAATGAAAGCTATATATCTAACCAAGTTATGTTCCGAATTTTAAGTTGATATCACAAAAATTGAAGTTCCCATGAGATTTTGTTTAGGCGTAGTACCAAAAATAGCCACCGGGTGCCATTGAATTCCATTGAATTTAATTGTATGCATTCTGCCATAAAAAATTAATAAATTTCTATCCAAATATCACTGTTGTCACTAAATATGGAACCTTGAGACTCAGACCTTTCTGACAATATGTGTTTTGTCAAGATTAGAAAAGATTTGCATAATAAATTATGAAAGATGATGCCCAAAAGAGGAGGGGCCTAATAAAAAAAATACAGTTTCTATGGTAACGCAACATCCAATTTCAAAACGGGTTTCATAGGATGAATTCTGAGTTCGTAAGCTTTCAAATGATACCTAATTTATGATAACTACTAAAATATGTGATATAATAATAATAAAAAAAATATTTATATATATCATATATTATACTTTTTAGAGGACTTCTTACCTTACTTTTTAAAATATAATTTTATCTGTTTTTTATTGACAAATACGAATTATGTTTTATAATGAACTTTTAGCACTAAAAAACAAAGTTTCAATTATTAAAAGTGTGTGCGTCGACTTTTTGTGACAAAGGTCAGAAACTCCTGTAATGACGTCGAATTTTTTGAGGCGCACTCTTTCATATATTACTGATCATTCATAATTTGTAAGAAAAAAAAACAGTGCTTAAATATCTATTTAGGAGTCTTAGACCTTTCCAACGATATATAGTTTGTCATGACTAGATTAGGATTTAATAGTAAAGTAAATTTAGATTGCCCGTACACAGGCAAGTGACAGTTAAGAAAATTTAATGCCATTAAAAAAGCAAATCATGATGATTAGTTGTCATCTTTGAGATCAAAATTAACAATGTTGACCCTTTTCTCAGACTTCAAGAAGATTTTTGGCAAGGAAGAGCATGATATTGGTGTATCTTTACAAGTGTATAATGAAGGAGGTCTGGGAGAGAAGTCAGACCCCCGTCGCTTCATCTTGACGGGGTTTGATGGCGACACAGACTGCAAGAAAATCTCAGTGTTCATTGGCAGCTGTAGCAAGACACCAGAATACACTTGGGAGACACTTGATGAAGATGATAGGATTGTTGTCACCTTCAAACAAGATATCGGTGGGTTTGGATGGAAGTCATTGCACTTTATGGGTGTCTGTTATTGTTATTGGGACGCCTGCTTATTTTCTTTTTTCGTTGGGGTCTACAATGTAGCAAATTAGCTTTATGAAATATTAATAATTAATCATAACTTGTTATAATTGATTATGAATATTTGGATCAGTTAGTCGGTTTAACTTGATGTTGCTACATTAACATTACAACCAATTACTCAATTTATCTCGTGAACACTCAATATTGGTTATTGATCAATTAATAGAAATGTACATTTGTAAAGACATGGAAATGAACTCACCTAAGCATAGAATCTGAGCAGTCATGTCATTTTGCTTCTCCAGTAAATGTATCTTGATTTAAGAATGTCTAGACTTCCGTAATAGAAAACAAGACAGAAATACAGAGGAAGAAAATCATTGTTTTGCAGCTCATTTTAGCAGTAATTCCTCTAGCAGTAAAACCTCTACAGTTTGTGCTAAATCTAACCACCTTTCATCTGAAAATGAATCATTAATGACATTAAAAACATTGAGGAATAAAAGCAAAGATTCATCACTACACTCTTAAAAATAAAGGATCTTTATGGTTCAGTGAAGAACCTTTGAACCACTAAAGGTGCTTTAAAGTGGAAAAATGTTCTTTTGAAATGTAAAGAAAAAATGTTCTTTGGGGAACCAAAAAAGGATTACTGTGAAAGCTCCATTTTGCAACCTTTATTATATACACTACCGGTCAAAAGTTTTAGATCCGTAAGATTTTTTTATGTTTTTAAAAGAAGTCTCTTCTGCTCACCAAGGCTGCAATTATTTGATAAAAAATACAAAAAAAACAGTAATATTGTGAAATATCATTACAATTTAAAACAGCGGTTTTCTATGTGAATATATAGTGAAGTGTAATTTATTCCCAGTCTTCAGTGTCACATGATCCTACAGAAATTATTATAATATGAGGCTCAAGAAACATTTATGATTATTATCCATGTTGAAAACAGTTTTTTACATTTTTATTTCAGGATTCTTTGATGAATAGAAAGTTCAAAACAACAGAATTGATCTGAAATGGAAATTAAGCTTTTGTAACATTAATCACTACCATTCAAAAGTTTGGGGTCAGTAAGAATTTATTTTTTATTTTTGGGGAAAAAAATTTAGAAAATGCTTTTATTCATCAAGGATGAGTTAAATTGATCAAAAGTTACAGTAAAGATTATATTTTAAATAAATGCTGTTCTTTTGAACTTTCTATTCATCATAGAATTTTGGGGTGAAAAAATGGTACACGACTGTTTTCAACATTGAAAATAATAATTGATGTTTTTTGAGCATAAAATCAGCATATTAGAATGATTTCTGAAGGATCATGTGACACTGAAAACTGATGTGTAATCAGCAACAGTAATGATGTGGAAAATTCAGCTTTCAAATGACATTTTAAAATAGAAAACAGTCATTTTAAATTATCATAATATTTCACAATACTACTGTTTGTCATTTTTTCATCAAATAAAGCAGCCGAAGAGACTTCATTTAAAAACATAAAAAAATCTTACTGATCTAAAACTTTTGCCCACTAGTGTAATTCTGTAAATGTTAATCAATAGGAAGAAAAGTGACTTACATTTGACACCATCTTCTGTCTCCATGCTCCACCGTTGTGTTTTATATTCTCATTATATTCTCAGCAACTTTGATCAATACAAGTAATGTTAGACTGTAATCAATTAATACGTAAATAATCTCATCCGGGGCACCAAATGTGCACATAGTCAACATTAAAAACAGATGTTCACACTTCACTGTTTTACACTATTTTGACTAGTTCATTTTTCTTCCTTTTTCATTTTATCAACAGACGTGAAATCCTTCATAAGAAAATGCACCTCAAAGCAACTGCAGGGCCGAGACATCGGAGTGACGCGCATGGAGCGGACGGACTCGATCCTGGTCCAGGGAGATCTGGAGAAGATCAGTGAAGACATCCTCACCCTGTACTTCAGCAACAAGAAGAAGAGCCGAGGAGGAGATATCCAGAACTTCATCTGGATCAACAGACGGATGAGCGCCGTCATCACCTTTGGGAACTGTGACGGTAGGTTTTCAGATTAGCTGCAATAATGAAATCTTCGTTCAACACAGTACACCGCAAAAATATATAGGGATGCACGATAAATCGGCCAACGTATCGGTATAGGCCGATATATGTTCATTTTTAATGTTATTGTTGTCGGCGCAATTAAAAAAATGTGGCTGAGTGACAATTAATCGCATTCAAAATAGAAGTTTGTGTTTACATAATATATGTGTGTGTGCTGTGAATAATTATTTTGCTGTGCAAAGATTAATTGCGATTAATCACATCCAAAAAAGAAGTTTGTGTTTACATAATATATGTGTGTGTGCTGTGTTTAATTATTTTGTATATATAAATACACACACACACACACATATATATATATATATATACACATATATATATATATATATATATATATATATATATTAGGGCTGTGCAAAAATTAATTGCGATTAGTCGCATCCAAAATAAAAGTCTGTGTTTACATTACATATATTTATATATGCTGGTGTGTGGTGAGCGTTCTGGCGCAATATGGCTGCCGTCGCATCATCCAGGTGGATGCTGCACATTGGTGGTGGTTGAGGAGATCCCCCCCCTCTATGTGAAGCGCTTTGAGTTTCCAGAAAAAAAAGCGCTATATATATAAATGTAATGAATTATTATATATTTGTGTGCGCTGTATATAATTATTTTGTATATATAAATACCTATGCATGCATGTATATATTTAAGAATTATTTGCGCTTAAATTCTGTATATATATATATATATATATATATATACAAAATCTATATTATATAAATATAAATATTTTATATATGAATAACAAACTTCTTAAATTTATACATGCATGTGTGTGTATTTATATATACAAAATAATTATATACAGCACACACAAATATATTATGTAAACACAGACTTTTATTTTGGATGCGATTAATCGCAATTAATTTTGGCACAGCCCTAATATATATATATATATATATAAATATTCATCTTTAATATTAATATTAATAATTTAATATTTAATAAAATATAAAGATTTATTAATCTTTGCACAGCCCTAATATAAATATCAATATATTATATATAAATAACAAATTTTTCTTAAATATATACATGCATGTGTGTGTATTTATATAGAGAAAATAATTATACACAGCACACACACATATATTATGTAAACACCAACTTTTATTTTGGATGAGATTAATCGTTGCCCAGCACTATTATATATACATTAAAGCCGATAAATAATAGATTATTTCCTTCAGCTGAGACACTTCACTGTTCGACATGATGGTTTTGAATTGCTTGAAATATGATTGAAATCACTATAAAAAAGGGAAAATACATTTAAGTGCTGTTAGGGGTGAACAGTTGAACACCCAGAAGCAGATATGGCGAATGAAGACCCGGGGTCATAATTATAATACATTAAAGAAAAGTTTAACTGAAGATAGTTTGCAGTTTAATCAGCAAAAGTCAGCTTTAAGACTCCCACGGGAATTCGTAGGCCGCCCACACACACACACACACACACACACACACACAGCCAGCAGTTATACTCTTCACCAAGGTCTAAGCTACGTCCATGCTTCAGGATGAATGATTCTCATTGGCTAAGAAATAGATAAACATAGTAATTTTCCACAGATATACAGATAAACTGACACATATCTCCATCGAATATGCAACACAACTTAGGCACGTCGTGACCTTCGCGGTCGCAGATTTGGGTTGCTGGACGCGAGTATGTCCAGAACAACAACTCAATCTCCAATAATGCCAGCGGTTCCTTAACCTCTCACCAAAAGGACTAACACACACACACCGACACACAGCTTTTCCAAGGCTGGATTTGGCCAGGCTCTATCTATAAACAGGAGAGTTTTCTCAAAACATCAAGTTAATACATTCTTTCTCTCAAGGAGAGCTACGCTTTAGAAAGGCTTTAACAAAAAAACTGTCCCTTAAACTATTGGCTTCAATGTCTCACGGGAATTCGTACGAATCGGTCGTGAGATTGTGTTGGTTTTAACACTTTGAAGGCCTTTCTCAAACACAAAACAAGTCCATATTTCATTTTCATTCACATATCAAACACAGACATTGGAGAATACATGAAAAGAACATTTCAGTACCGTCCGTCACACTGGTAACTTCAAGAACAAAGTAAAATCTTACATATATTTTAACTCATGATATTTAGAAGGAAAAATATTGATCAATACCTTGATTATAATCACTCATTACATATTAAAGCAGCAGTCAATTCCAACATGCGCATCACAAATCTGTCATTTATGCTATAAAATCAACTACCGTATAAAAGAACAGCATTATGGGACATGGATTTTAATGGAATAAATACTGTAACAAATGTATTGCTTATTGTTAACTAAATGAACATTATTGTATTTTTATTAACTAACATTAACCCCTTGACTGTCACCATTATATTTTTAAAACAATCCAAGAAAAGATCTTAAGTAATATTGACAAACTATATATCATTTGAAAGCTTACAATCTCTAGTTTCCATATTTGGTGACTGATTACAGAGGAGCCATAATTTATCAATTTGCAACAAGAATATTTTCCTACTCCTAAGGCGTGTTCAGACTTTTATTTTGAAATAGTAATGAACATGAAAAATCATGAAAAAAAGTTAGAAACCTCTGTTTGTTTTCATGCGAAGAGTTCAAAAAATTGCATCCATTCAATTATGTTAGGTCTGAAAATGTTTTAAATGTAAAGAAAAATTAATAAATTCACCATTTGTGATGTGGCAGCAAGCTATAACGCACATGTGTGTTCTTTGTATGTGTTTCTTAGAGGTTGAATTCATATCAAAATCTGCCAAACTTCCCATACTACTTCTGAATAGGATCTCTACTTCATAAATTGTATGAAAATAATGGTTCAGATCACTCAAAACACATATGGAAATGGAGGCGCCCTTATATGGGCAGTAATGGAGTCTGGTTGTGCCCTAGTGGAAGCGTTCGGTACTGCGCCCAAACAAAATCTCACAGAAAGCTCATTTTTTGAGATATCAACCTAAAATTTTAAACACAGCTTGTTCAGATTTTTGGCTTTGATTTTTCTCCAGTTTTGGAGTAGCCCAGGTTTTGAAAATATATATTTTATATAAAATATGAATCATTATTTGTATAACTCAAACTTCTAGAACTTTTTTTCTTTTTCACTTTGTTAATTTATTTCACTTCTACAAAAACCTGCCAAATGTCTTCTTTAAAACGAGACCAATCTTGCATCTATCTTCCAAAGCATTCTTGAATTACAACCATTTAAGTTCGAAATGTGCATTTCCGGGGGGGGGGGGCAGTTAACAAGTTAACAAAGATTTATAAATACAGTAAAAATGTATTGCTCATTGTTAACTAATGAACCTTAATGTAAAGTGTTAGCGAATAATTTGACTGTCTCTTCTATTTTAATAGATGCACATGCAACGGTGGAACAGAAACACAGTGTTTGCGGCACAGACGTTCACGCTTCACTGTTTTACTCGAGTTTGCAAAAGGCTTTAACCGGAGAAAAACACACCCTGACCGACATCACCACAAAAGTCAAAGTTTCGGCCAGCGAAGATCTACTCCGATTCTTCGAAACCAATGAGCGTTGTAGAAAACAACTAGAGAGCGACGCCAAACTGCTTCATGCCAAAGTTCTCATCGACAGTGAAATTATTCTAGAGATGGACGTCAATAAAGAGTCTCTGACCGCCATGCAAATCGCACCAACTTGGGAGTCGAAGATATTGAGAGGAGTCCAGTCGTTTTTGAGTGGATTCGACACAGAAGAGCTGAAAGTAGAGGACGACGTCTGGAGGAAAGTTGAAAAGGACTGTGACGCCCTCGTCACGATTGATGCATCGCTCTCGTTTGAGGAGCGCACCTCTAAAGTCGTAATTTCTGGAGTGAAAGAGCAGGTCAGGATCCTTTCGGATAAAATCAGGATTCTCCTGAAGAACGCCGCGTTTGAGGTCGAAGTGGAAAGAAACACGATCGAAGCAACAATTCAACTAGACTGCATAGAGGCATTCGATCTAATAAAACAGCGCGTACAGTCCAAACTAGGACAGGTGAGTCTATCCCACGATGAGAAACGGCATGTTATCTCCCTCAAAGGTTTGAAGGAGAACGTAAACCCAGTGGAGATGCTCATCAAAAACGCACAGAAGAACATAATCACGCACCGGCTGAAGCTTTCCCCTCATCTGATTGACTTTCTAAACTCGCTGGATCTCCTCAAATTTGAGCAGGACAACCAAATCCCAGCTAGATTGCTAAAGCGAACGGATTTTTTCTGGATTTTGGTCGAGAAGGAAAACCTGAAGGTAGCCGAAGATAAAATCGGTGAGATTCTCAAAGAGGAGGTCATACAGATTTCTCCCGATCAAACCGGTGTGACGCACTACCTCAGGAATCTTCAGGACGAAATCAAAGACATCAGGATCGCACAATCAAACGCGCAGGTTGTAATATGCGGGCTTTCTAACGCAGTCGCGGATGTTGCCGGAAAACTGAGGCGATATCTTGACAACAAGGAACCAACGACTGAAAACGTCCCTCTTAGATCCGTGCGAGAGGTCGAGTTCGTGGACTCGTGCCTTAATCTATCCGATCTCCCTGAATTGAAGCGGCTTGGCGCGTCCGTACTTGCTTACAAAGCGGCGGATTCTCCTTGTGTGAGGGTCACGGCGCCGAAGGAAAACATTAAAGACGCCGCGGACGTCGTACGGCACGAGCTGTCGTCCATAGTCGTGGAGAAGCACAAGTACGGCAAAGCAGGGGAAGCGAAAGTTCTGGAAAAGCACGAAGACAACGTGAAGACCAAAGCCAAGGAGAAGCAATGCAACCTGTATTTATCATCACGACAAGAACACACCGTCGCTCCTCCGAAGAGCTTCACGCACAAAATAGGCGATTTGGTGACTCTGAGCATCGTTGAGGGAGACCTGCACCACTTTACCGCCGACGCGTTGATATGCACGATGAACGGAAATCTCGATTTTAAAAACCCCGCGGCTCAGCGCTTTCTCACGTTTGGAGGCGACGCGATTTCAGAAGTGTGTCAAACTCCCAAGAGGGAAAAGCAGAGCCTGTTACCCGGAGACGTGCTGGTCAGCGATGCCGGCAAACTCAACGCCGAGACGCTAATCTACGCCGTGCTTCCGCAGAAAGGTCAAGCGCTGGACTCGCACTACCTCCAGGCGTCCGTGAGAAACTGTCTCCTGAAAGCCGAGGGAAAGGGATGCGTGTCCGTCGCGATGCCGGCGTTTGGTTGCGAAACCTTCGGATTCTCCGTCAAAGAGAGTTGGGTGGCGATGCGAGCTGCCGTACTGCAGTTCTGCTCCGAGCGTCAGGATTCACGTCAAAATAGCGTTAGAGATATCAGCGTTGTGGATTCGGATGAGAAGATCGTTGAGGAGTACAACGCTCTGATCCGGGAACAAGTATGATCCCCTGCTAATTTACTAACCTAACCTTAAAGGGATACTTATTTGGTTTGTATTAGTAGGAAACCTGTAGTATTTTCGCATTACCACCCTCATATCCCCCTGAGACGAGAGATTTTTTTATTTGGAACACAATTTTGATGATTATTAAGTAGAGCCCGACCGATGAAGGATTTTGAAGGTCGATACCGATACAAATATAATTTTTGGTTTTAAAATCCGATATATCGGTTGATATTTTTTTTATTTCAGAAACGCGAAACAAAACATTAACAGATTTCCCTAACATTAGTTGTTTGTAGTTATTTATGAGTTTTAACTAAAATAATATGATGATGCATTTTAAAAAGAAACGTTTCTTTTATTGTCACAACAGAACAGACTGATGATAGTGGCGTTAGCTAGCTTTGTGGTTAGCTAGTCTATGATGTGCCATAATTTAGCAATGGATAACGTCATACGGCAAATTGTAAAACATACATTTTTAATATAACAGGCCATCCGTCTCATTGCTGTAACTGTCACGCACTATTAAAGAAATACTTCAGTCACATTGTCAAAAGTTAAAAGGACAGTCAGTCAACTACACTGTAACAACGTAACGTAACTATTACTAGCTAATTCCGCTTCACTCTCGGCTTATTTAACAGCAAAACTGGACATGATAGTCACAAATTTTGTCCTGCTTATTTGAGTCAAGAGAACTGATGCGGATGTTCTTTTAATTGTTATTCAAACAATGTATGTCTCGTGACCAACTGTAAAGCGCCCTCTGGTGGACAAACCATACAACTCCAACACTCGTGACATGGTTGAAGCGTGTTTCGTCCGTTTTTATTTTATTTTTGAAGTATTCATTTATTAGCCATCATAACTGCCGATACCGATAGTTTGGAAAATGCCTAATATCGCCCGATAATATCGGTCTCCCGATATATCGGTCTGGCTCAACAAGACTTAATATCTTTAAGTTACATCTCAAGTAAATGTATTTTGATTTAAGAATGTTTGGATATTTTTACTGGAGAACAAGATTTATTTATCCATAATTTTACACCATGTCGTCATCAAAGGCTATATTCAATCATTTAAGAATATTATCTCTACAAACAAATAAAACAACAAAAAAATTAATAATATTAATATATAACGAATATTTTGCCAGAACAAACCTGTGTGGCCTAATATCATTTAAAGCAGGAAATTCCAATAAAATATGCAAGGAACACTCACAAAAATCATATAACGGCTTTCCATAGATAGTCTATTGTGTGACCAATTTGACATCTCGCATGTGTGGTCATTTCTATTCTCTAAATGGTTTGGACTTTCATTTATAACTGGATTCACTTCATATAATTTGTTATGGAGACTTTTTGGAAATGTACAAACTCGGTATGGGTTTAATCCAGGAAAACAAGACTAAAATACTAAGGAAGAGAATCATTATCATTTTTCATCCTTTTCTTGTATTGATCACCTACTGTATATTTTATTATTAACAGGGATTTCCTGACATCCCACTTCAATCCCGGAAGGTTAAATACGGATCAGACAAAAGAGGTACCATAAATTAGTATAAACATATTTTGTATGCATGTCTTCTTGCAAGGTCATGGGTTCGATTGCAGGAACTAATACAATGTGTACCTTAAACGCATTGGATAAAAGCATCTGCCGAATTCATACATGTAAATTTACTTCTGGACTTGGAATTGCTTATGTACTTTTCTTTTCACATGACTGGGAATTCAATCAGTGCGGATCAATGGTGTGCCAATATGCCTGAAGAAGGGTGACATCACCAAAGAAACAGTGGATGTCATAGTGAATTCATCCAACCAAAGTTTAGATCTTAACACCGGTAAGTGTTTCTTTGCTAGCATCGATACTAAACAGACTTGCATCATTATCATCATCATCATCATCGCACTTTTACCTATCATGCAGTGTTTTCCACTCTTGTTTCCATCATCATTTTACAGGCGTTTCTGGTGCCATCTTAAAAGCTGCAGGAAAATCTGTTGTTGATGAGTGCAAAAAGCTAGGTATCATCATAATGGCACTGAATATTGAGTAATGCTTGTATTATAATGGCAGTGACTTCATTCAGACCTGTGTTTGTACTGTAGCTCCTCTGAAAGCAGGTTCAGCCGTGATGACGAGCGCCGGAGCGCTTCGGTGTAAGAACATCGCTCAGATGGTCGGGCCGGCCAACGTCGCAGACGTCACAGCCTCTCTGGGAAAGGTTTTGAACCTCTGTGAGGGAAAGATGGCCACAACTCTGGCCATTCCTGCCATTGGAACAGGCATGAGAACAAACATAATGTTTGAAATCTGCAAATATTAATTTTTAGAGCAATTATGAAAGCCCATTTCTGCCACCTAGGGTAAAAATTATGCTTTGGTAAATCATAATTATGACAAAATGTCATAAAAAGTTGAAATTATGACATAATAAGTATACTAATTGACATTATGATGCATGTACTAAGTTATAATTTTGGCTTTTTATCTCATAATTGACAAAATGTCATAATTATGTGATCACTGTCATATATTCTAATATTTTGCACGGAGAAACCTTTTAAAAAAATGGCTTTCTGAAAAAAAAAAGCCTAATATCATTTAAAGCAGGAAATTACAATAAATATACATGGGTGAGTCTTGTGTGACCAATTCGACATCTCGCATATCTGGTAATTTCTAATATTAATATGTCATAATTATGAGATAAAAATTATCATACGTCAATATGAGTCATAATTATGACATACTTAGTTATAATTATAAGATAAAACATCGAAATTATGACATAAAGACATTATACTAAGTCAATTCAAAATTCTTACAAAAGTCACAATTATGAGATACTGACAATGACTCATAAAAAGCCTTTTATGACTTTTATCTCAAAATTATGAAAGAAATCATAATAATGACATGCATGACATACGTATAATGTCATTATGAGATATAAAGTCATAATTAAGGCATGCTGAGTCATAATTATGAGATAAATTGTTAAAATTAACAGTAAAAGCTAACATAAATAATAATTATGATGGTCAAATTAAGACATTAAGTCATATTTCTATTGTAATAAGTCAAAATTTTGACTGTTTATCTCATTATGACAAAAAGTCATTATGTTAGTCAAAATTATGACAAAAAGTCATGAGATGAAGATAAAAATAAGACATAAGTCATAACTATGATGTACTAAGTAAAAATTGAAAATTGAGAATTTTTCTAAGGCTTTGCAAAAATTAATTGTGATTAATCACATCCAAAATAAAAGTCTGTGTTTACATAATATATTTGCGTGTGCTGTATATAATTATTTTGTGTATATAAATACCTATGCCTTCATGTATATATTTAAGAATTATTTGCGCTTAAATTCTGTATATATATATATATATAAATACATAATCTATATTATATAAATATAAATATTTTATATATGAATAACACATTTTCTTAAATATATACGTGCATGTGTGTGTATTTATATATAAAAAATAATTATATACAGCACACACAAATATATTATGTAAACACAGACTTTTATTTTGGATGCGATTAATCGCAATTAATTTTTGCACAGCCCTACTTTTTTCTTATAATTATGACTAATGATATTTTAAAATGCCACAATAATAATTTACGAAAGCATGTCGAGGGTCTTCCATAAGAAATATCAAGTCCTGAGCAATAGTCTTGTTTTCCACAGGACGAGCGGCTTTGAACCGAGGGAATCCATCAAAGCCATCTTCACCGCAATCGAGAAACATCTGAAGGAGCCGAACTCCTCCTGCTTCCGGAGCATCACCATCGTGGCCTACGAGCAGGATCAGAAGACCTTCGATGACTTCCGGGAATACTTTAAAAGTGGAACAAGGTTAATACTAACAAATCAACAAAAACAGTTTCCAAAAAACAATTTCTTTTTCATCATATTCAGTTTGTTCAATTTGTTTTCCTGCAGCCTGCATGCAACAAGATGCCCGAAAATCAAGGTTCCACAACCTCCTCATGCTTATTTAGCAAATAAATATGGTTTCAATGTAATAGTTTGGCATTTCAGACTTTCTCGTTCCTCTATAGTCAAATCGGGGCGTCAGAATTGAGGTGAAGAAAGGGGACATCACTACAGAAACTGTCCGAGGGATCGTGAACACCACCAACAGAGACATGAGCCTGAGAGGAGGTCAAATATAACTCAAAATACACAACACTTTCATATGAACACATCATTTACTCTGAAATAAGCCATAGATCTATCAGGGTTTGATTCTCGTTATTACACTGTTCCTCGTTTACGAAACAATCGACAGTTAAATGCTCAGAACAAAACATATAGTATCAAATAATATCACAGTTTTTGGAGCTTGATTAAATAAAATTAGGGCTGTGCAAAAATGAATTGCGATTAATCGCATCCAAAATAAAAGTCTGTGTTTACATAATATTATTTCGTATATATAAATACAAACACATGCATGTATATATTTTAAGAAAATGTGTTATTCATATGTAAATATTTATATTTATATAAAATAAATTATGTATTTATATATATATACAGAATTTAAGCCCAAATAATTCTTAAATATATACATGCATGCATAGGTATTTATATATACAAAATAATTATATACAGCACACACAAATATATTATGTAAACACAGACTTTTATTTTGGATGCGATTAATCGCAATTAATTTTGCACAGCCCTAATTAAAATAAAATAAAATGAAACTTGCAGGATGTTTTAATGGTACAAAGACCTCTGATATGGCATATTTAATTTATCATGACTCATTTAAATCTTCACGCTAATGGTTTAAAATGATAAGTTCATAATATAATAAGAAACAAATCATGGACTCTATTTGCTGTCATTGTCCTGGACTCTCTTTGCTCGCGGTTTAAATGGCTAAAAATGCAAAAAATGATTTTTCTTACTCAGTATTTTAGTCTTGTTTCCAGTCCAAATATCTAAAAATTCTTAAATCAAGACGCATTTACTAGAGGAGTAAAATGA
>NW_024121277.1:516463-573493 GCF_016745375.1 Pimephales promelas | reverse complement strand
AATATATTTTATATATGAATAACACATTTTCTTAAATATATACGTGCATGTGTGTGTATTTATATATAAAAAATAATTATATACAGCACACACAAATATATTATGTAAACACAGACTTTTATTTTGGATGCGATTAATCGCAATTAATTTTTGCACAGCCCTACCTTTTTCTTATAATTATGACTAATGATATTTTAAATGCCACAATAATAATTTACGAAAGCATGTCGAGGGTCTTCCATAAGAAATATCAAGTCCTGAGCAATAGTCTTGTTTTCCACAGGACGAGGCGGCTTTGAACCGAGGGAATCCATCAAAGCCATCTTCACCGCAATCGAGAAACATCTGAAGGAGCCGAACTCCTCCTGCTTCCGGAGCATCACCATCGTGGCCTACGAGCAGGATCAGAAGACCTTCGATGACTTCCGGGAATACTTTAAACAGTGGAACAAGGTTAATACTAACAAATCAACAAAAACAGTTTCCAAAAACAAATTTCTTTTTCATCATATTCAGTTTGTTCAATTTGTTTTCCTGCAGCCTGCATGCAACAAGATGCCCGAAAATCAAGGTTTCCACAACCTCCTCATGCTTATTTAGCAAATAAATATGGTTTCAATGTAATAGTTTTGGCATTTCAGACTTTCTCGTTCCTCTATAGTCAAAATCGGGGGCGTCAGAATTGAGGTGAAGAAAGGGGACATCACTACAGAAACTGTCCGAGGGATCGTGAACACCACCAACAGAGACATGAGCCTGAGAGGAGGTCAAATATAACTCAAAATACACAACACTTTCATATGAACACATCATTTACTCTGAAATAAGCCATAGATCTATCAGGGTTTGATTCTCGTTATTACACTGTTCCTCGTTTACGAAACAATCGACAGTTAAATGCTCAGAACAAACATATAGTATCAAATAATATCACAGTTTTTGGAGCTTGATTAAATAAAATTAGGGCTGTGCAAAAATGAATTGCGATTAATCGCATCCAAAATAAAAGTCTGTGTTTACATAATATTATTTCGTATATATAAATACAAACACATGCATGTATATATTTAAGAAAATGTGTTATTCATATGTAAATATTTATATTTATATAAAATAAATTATGTATTTATATATATATACAGAATTTAAGCCCAAATAATTCTTAAATATATACATGCATGCATAGGTATTTATATATACAAAATAATTATATACAGCACACACAAATATATTATGTAAACACAGACTTTTATTTTGGATGCGATTAATCGCAATTAATTTTTGCACAGCCCTAATTAAAATAAAATAAAATGAAACTTGCAGGATGTTTTAATGGTACAAAGACCTCTGATATGGCATATTTAATTTATCATGACTCATTTAAATCTTCACGCTAATGGTTTAAAATGATAAGTTCATAATATAATAAGAAACAAATCATGGACTCTATTTGCTGTCATTGTCCTGGACTCTCTTTGCTCGCGGTTTAAATGGCTAAAAATGCAAAAAAATGATTTTCTTACTCAGTATTTTAGTCTTGTTTCCAGTCCAAATATCTAAAAATTCTTAAATCAAGACGCATTTACTAGAGGAGTAAAATGAGAAGATATTATGTCCTCTTTTCTGGTGGAATGAATCAAAATTAAGCGAGTTGATGCTTAAAAAAAGCAAACTTATCTGCCAATGAGGTCAGAAAAATAATCATAATTCAAACAGAAACAAGATTATTTTTCTGACCCCATTGGGAGATATTTGCTTGTTTTAAGAATCAACTCGCTTAATTTGTATTTATTTCCCCATAAAACAAGACTTAATAATATCTTTTGTCATTTTTTCTCCTCTAGTAAATGCATCTTGATTTAAGAAATGTTTGATATTTGGACTGGAAACAAGACAAAAACACTGTAGTGTACACCGAAATATGTTTTAAACATGATGTTCAGTGTGTGAAGCTCAAAAGCTCCTTGTTCTTCAGGTGTATCGGGTGCCATATTTAAAGCAGCGGGAGCGTCTGTGGAGCAGGAGTGTCAGAAACACGGTGAGAGAATGTTACATAACACATAATCGATCACATGAGCAAGAGACGCCAGGTGTGATTGGGCCGAACTGAGACTGAAGTCAGTGAAGTCAAATCAATAATATAACCTAATATTAATTGAAAAGTATTTGTACTTTTCTGTATGTTTCTGAAACATAACGGTTCATTAAGTAAGGGATTTTTACACCACTGAAAACATAGTTATTAGGGCTGGGTATTGACACAAATTTCACAATTCGATTCGATTTCGATTCAATATTGATTATTTTGGATATCAGTTACAATAAATAGCAAATTTTCTCAAGGATATCAAATCTCTGAACTAATGCTGTAAACTATGGGAGTCTAGTTGTAGCCTATAGGCTTCATTAGCCTAATATGAAGGTAATAATGAACTGTTTTGTAGCTATACACACTTAAATTACACTTATTTAATTTTATAATAAGAAGATTATATGAAATATAAACATTTAAATGGTGGCTGTCATAAAAACTTGCCAGATTTATTCAAATATGCATTAAATATTGAAGAACATTAAGATTATAATGCATATGCAATATGGTGTATATATTTAGCAAAATATTTTTTCTAGCTGACTAGCGAGTTTATGTGGGTTTTCTGAGGTAAATATGACGATGACATTGATTACAAGCTGTTTAACTGACGTCTTTCCACGGTTGAAACGCTGATTGAGCGAATCAATGTGACATGATACGGATTTCGATAAGTTGTACTCTATCTTTAACACACTTTCAGATGCTCACTCATGTTTATTTGGCGCGGTAACTGGTATTATTAACCCGGAAGTGAAATCAGCGCTGCTGCTTCGCCAGAGCGATCTCACGCCACAGCGCCAAAACGCTATTTATGTTTTATGTTGAATTTCTAAAGAAAATGGACGTAATTTGAAAATTGAGACTTTGTTTCATATCAATAGCAACAAAGGACAGAGATTATTGCGATTTTTTTTGGATGCGCGCAGCCGCGAGACAATGCTCCATTCATTCAAATGAAACAGGATGACTAATCGATTCATGAGATTTAAGAATAGATATCGGTTCGTAAAAATGAGAATCGATTAGTATCGAGAAATCGATATTTATTACCCAGCCCTAATAGTTATGTATATGCTATTGCATTTCCGTCAACAGATCCTCCTAAATATTACACACTGCACCTTTAAACAAGCATCTGACGTTCTGGTTTCTTTATCTGTGAAGGTCCGTTGCAGAACGACGTCGCAGCCGTGACCAGCGGCGGGAACCTGCAGTGTGATGTCATCATCCACATGGTGGGCCCGCACTCGGCGGCAGAGACCAGATCCCGCGTGAAGAAAGTTCTGGAGCGCTGCGAGGAGAAGCAGATCACCACGCTCTCCTTCCCCGCCGTCGGCACCGGTACGAGCGCCGGCTGTTAGAGGCTCACTCAAATCAAAATTGATGTTTTTTAGCTCTTAGTATGAATATGATAGCCTTAAAGGGGTCATCAGATGCACAATTTACTTTTATATGGTGTTTGCATTTCCACACAACCACCATACAATGAAAAAAATCCATTCACTCCCTTTTTTTTGGCCTAAACACTCTCAATAATCAAGCCGTTTGGATTTTCTGAGCAATATGATGTCATATTGCTTATGCTCCGCCCACTACATAGCTATAGCAGCTGCTCATTATCATTTAAAGAGACATGCACCAAAACGGGTCAAGCTGTTTATGAGGAGGTAAAAAGGATGTTTTACACAACCATTGATGAATTTTAACTAATGTATGTAACAAACTTTACATGAAGACCCTAAAGAATCACACCGACTTGTGGAAAACGGCATCCGATGACCCCTATAACCCTCTAGGCTTCTTCGGTCAAAAATGTTGAATAAAGTTTATAGACTAAAGTCGTTATTTATTTTTTTCGCACAAAAAGTATTCTCGCCGCTTGATAAATTTAAGGTTGAGCCGCTGTAGTCACTCTGACTATTTTAACGATGTCTTTAATAACTTTCTGGGCCGGAAAGTTTCGATCCCTTAGGAGCATATGGAGGAGTGATCCAGCTCTCAGATTTAATCACAAATATCTTAATTTGTGATATTACGAGTCTTACGGGGAACAACATGAGGGCTGACAGAGTTTTCATTTTTGGGGTGAACTATCCCTTTAAATATATTAATTTGATTCTGTTCATTCATTCCTTCGTTCCCTCATAAAGGTGGTGGAGGAGTTCAGGCTGCGGATGCCATCGCTGCCATGCTGGAGGCCTTTGAGGATCATCTGACTACAAACATCTCAACTGTGATCAAGCTCATCTACATTGTGATTAACCAGGATAACATCCTACAAGAGTTTCAGAGAGGTCTCAAAACATGGGCTGCAAAAGCACAGGTAGTGATGCCAACCAGAACCAGAACCATAACCAAGATGATTGAAAAAAGGAAGGATCGTTCACTGCAAAATGTTTTTTCTCAGCATTTTTGTATCTTAACATTCTTAAATCAATATATATTTACTGGAGTCTTGTTTTCTAAATGTTTTTTTTTTATTTTAATCAAGTAAGTTTTTGCTTAAAACAAGAAAAAATCTAATTAATTCAAAGATTATTTTTCTTTTGGCAGATATTTTTTTTTTGTTTTAAGCAAAAACTATCTTGATTTTGATATATTTTTTCAGAAAACAAGACTCCAGTAAATTTATCTTGTGTTTCTAATGTTTCTAATGGAAAAACAAGACAAAAATACTGAGGAACAACATTATTTTTGCAGTTTATTGTAAATGCTTTTGTGCACATTTAATTAACATCAACCCACAACTAGGAAAGTGAGGATGAGGATGGTGAAGATGATGATAGTGAAGATGGTGATGATGAGTGGGAGGATTTTAGCTCAATGGAAGAAAGCTCGTCGTCTGACCAAGAAGCTGATGCCAGCGGTAATGTGGCTTTTGACGACTTAACTTTTTATAAATGTGTTGCTATGCTGTAGATGTTTCATATGTGCTTACAATATTTACCAGGAAACCCAATGGAGATGATAATTGGCCCAATTAAAGTCAAGGTGTTTTCTGGTGACATCACCAAAGAGACTGTCGAGGCGATTGTTAACAGCACGAACACAAGCCTCAATCTGAACTCGGGTGAGTTTGTTTTTAATTAACATGATTATTGAACTGAACTGAATCAACATTGAACTGAACTGAATCAACATCAAACTGAACTGAACCAACATCCAACTGAACCAAATCAACATTGAACTGAAGTGAATCAACACTGAACTGAATCAACATCAAATTGAACTGAATGAACATTGAACTGAATTGAATCAACACTGAACTGAATCAACTCTGAACTGAACCAACATCGAACTGAACTGAATCAACATTGAACTGAACTGAATCAGCATCGAACTGAACTGAAACAACATCGAACTGAACTGAATCAACATCGAATTGAATTGAATAAACACTGAACTGAATCAACATTGAACTGAACTGAATCAACACAAAACTGAATCAACACAGAACTGAATCAACATCAAACTGAACTGAATCAACATCGAACTGAACTGAATCAACACTGAACTGAATCAACATCAAACTGAACTGAATCAACATCAAGCTGAAATGAAGCAACATCAAACTGAACTGAATCAACATCGAACTGAACCAAATCAACATCGAACTGAACTGAATCAACATTGAACTGAACCAAAACTGAACTGAATCAACATTAAACTGAAAAATCACACTATTGTCTTTTTAGAGCTGCAGAATTTGAATTGGTCTCATATTTGAAGAAGTCTGCATTATTGATTCAGATCTGAATTGTTATTTTCCGATCTGAATTGTATAAAGGGCAATAAAAATAATTATGTCTTTACACATGCACAGGTGTATCAGGAGCCATTCTCAAAGCATCAGGACAAACAGTGGTGAACGAGTGCAAAACAAAAGGTACTGCCTTAAAAAATATGGGCATTTCTGGCCCATTATAACCTCTAAGAGAATAACGTCTCATTCTTTCTCTCCTGAATAAAGCGCCTCTGCCGGCCGACGGTGTGATCTTGACCAAAGCGGGAAATCTTTCAAACATCAAACACATCGTTCAAATGGTTGGGCAGACGACTGAGAAGGGCATCAGCAGCTCCATGTATAAAGTTCTGACGATGTGTGAAGAAAATCACATTCGGTCGGTTTCATTCCCAGCTCTTGGGACGGGTAAGGTCATGCGTTCAGAAATACAGATGAGCAAAGTCAAATCAAGAGGTGTGGATGAAAACACAACGTTGAATGTCCTTTAGGAGCTGGAAACTTGATGGCATCAGGAGTCGCCAATGCAATGACTGAAGCTCTGCTGAAGTTCGTAAAGGACTCGCCGAAACACCTGAAGGTCGTCCACATCGTGATCTTCCAAGCCAAACTCCTGCCTGCCTTTCAGGAAGCGGTCAAAAAGTGCAAGAAGATTCCTCGGAAGGCTTCTGGTACGTTTCAGAAATGGTTCCATTTAGAACCAGAAATGGTTCCATCACCCGCTTCATACACAGTGTTGGGAGTAACGCATTACAAAAGTAATACATTACAATAACATATTACTTTTTGCTGTAACGCAGTAGTGTAAGGCATTACTAATCAATTTTCAGTAATATTTTACTCGTTACATGTTCAGTGAGGCTTGTATTACAGTTGTATTACAGTGTATGCTTTTACTTCTTTAAGGCAACAGACTATGTGAAAGTTTTAAAGCAGTCTTTTAGTGCCAGTTCAGAGCGGTCGCGTCTGTAACATTGATTTTTCCTCATAAATGCGAACACGAAAACTAAAATAAAATGAATATTTTAAGTTCTATGGAGACTGGAGAGCCAACCCTTCCTCATCCGATTTGCACAGTGTAATTCACAGAATTACAAAAAATATATTTTGACTCCTATTTTTTTTTTTTGTCACGCATGAATGTGTGTCTTTTCCCTAATATTAAAAATAAAACATAGACTGATATTTGTCTAATGTCTGGAGTCCTTGAAGGAAGTAGCCTATATACGTTTCAATGTATTTTCTGAGAATTTTTATTTCAAGTTTTGATTGCAAATGTCATGTCCATAATGCTCCTTAACTAGTTTTGTGGTGTAGGTCTACGTATTTTATAATGTTAACTTCAAATAATACTAATAGCCTAATTTAAAGATAAGGCAGCATTGGATCTGGACGGTAAGGAGAATAACGCTGGAGTTGGAAGAGGTGTGTCGCGATTCTGTAGGTTCGTGGATCTGAGTCGTGTGGCGAATCGCGATTTCGGTTTCATATTGCATATCGTTACAGCCCCAAAGTTAAGTTCTACTTAGTTATTTTGGTGAAAGTAACTCAAAAGTAATACATGAGTAATGTAACGCATTACAATTCTGAGACAGTAATATTGTAAGGTAATGAATTACTTTTAAATAACAGTAACAAGTAATACCTAATGTATTACAGTTTGGAAGTAACTTGCACAACACTGTTCATACAGTATATGGAACTCCAAAATGGTTCTATATAGAGCCATTTTTTTTTTTGGTAAAAGGTTCTATTGGCCAAGTATGGAACCCAAGGGTTCTATATAGAACCCGGAGGAACCCTTTTTTTAAGAGTGTATAGAACCTTTTAGGGGTTCCAAATACGTAGCGCTGATAGAACCTTTTCTTCTAAGAGTATACAATAGTGTTTTAGAAGTTTGTGATGTATTTTGTCTAGAATAATTAGTGCTGTCACTGTTCGATCTTTGAGACAGTGTGTGTTCATTGAATCGATTGGATTCCGCAGTATTTTAAATTTTGATATTTTTAGGTCAAACCGTTCTTGTCCGTCAGTCATATAATGGAGGTCTATGGTCACCACCTCAAAGAGCATGCACAGAGAAGTCTAAATTAAACATGATTTAATGACTCCTCCATTATATGACTGACAGACAAGAACGGTTTGACCTAAAAATATCAAAACTGAAGACACCTACATCTTGGATGCCCTTGAGGTAAGATAAAACTAGGGTAGCACCGATATGAAAATTTTGGCCGATACGATAACCAATAATTTATATTTGAAAGCCGATAAACTTAAATCCAAATTTTTATCTAATTTTGAGAGCCTGATTACAAAAACAAAAGTCTCACAATTAAATCCATGTCCATATGACAGATTTGCGCTGCACATGTTGCACCGAACCGTATTTTCATTTTTTTGAAGAAATTTCAATCATATTTCAAGAAATTCAAAAACATAAACAGTGCTCAACAAGTGTCTCAGCTGAAGGGAATAATAAATTATAAATATCTGCTTTAATATATCAGCCACATTTTCTTACCAGGCCGATAACGATAACATTAAAAATGAGCATATATCGGCCGATACCGATATGCTGGCCGATATATCGTGCATCCCTACATAAAACATACCAAAAATTAATTTCAAAGTGAACTATCCCTTTAAGAAAATTAGGCAAGAACAAAATCTGTCAGTGGGGTCGGAAAAAGAATGTAGTTTCCCCTTTAAATGAAGTGTTTTTTATGACCCCATTGGCAGATGTTGTTCTAAGTAATTTTGCTTCTTGCTCTCTTAATTTAATAATGTTGAGTATTTTTGTCTTGTTTTCCAGTACAAATATCTATATGTTTGAACTAACCTGGTTTCATGTGTATTCCCAACAGTACGTCAGCAGACGACGCCAGTGAGCCGAACTCGACTACCAACGCTTTGTCTTGCCAAAGAAACGGCCTCGGTCTCGTTCCCCGTTATGTCCGTTGAGGTTTACGGGACGTCCCATGCAAACCTCGCCGAGGTCAAGAGAATCCTAGACGAGCTGATCTCTGATGAGTGCGTGAGTAAAGACATCCAGTCAAGACACATCGCTGATCTTCCTGAAACCGACAAGAAGGACATCGTTAGCCTCAGCCGAGCCAATCAGGTCAGCGTTCTGGTGACCGGTCTGGATAAGCTAACAGTATCAGGGAAGAAAGATGACGTTTTGGACGCCGTGCTGAAGATAAACGGCTTCATGCAAGCGGCGCGAGAGCGAGAGACGCGAGCGGGTGAGGTGAAGCGTCTGCGGGACATGTTGTGTTGGGAACGGGCCAGAGGAGAGCGATGGGAGCCGCTGGGGAACGCCGTTAGCTACGACGTCGAGCTCGCGTTCCACCGTAAGCTAAAGAGCTTCCAGTACCAGGAGAACGGAGAGAGCTACACCGTGGACTTCAGCGAGATGACGCTCACTAACAGCAAGAAGGAGTCCTGCAGGATCAAGAGGACTCTGCTGGGAGACTCGGAAACCGGTACGAGTTAAACAACGTTTTACAAGAGAAACAGAAGCATGCTTTTCTTCTTTCGTATTTTAGTCTTGTTTCCAGTCCAAATATCTAAATTCTTAAATCAAGACGCATTTACTAGAGGAGTAAAATGAGATAAGATATTATGTCCTGTTTTCTGGGGAATTAATCAAAATTTAAAAAAAGTTAAAAAAGCTAAATTATCTGCCAATGGGGTCAAAGAATAATCAAAAAATAAAAATAATCATTATAAGCATCAACTCGCTTAATTTTGATTAATTCCCCCAGAAAACAAGACTTAAATCAAGATGCATTTACTAAAGTTGTAAAATGGCATTAGATATTAAGAATTTGTAGATATTATTACTATGAACTGCAAGGAATTATTTTCTTACTCAGTATTTTTGTCTTGTTTTCCAGTAAAAATGTCTACAAATTCTTAATATCCATGTACTGTAATTTTGCTTCTCTAGTAAATACATTTTTATTATACAACAGTATTTTTCTGACCCTATTGGCAGATCATTTTGCTTTTTTAAGCATCAACTCATTAAATTTTATTTATTCCACCGGAAAACAAGACTTAAATCAACATGCATTTACTAAAGTTGTAAAATGCCATTAGATATTAAGAATTTTTCGATATTATTACTATGCACTGCAAGGAATTATTTTCTTACTCAGTATTTTTGTCTTGTTTTCCAGTAAAAATGTCTACAAATTCTTAACATCCCTGTAATTTTGCTTCTCTAGTAAATACATTTTTATTATAAACAACAGTATTTTTCTGACCCCATTGGCAGATCATTTTTGCTTGTTTTAAGCAAAAACTCACTTCATTTTTATTTATTTCCTCAGAAAACAAGACTTAATATCTTATGGCATTTTTTACTCATCTAGTAAATGCATTTTGATTTAAGATTTTTTTTATATATATTTGGACTGGAAACGAGACTAAAATACTAAGTAAGAAAATATTTTTTTTGCAGTGGGAAAATATATATATCATATATATATATATCACTGCAAATAGATATACATTTGCACTGGAAAACAAGACACAAAATATTTGAATCAAGATACATTTACTTGAGGAACAAAATTGCCTTGTTTTTCTGAAAAATGTGTGAAAATTAAGTGAGTTTTAACTGAAAACAAGAACAAATAGTTGTCAAATAAACTTAATTCAAAGGGAAAACAAGATTATTTTTTCTAACTCCAATGGCAGATATTTCTCATTGTTTTAAGCATAAAGTCACTTCATTTTGGATCATTTTCCAATCAACAAAACTTAATATCTTGCTTCTCCTGTACATGTATCTTGATTTAAGAATGTTTAGATATTTGTACAGGAAAACAAGACTGAAATACTGAGGGAAAACGTTTTTTGTTTGTTTTGCAGTGTTGTTGTATGTCGTGAATGATGGCAGAAACTCTTCTTTAATTAAACTTCACTTGTTTGTTTCTCAGCGATCATTCATCCTCCTCCAACATGGACCAAAATGGATGGACGGGATTTAGAAATAATCACCTTACAATCAGATTCATCAGAGTACAAGAAGATAAAAACAGACTTTCTGAGCTCCAGTTTACACCAAGCTGTCCCGCCCCTACAGGTTCAGCAGGTGAAATGATTAGCGAAAATGACCATATTTCCCAATAAAAACATCAAGATACATTTACCCGAGAAGAAAAATGACTGAAGATATAAGTCCTGTTTTCTGAAACATTGCTCAAAATGATTTGTTTTTGCGTTTTACGTGAGTTGGTACATTAGCGCCACATGTAAGATATAATTTTTGAGCATTAATGGCAAAATAAAGTCTATTAATTAAGGAAGGCACGTTATTTTACCTTTGCACACTGTTGTTGACTCCCCTCGCCTCATTAACAATACATTCTGCTGAAGTTAACGAAATGATTCGTTCATTTTGATTCGAGATTCAAAGATCCGAGTCAGTAAAACGATCCGAACGGAACTTCCCAATATTATAATGGAGGCGCCCACAAGATGGCGCCATTCATCAAGGGAAAGTAATACAGATTATAGTTCGATTTTCTCCAGTAAATGCATCTTTATTTAAGAATGTTTTGATATTTCTACTAGAAAACAAGACAGAAACACTGAGGAAGATGTTTTTTTGCAGTGTGTGACTCATTAATAGTTTCACACTAATACGTCTGTGTTTATTAACATCTGAAATGTTGTGTCAGATTGACAGGATTCAGAGTCAGTCGCAGTGGCAGAGATACTGTGTGCTGAAACAGGCCGTGGATAAGAAATATCCCAAACAGACGAACGAGCGCATGCTTTATCACGGCACTACCAAAGACATCTGCCAAAAAATCAACCAGAACGGCTTCAACCGAAGCTTCTGCGGGAGGAACGGTACGTAACGACGTTGAATGACAAGAAAACAATAGCTTTTGAAATGATTCAGCTGTCTTGTTCGAAGAATCAGAAGTCAGATGTAGAATCTTCAAGAAAAAGATGAATCTTACTAAATTTACACTTAAAAGAAGATTACACTGCAAAAAGAGCTTATCTTACTTAGTATTTTTGTCTTGTTTCAGTCAAAATATCAAACATTTCTTTATTCAAGACGCATTTACTAAAGTAGTAAAATTACATTAGATTTTATGTCCTGTTTTCTGGGGAAATAAAAATAATGTTGTTGTTTATAATAAAAAATAATTTACTCGAGAAGCAAAATATTAAGAATTTGTAGACATTTTTACTGGAAAACAAGACAAAAATACTGAGTAAGAAAATAATTCCTTGCAGTGCATAGTAATAATATCGAAAAATTCTTAAATCAAGATGTATTTACTAAAGTTGTAAAATGCCATAAGATATTAAGTCTTGTTTTATGAGGAAATAAATACAAATTAAACGAGTTATCTCCCAATAATGTTGTTTCTGTTTGAATTATGATTATTTTTCTGACCCCATTGGCTTTTTTTAAACAATAACTTAATTTTAACGAATTCCCCCGGAAAACAGGATATAATATCTTATCTCATTTTACTCTAGTAAATGCATGTATGGAATAATGCATCATTATTAGGCCAGCACTCTTAAAATAAATTGAAGCCTGCTCCAACCTCCATTTACTCTAGTAAATGCATCTTGATTTAAGAATTTTAGATATTTTTGGACTGGAAACAAGACAAAAGCATTTTTTGCAGTACATGTAAAGTCACATCACCTTTATAATTGCGTGTTGAAAGCGAGCTTTACTCCAGTTTCTTCACGATGCTGACCTCTGACACGTGTTGTTTCCAGCGGTCGTTCACGGTGACGGCACATACTTCGCCAGAGACGCCTGGTACTCCTGTCAGGACCAGTACTCCAACGCCGACGACCAAGGGCTGAAGTACGTGTACCGCGCGCGAGTGGTGACGGGCTCCCTGTGCAAGAGCCGGCAGGGAATGAAGGAGCCGGATCCCATCAGGCCCGGTGACCCGCGGGCCGGCCTGCACGACTGCGCCGTGGACAGCCTAACGAACCCGTTCATCTTCGTGGTGTTCTGTGATGCCGGAGCGTATCCGGAGTACCTCATCACCTTCAAAACGAAATAGTCTGCGCATCTCTATCTCACACACTCAAAAACTGAAATCTAAGAAAGTAAAAATTATCTTAATTTTAGAAAAAAGGTTGAAAAACTCTTATAAAATACATTGCACACTAGACTATAAATCTCAACTTGAGGAAATTGGCGAGTGAATTTTAGCTCATTTTGGAGCAAGATGCACAGTGTCCTAAAATTATTCATTTATTGGGATGTTTTAAAGAATTTTAATCTATTTTCAGGTTATAATTTGTGCATCTTTAAGGTTAACCCTCAGGTGCTCTTCGGTCATTTCTGACCGAAAATTTTTCTGTTTTGAATTTTTAAAAATCACAGCTTCATCGGAATGTTACGAAACTTGGTGACTTTTATGGCATTATGTATGTGAACACACAAAAAAATTGAGGTCATGATCTGAGCATGCTAAGTGGTCGTAAAAAAAATAGTCACACTTGCGGTCTTTAGTCAAAAATGACCCCATAGGAAATGAATGAGAAATTGTAAAAAAAAAAAAAAAAAAAAATTGTGAATATTTGTTTGTAATTTTTTTTTATAAGAAATAGTTTTTGAGATTGTTTCAACTATATATACAAATCCACCAACAACAACAACAACAAAAAAAATGTGTTCATAAACAGCTGGGGAATTCACATGCCTCTCCATAGAGAGCTGTACATGCCATCTAGTGGTTACACCTGATTCTACGCTTTTTCTCTATACTGTAATTCAGTGGTTCTCAAACTTTTTCAGGAGGAGGCCCCCTTGTGTAGGGCGAATCCTTTTGTGGCCCCCCAAAAGAAAACTCATAACGAAAACATCCTCAAACGTACAATTTTACTTACAAATTTTAGATTGTACCAAAAACAAATGAATTTGTACAATGCTGGAACAACAGTTCTGTTTGTAGCTTTATGTCTTTGAATATACAAAATTAGTTAAATTGTACATTTCATTAAATATAACAATTTTTTATAAAAAAATGGTTTTGACAGTTAACAGTAATATTGTCTGAAAAGTGCAACAAAAATATTGAATACTGAACATTTGTGATGTTCATAGTAAAAGATGAACACTGAAAAATTAATTTGCTGATTGTAAAAAAGTGCATTAAACTTCTTACATTTTAGGTAGTAAATGACAGTGGCTCAAGTTTGGTTTGCAAATTTGAACAGCAATCTGTTTTTTCAGCAAGAAACAAAAAAAAATTACTTAATTACTAAATTACTCTACTTAAAGAAATACTTTTTCAATATAGAAGACATACAATTTTATACAAGTTTTACAATATAAAAGAAATCATGCAATGCAGATTTCACATAGGACAATACAAACTTACATACAGGTAAAATAATTTTTTTTAAAAAAATTCATATTCTAGAATTTCTAATTTTCTTCAAAAAATATTTTTTTCTGAAGGCCTAGACTCTATATTAAACTAAAATACTGCATTAATATATTTTTGAAAAAAATAATATATATATATATAGAAAAATATATATATTTTTCCATGGCAAAAATAAACCATAAATATTTATAAATTCAATTAAAACTGTCTCAAAATACTAAATTAAAAAGAATAAATATTATATAACAAAAATAAATTGCATTGGTTTTACTGGGATGGAGAAAGTTTCATTTTTAGGTGACCGGGAAGATAACAAGTGTGACTCCGAAATGAAGATCACCTGAGGGTTAAATATTCTAATGCAATGTTTTAATGCAACCTTCACTAAAATTACAAGTGTAAAAAACTTACAAATGAAGTAAAAACTGCAGTATTGAGCATTTTTGTCTAGTTTTAAGATCCAATAGCATTTATTAGTGACTAGATATTTATGCTATTTTTAAGAGTTCTTTTTGTGTGTGATTTTAGTGCACTTTACCTGGATTTAAGTTCATCACATTAAGTTGTTTCAAAAAGGGCCGTTTGTGCAATGCAGACAGACAGACCGATGCGAGAGTCTATGACTTGAACAAATGTTTCCAGACGCAACTTTTATAACCAAAAAAATCACTAATTAATTGGTAACACCTTACAATACGTCAAATGCGTTTACACTAGTTAATGCATGAACTAACAATGACTGAGCAATATATTTATGAATCCGTTAATATTCATGTTTGTCCACGGTGCATTAACTGATGTCATCAAATACAACTTATGATCTTAATCTAAACATTTACTGATGGATTTTCAAGATTAATAAACCCTGTAAAAGTTTTGTTCATTGTTAGTTTATTAAATATTACTAACAATGAGCAATACAGCATTTATTAATCTTTCTTCATACAGCTGATCATTGTTATCTCAGGTCCATTAAATAATATTAACAGATACAGCTATAATAATGTATTAATAAATGATTAATACATGCTGTAAAAGTGTTTTTAACAACAACATTTTAAAATGTGTTAACCTGAATATAATATACATAATCTCTGATCGTGTCTGGATGTTTTTTAAGACTTTTTATGGCAGTAATTTTGCTATATTGAATCCCTCTCAGGTGACATCGACAGCCCATTCTGCAGTGTTTTAATCATTCTGAATGTATGAAACACTGTGGACATTTTTAACACAAATAAACATGTTTGTGATTTTCCGTAGCCTATATTGTGATCTCTGTGGAGAAACAGAAACTGATGATGATACAGTGAAAGCAATGAAAACTCAAAATATGTTTACCTTTAATATGAATTACAAAACATGATGACACGGAGTACAACAGATAATAGTAACTGCAAATTATTGCGTCAGGCAATTCATCAATTTGAGTCGTCCTACATTTTTGACACATTAATGAATTTCTTAAGAAAAAAAAATACTACCTTAAATTTTTGAGTACAGACTTACATTAAACTGACTTAAAAATTAGTTAAATCTTGCATGAGAAAAAAAGTTAACTAATTTTGATTAGTTAAAGCAATGGAAACACTTTCATTTTCATTTATTTCAGTAATTCAATTCTGTGAAACTAGACTCATTGCATGAAAAGTGAGATATTTCAAGCCTTTATTTGTTAAAATTTTGACTTTCAGATATGAAAACCTTTTCACAATTTTCTAATTTTGAATTTGGGATTTGCATAAGCTGTAATAAAGGCTTGAAATATCTCACTTTGCATGTAATGAGTCTATATATTAGTTATTAATTACTGACGTTTCAGATTCCGCCTGTATGTTTTACAGCCCAGAGGATTTATTTTATTTACTGTTAATTTGAAAAGGGACAGATACAAAAAAACATACATAAAGAACAATCCGATGCCTGTATCATAGTGTTTATAGCCAAGGCTAATTCGGATTAAACCACAACGAAACCAAAAGAGACGAATGACTTCAGTCGAAGTGTTTCATTGAAAAACATCTTTTATTCTATGGTTAAAGGATCAAGTAGCATGTGTGCTCAACTAGTAGAAAGACATTCTATTGCCGAGGCGTTTCATGATGCCGTGGGGGTCAAAGCCACCGTATAAAACGCCACAAAGCCCTCAGGAATTCACAGCTTTATTATTAAACACTGTAACTGTATTAAATCAACCCTGGCAATAACAGAACATCATCCGTGAACCAGCGTGTTTGTCAAGCCTGGAGTCGTCCTGGTTAAAGTAGTCGGCACGCAGAAGCGAATTACGCTAACCTGATTTGATTTACCCATGCGGGATGGAGCGGGAGGGACGGGGGAATGGAAACCATAGCCCTAAATGATAAAAACCCACCGTGTTAAGACTGAAACACACTCAAATCAAACCGCTCGGGACCGGATCTCTACATCTGCTGCGTGGAGTTGCCGTTCCAGGTGTTGTTGTCGTCCTCGCTGTCTTCCTGAGTCCGTAGTCGGTATATTTTCCCGTCTTTCTTGAAGTCCTCCGGCCTCTTCTCAAGAACCCTCTTACGAACTGCATCTCTGGGGTGGAAAAAACGAGCAGAACTGAGTAGAAATTCCTCTCGCTGACACTCGATGTAGATAATGCTGCGAGCAGCATTTAGCGGGGTTCAAGCATTTTCAGTTCAGTTTTATTTAGTAAGCATTTAAAGGAGTAGTTCACTTTTTAAAAAAAAAAGTTTTGCTGATAATTTACTCGCCCCCATGTCATCCAAGATGTCCATGTCTTTCTTTCCTCAGTCGAAAAGAAATTAAGGTTTTTGATGAAAACATTCCAGGATTTTTCTCCATATAATGGACTTCAATGGGGACCAAACGGTTCAAGGTCCAAAACTGCAAACTGTTCAAAGGGCTTTAAACGATTCCAGATGATGAATAAGGGTCTTATCAAGCGAAATGATCGCTCATTTAATAAATAAAAAAGTTTAAGTTTTATAAGTTCAAATACTCGCCTTGCTCTGTTAGGGTTAAGGTTAGGGTGTGATTCACGTTCGTGACTCTCCTATTCAAACTCGTTCATCAAAATGAACGAATCTTTTCGCGAGTCAACTCCTTGAATGAACCAAATGACACGAAAAAAGATTTGTTCATTTAGATGAACGAGTTCGAACAGGAGATAAAACTTAAACTTTGTTATTTATTTTTTAAATGAGCGATCGTTTCGCTTGATAAGACCCTTATTCATCGTCTGGAGTCGTTTAAAGCCCTTTGAACAGTTTGTACTCAAAGTGTCTTTTGGACCTTGAACCGTTTGGTTCCCATTGAAGTCCATTATATGGAGAAAATCCTGGAATGTTTTCATCAAAAACCTTAATTTCTTTTCGACTGAAGAAAGAAAGACATGGACATCTTGGATGACATGGGGGTGAGTGAATTATCAGCAAAAGTTTTTTCAAAAGTGAACTACTCCTTTAATATGTAGCGAAAACCTGGCAACCGCAGCCACCAGTGTCGCACGCATCATCAAGAATAAAAGCAGCATGAGGTCGACAAAGCAGCGAGGAGGCGTCGTATGATCATGACCAGTGTTGGGTAAGTTACTCTGAAAAAGTAATTACTAATTACAAATGACCTCTTCAACAGTGTAATTAGATTACTGTACTAATTACTCTCTCTAAAAAGTATTTAATTACTTTCAAAATCCCATATCAATCTCAACCAGCTGAATAATACAAGGATAGACATGAATCTGTTTTAATTCTTTAAAATAAATACTATAAAATTGCATGAATTATCCTTAAACTGACCAAGGTGGAGAAGGTTACATTATAAAAACACACTTTTAACATCAGACAATACATTTTGATGTTAAACCCACTATTGTTTTATGTCTGATCTCATGACATTTTACACTTTTTTTCATACATATTTTACAATAATTCGTACGAGTGCGGTCGTAATATTTAGACACCTCATAAAATGCATACGAATCGCTGTGAGATCGGATTGATCTTCACACAGTATTTACCTCAATTACATCAGAAGTAACTGTAATTAAATTACAGATAAATGAAGAATAATCTCTTACTTTACATTTTCAAGGGAAAAGTAATTAAAGTACAGTAACTAATTACACCCAACACTGATCATGACAAGGTCGGTGAAGATGGGAATAATCATTTCTGTGCAAATGTTGCCCACTGAGAAAATAATTACGGTTGTGGCAATAATTTAGAAATAATAGCTAGCAGAAACATTTTTCCTTTTTTTTTTTTGGAACTGTGAACTTAGTTCAAAATTGTTAAGTATGAACTATGAACTAGTTCATTTTAAAATTTGTGAACTGAACTTTGAACTAGTTCATGTAGAAAGTGAACTTCCCCAGCACTGCACTACAGGAATTTGAACATAAAGCTCCTCATGAGCACAGCTAGCGAAGCCCACAGACGCACCTCTTTGGTTCCCCGCCCGTGCCGGAGTCGTGTGTGTGGTGTGTGTGCTGGTTGTGGCCGGCTGCGGGAGGGGGGGCGGAGCTGAACAGGAATCCTCTGATGATCCTCCAGACGGCCAGCAGCGGGTAGAGGAGCGAGCCCAGCAGAGCCCACACGCCTCCTCCTGAGGACGAGCCAATCACAGCGCTGGACGGCCGGCTCGACTGCTGACGGACCAATCACAGGGACGACATTTCAGACGCTTGTATCCAACGGGACTTACAAACGACTATTGTTTTACTATGTGTGTGTGTGTGTGTGTGTCTGACCGGCAGCAGGACGATGGATGCGCTGGGTGTGAGCTCCAGCTCCAGCAGAGATCTCTCCAGGTCTTCGGCTGTGAACTCTCTTCTGGGAAACATGGTGGCCAATGAGAAGTGCCCGTATCTGTTCCCGACCTCCTGCAGGAAAACACGACTCACGTCACACACTCGCAGGCGTTCAGCTCGAGTGCCAAACAAACACACTTTTGACTTCGTCAAACATTTCATCAGATTTATTTTTTACATTCAAGTTGTTCTTTTTCTTTTTTAAAGGGATAGTTCACTTTGAAATTAATTTTTGGTTTGTTTTAACGTACCTCAAGGGCATCCAAGATGTAGGTGTCTTCAATTTTGATATTTTTAGGTCAAACCGTTCGTGTCTGTCAGTCATATAATGGAGGTCTATGGTCACCACCTCAAAGAGCATGCACAGAGAAGTCCAAATTAAACATGATTTAATGACTCGTAAATGTAAGCACACATTGATGGCCTAAGACACGAAACGAGCGGTTTGTGTGAGAAAACGAACTGTATTTATATCGTTTTTACCTCGTGTAATCACAGTGATCTGAATCAGTTGTTCAATGTCCAACTGAACCGAACTGAATCAGTTCAATGTTACGCCGGAAGTGATCGCTTGCGTGTGACGTCACTCAATATTTACACGGAGATTTCGGAAGTTTTACCTTTTACTAAACATATTTAGATATACCGAAATCGTCTTCCATTGCGGTTTCCCGTATATCTAAATATGTTTAGCGAAAGAAAGGTAAAACTTCCGAAATCTCCGTGTAAATATTGAGTGACGTCGGCGCGCAAGCGATCACTTCCAGACCGAAGCGCCCGTGCCGTCAGATCATTTTGTCATGGCTATGATTACAAAAGGTAAAACGATATAAATACTGTTCGTTTTCTCACACAAACCGCTCGTTTCGTGTCTTAGGCCATCAGTGTGTGCTTACATTTACGAGTCATTAAATCATGTTTAATTTGGACTTGTCTGTGTATGCTCTTTGAGGTGGTGACCATAGACCTCCATTATATTTTTATGACCTAAAAATATCAAAATTGAAGCTACTGTGGAAACAAAGACAACTACATCTTGGATGCCCTTGAGGTAAGATAAAACATATCAACAATTAATTTCGAAGTGAACTATCCCTTTAAGGTTGTTCCAAAGCATCTCAATGGAGGAAAATACTCGCTTTGGATAAAAGCGTCTGCTAAATGAACAATAGGAAATGAGAAATAAGAGAGCCTCTATTGAGGTTTTGCTCACGAAAACTCAGAGCACTTCAAACCTGGTCACAATAATCAGATTCACAGGACATTCACCATCACACACACACACTGACCTGAGCAGCGAACTGTCGGACCTCCTGCAGACGCGCCTCTGAGGGAAACTGGTTAGTGAAGGACGAGCCGTCGGGCAGACGAAACTGAATCCTGGCGACCGCACTGAGAGAAAACATTGACTTAATATCGGCAGCCTGTAAACCTTTTTATTTTACTAGGTAAATTCCATATTCACAAAGCTAAATTCTCTAAATCATTTTTTTCAAATTGAAACCGATATATATTTTGAGTTAAAAATAAGAAACCTATGTCAGCAACTGAATTATGCTCTAAAATGTTCAAGTGAAAATTTAGGAAAATATTTCTGTTTTTATAGACAATGAAATTTGTAAGTCTGTCTATTTAAGCTATGTTTTATTATTTTGATTTATTATTATTTTTTTATTATTATTATTATTATTTTCTTTCAATTAATTTTATTCTGATGTTTATTTATTTTTTGCTGTATATTATTTGTTGACGAACTGTGATGCTTGTATGTTTGTAACTTGCATTTCAAAAAAATAAAAAAAAATATCTTCAGCCATTTTGCTTCTCCAGTAAATATATCTTGATTTAAGAATGTTTAGATATTTGTGCTGGAAAACAAGACGGAAACACTGAGGAAGAACTTTTTTTTTTTTCTGCAGTTCATAAAACATTTTTAACAGCTTCTGTCCCGAATTTTCATTTCGCCATTTCGCCATTTCATCATGCAATGAGAATTCTGGAGAGTACATGATGTCATTGGTTGTGAAATCAGGCTTGGTTGTGATTTTACCTTCTCTCTCTCTGTGTGGCGTCTCTCTTAGCCTCGTGTTCAGCGGCTCTGGCCTGCAGCGCTGCTAGTCTGGTCGCCTCTGTGTCCTGCTGGTTCTGTGCGTAACGGGCCGCTCGGTCCGCACGGTCCTGTGAATCACACCAGAGTCAAGCGTGTGTGTGTGTATGAACAACAGCACAACTCGTGTCGTGTAGGAACCGAATGACACTGAGAGTCTGTCTGAGAGCAGTGAGACGCTCGAGGTCGTGTTGTACATCACTGTATAATATTGGTAAAATATTGAAGTCTTATTTTGATGAACTGATGTGTTGATGCGTAAAAAAAAAAAAGGTTTGTGCTTTTTTTCTTTTGATTTGAAACAAACTCTCAGCTTTCAAATTCTGATTTATTAAGAAATTCAAACAATAAATGCGCTTTTGTGGCTCTTTAAATGTTACGTTAAACATCGTGTAGCTGTAAACCGATCGTCTCTATATATATATAAATGTTTTATATATAAATAACACATTTTTCTTAAATATATTCGTATTTACACTACCGGTCAAAAGTTTTAGATAATTTAATGTTTTTAAAACAAGTCTGTGCAGTCTTCTGCTCACCAAGGCTGCATTTTTTTTTAAACAAAAAAACAAAACAACAGTAATATTGTGAAATATTATGACTATTTAAAATGATTGTTTTCTATTTTAATATATATTAAAATGTCATTTATTCCTCTGAAAAAAAGCTGCATTTTCAGCATCATTACTCCAGTCTTGAGTTTCACATGATCCATTAGAAATTATTCTAATATGCTGATTTTATGCTCAAAAAACATTCATTATTACTTTCAATGTTTTTCAAAAATTCTTTGATGAATAGAAAGTTCAAAAGAACAGCATTTAATTAAAATAGAATCTTTTCTAACATTATAAATGTCTTTACTCTAACTTTTGATCAATTTAACTCATCCTTGATTAATAGAAGTATTATTATTTTTTAATAAATTACAAATAAAATAAAAAATACCAAAATTAATTCTTACTGACCCCAAACTTTTGAATGGTAGTGATTAATGTTACAAAAGCTTAATTTCCATTTCAGATCAATTCTGTTCTTTTGAACTTTCTATTCATCAAAGAATCCTGAAATAAAAATGTAAAAAACTGTTTTCAACATGGATAATAATCATAAATGTTTCTTGAGCCTCATTTTATAATAATTTCTGTAGGATCATGTGACACTGAAGACTGGAGTAATGATGATGAACATTCAGCTTTGATCACATGAATAAATTACACTTTACTATATATATATATATATATATATATATATTCAGAAAAAAAAATTGCAATATTAATGGTTTTTAATCATATAAATGCAGCCTTGGTGAGCAGAAGAGACTTCTTTTAAAAATCTTACTGATCTAAAACCTTTGATTGTAGTGTATATATACAAACAATTATACACAGTAGTACACACAAATTTTAATTTTGGATGCAATATTTGATGTATTTTGGAATAAATGCGTTACGAAATGTTTATATTTCAAAAAAACGAAGTGGAGTAGATCTAGATAAATATTTATGTTATTAAAAAGTTATTATTAAAACTGGCTTACATATCAGTTAACTTTAACAAGTTTATGTTTCTCCGTGAGAAAGGTTAACACGTACTGTGCCAGATGTACAGTATAGACCATTTCACAAGATGTAAACAACACTGGTCCAGAAGCACTTCCTGTTTCAGTTTTTTAACACTACACAAAAGCTGGGATAAAATACAACCAACAGAACATTTAAAACTGAATCAAAAAGTTAAACAAACGTCTTTAAGATGTTTTCTTTGCATGTGAAATAAAGAAAACAGTTACAAACTGAAACAGGAAGTGTTTCTGGACCAGTGTTGTTTACATCTTGTGAAATGGTCTATATCCGTATGAATCAAATCACGAGCTTGTGAATGGACTGGTCTGATTTACAGTACAACAGGAGAAAGACGGCGTGATACCAGAGCGATCTGCTGCTTGACTCGTTCTCTGGCCGCTTTCTCCTCCGCCTTCTCTCGATTCCTCTCCTCCAGGAGGCGTTTGGTCTTCTCGTCCTCCTGCTTCTTCTTGTAGTCCAGGATCTCCTTCCCCATCTTACGCCTCTCCACCTCCTTCCTCAGCTCGTTCTGCCCGTGCGAGAGGAACATGGCGTCATTCCCGGTATTCAGTGGCCGTTCAGAGTGTGTTAAGAGACAATTACCTCTTCTTCTGCTTTCTTTTTCTGCTCACGTCTTTCCTCTAGCTTCTTCGTTAACCTAAATAAGAAAAAAGGGGTTTCCATTAAAAAAACGTTATAAAGAAAACACTTTCTTATTCTGGGTTCATTTTGGCCGACGCTGGTCATGTGTGTGATGCGTGATACTTCGAGTAATTACTGACAGACTTCTCATTTTGGGGTGAACTATCTCTTTAAGGCACTTTAAGCGTTTTAGCACGTCCTGCTGTTTTTAGTGACCGAAATACGTACGTGATACCATATGGATCACAAGTGCCCAAAACACTTCACATATTTTTAGTTTTTATTCTTTTGAGATTGTAAATTGTGCAGTTCTATGGATGTTTTGGCCTCCAGGTCTCGATCATGACTGAAAACTATGAATTGATCTGAGCTTAAGCGCTTCAGTTTTTGAGAGGAGAAAAGATCACACAAGCTGATTCAGAGGTACATAAGCTTCGATCAATGAGGCCTACACTCTCTGAAAAAAAGGTACAAAAGCCGTCACTGGGGCTGTACTTTTTCAAAAGGGAAAACTTTTGGCCATTAGGTTTTAATATGTACATTTTAGGTGCTATTATGGACATTTTAGGTGCTATTATGGACATTTTAGGTGCTATTATGGACATTTTAGGTGCTATTATGGACATTTTAGGTGCTAATATGGACATTTAGGTGCTAATATGGACATTTAGGTGCTAATATGGACATTTTGGGTGCTAATATGTCCATTTTAGGCACTATTATGTACATTTTAGGTGCTAATATGTACATTTTAGGTGCTAATATGGACATTTAGGTGCTATTATGTACATTTTAGGTGCTAATATGTACATTTTAGGCACTATTATGTACATTTTAGGTGCTAATATGTGCATTTTAGGTGGTAATATGTACATTTTAGGTGCTATTATGTACATTTTAGGTGCTAATATGTACATTTTAGGTGCTAATATGGACATTTAGGTGCTAATTTGTACATTTTAGGTGCTATTATGTACATTTTAGGTGCTAATATGTACATTTTAGGTGCTAATATGGACATTTAGGTGCTATTATGTATATTTTAGGAGCTATTATGTACATTTTAGGTATCAATATGCACCCTTTAGGTACTTTTGAAAAGGTACAGCCCCAGTGTACCTTTTCTTCTGAGAGTGTACAATCAATCACTTCCAAAATAAAATGTAAAACAAGGGCTAAAGTTGATAAACATATATTGAATCAAATATTTGGCAATAACAAAGAATAATGATATATTTCTAAGCAGTTTTTTGCACGGCTGGTCGTTTTTGACCAGGAACACCACAAGAGTAACAAGGTGGGAAATCAAGATGGTTCATTTATTTCAGACAAACCCTCTCGCTAACGTCTAACTAGCGCAGTTCCCGTCCAGAATTCATGCTCCGCTCACCTCTCCACCCTGGCATCTAAGGGCTCGTCTGGCTCGTCTGACCGCAGGCTTTTATCCTCACCTGGAGTCACATAACCTGACGCTCCGTCTTCCTCCATCGGCACAGACAGGGATTCTGGGGAACAGAAGGATTCTGTTGGCTTCACCAAAACATCACTGAAATCGAAACATGCAAATTTCTGTCGCTTGCATCAGCAGTGTGTGTCTGAAACACAGCTGAACCAGCACTAGATGCAAATCCGTATTTCCTGAAAGATGCAGATGTGAGCAAACCATCATCCAGCCTTTAACACGTCACCTTTAGATGTGGAGTCCTGAGAATCACAGACGGGTCTCTCTGTGTCCGTCTCTCCACCTTCAATCTGCTCCGTGTGCATCTGTACAGAAGGGTTTGTTATTGTGTGTGACTTTAATCTACATTAAAGTCACCATGAAATCAAAATGGACAAGTCTTGTTTTTAATGTATACAGTGTCCCCTCCCTCTCGCAGCGCCTCTTCTCTGATGATGTGGGCGGAGCAACCTGTCACTCACATGAGATCAGCCAATAGCAAACCACAACCATCTAATTAATTCCAAACATACAAAACCAAGCCCCGCCCACATTTGTTCTTGTTTGAGAAACCGGATACACTTCACAATAGGGAAGAAAGGAAGACAACAACTTCTGTTTCATGCAGACTTTAAATTGGATACATTTGTGTTACAATCCACACTAGTGTGTTTCAAAAGATTAAAATCATCTTACAGCACACGCATGAAACTAATAAAAGCTTGATGATACAGAGAAACCATGCGTAATAAATTCCTGCCATGTGATTGGTTGATTAGATAATTGTGTTAATGAGAAATTGAACAGGTGTTCGCAATAATCCTTTAGCAGGGTTTCTGCTTATTTCACAAAGTAAAATTTAAGACTTTTTAAGACCATTATGAATAAAATTTATGACCTATATCACAACAACAACAAAAAAACGTACAAAGGAAACACGTAACGAGTCTCAAAATTATTCGCAAAGTAATTTAATTTATTCAAACTGAACATTCGGCGAAAATCAGTACAAACGGTCCCGTGATTTTGGAAATTTGTTCTGTTTTTATAAAATCCCCTATCCCAAAGCGCGTAATGTAGAGCGTTTTATCTTTCCCGCACCTGAAGGAAACATCGTTTGAAACAATGTAGGAATGGTTCCGCTATTAGTGTTGGCTCTGATCAAAAAGCAAAATCCAAATCAGCAAAATCGGATCCTAAATTCAGATATTTCAAGCCAAGCATCGCTAAACTTCCACGTCCCCATAGCTGAATAAAATCCGTTTTATGTCTGTCTGTGGTATCTGAGATACCCGCCAATAACACAAAACCTCAAAACTGATCGGCTGTTGCATGTTGGTCTATTTTGTAGTCGTAATACAGCAAATTTAGAACTACAAATACGTAATATAAATAAAAAAAATTCATTCCAAAGCGCTGCGGGAGCATTTCAATGAGATTTACATGGACATAGGAAAATTAAGACCTGTTTAAAAAGATTTAAGACCTAGGACACAACACTTTTTAAGACCTTAAATTGTGATTTTGAAATTTTAGACTTTTTAAGACCCAGCGGAAACCCTGTTTTGGTGACATAGCTGTCAACCCTCCCGTTTTTTCCGGGTTTCTCACGTATTTTTACTCTTTTCCCGCTGTCTTCCCGTTTTAGTATTTTCCCGTAAAATATCCCGTATTTTTACTCTGATTGTGTGAGACGTACGAGCTCGGACTGATTCGGCTTGAAGTCGTTTATGCTCAGATGCGGCGCCGCGCGCGCTGACCGGAGACACACTGGCTGTGTGGCGTGTCCGTTTTTTTTTTCACGCGACACGCAAGCGTGTTGAAAGCGTTTCCAGGCAAAAAAATAAATAAATAAAAAATAGGAAACGATGTTTATTTTGTACTCGAATAGCCTACATTTTACATTTGAAATTCATCAAAAACATTGATGTTTGAAAGTCAAGGTTTTTACATAAATTCAGATATCAATGTAATTTAAACAAATAATAATTATAATAATCGATTTATATTGCCATTAGTTTTGCCTATATATAATTTAATGTCATATAACATATCAATAAAATATCTTTTCTTTTTTTTTCATTTGTTTCTTATGCTCTTAACAATGATTACACGAAGAAGAAGAAAAAACTTTTGGAAAAAAACGTTCTGGGCCGCAGGAGGATATAAAGATGGGATAGGCTACAATAACAACAGAGTGTGTCTTCTGAGTGACGGTCCACCACCAGGCTAAATATAGGCTCTTTAAAACTACACAAAATGTGTAAATGTAATTGAAATAAACAGACAGCCCACTTCCCTATTTTGTGGGTTTTGGAAGATGTGATAACAGTTGAAATTGTTGTCGCAAAGACAAGAGCAACACACCGCTAATCCAAATGTAGATTTTTTTTTTCTTTAAATGACACTAGTTTCTAGGCTAGTTATTAACTCTTTAGACTTTTAAGGATTAGTGCTTTATTTTTAAAGTTTGTGGGTAAGAATCGTGTAAAAAAAAATCCCTTATTTTGGGGAAGGATTCCGGGAAAACTCCCTTATTTTCAATGTTCAATGTTGACAGCTATGTGGTGAGCGTGTAGTTTTGCAGAAATCCTCACGGTGTTGGAGTCTTTCAGTGTGAGCAGGTCCCTCACCATCATGTTTGCTTGTACCGTTGTGGCGTGTGTTTATTCACCTGGGTGACTTTGACGATCCTCCGCTTCAGCTCGTCCGCCGTGACGCTGCCTGCGATGACCTCCAGAGGAATGCCGTTCTCTCCTATGAAGAAACTGGAGGGGATACACACGACCGGATCTGTGCCAGCTCAGAGTTAAAGACGCAAACAGATCTGGAATATCTCAGACATCACATTTGACAAAGCTGGGCAACGATTAATCGCAATTAAAATACAGTGATGTGAATAAGTTTGGACACCCATGTTAAAGTTGCCTAAAAAGAGGAATAAAAAATCATCTTTTGGATATTGATCTTAATGCCTTAATTAGAAAAATGAGGAAAACTCCGACCTTTAAGGACACCAATTTTCTTTGTGAATGAATAATGCATCATAAATAAATAAATGTTTTTCCTTAAATATATAGGGTGCATAAGTCAGGGCACCCCTATGTTAAATTCCCATAGAGTCAGGCAGATTTTTATTTTTAAAAGCCAGTTATTTCATGGATCCAGGATAATATGCATCCTGATCAAGTTCCCTTGGCCTTTGGAATTAAAATATGGGAATTCTGACTCTATGGGAATTTAACATAGGGGTGTCCAGACTTATGCACCCTGTATTTTAAGGAAAAACATTTATTTATTTATGATACATTATTCATTCACAAAGAAAATTGGTGTCCTTAAAGGTTGGACTTTTCCTCATTTTTCTAATTAAGGCATTAAGATCAATATCCAAAAGATGATTTTTTATTCCTCTTTTTAGGCAACTTTAGCATGGGGGCCAAAACTTATTCACATCACTGTATGTTTGTGTTTACATAATAAAAGTGTGTGTGCTGTGCATAATTATTTTGTATATATAATACACACACATTAAGAAAAATGTGTTATTTATATATACATGCAATTTTTCTCAAATATTTACACATGCATGTGTGTGTGTTTATATACTAAATATATTTGGCTCTCAGTAGATGTGCCGTTCGTGAGCATTTCCTCCTTCAGATTGTCACAGGAAAGCCTGACTCAGGTCATGAGTTTCTTGTTTTGTTTCTTTTTTAAGCACAGAGACCCTTGTTCACATGTCAATCTTTGTATTTGAAAGTTTAAACACTCAAAATGTTTCCTGTGAAATTGGACATTAGGTGTTTTTTATAATTTAGATTATCCCACCATTTGTCCACAGAAGTATAGCAAAGGATACAGATCTGAGAGAACTGGACACATGTTTCACTGCAAGAACAAGAGAGACAGACAGAGACTGGAGTGAATCAGAGACGACACCGGCTACGTTTACATGCGCAAAATTATGATGAATCTGAACGTAGTGTTTACATAAGATACATTAGATATTTGTGGGTTCTGATAATGCCAAATGTCTGATATTGCCAGTAAAAAGCGGCTTACATTATTAAATATATTTATATAGCGCTTTTCACAATACAGA
Organism: Pimephales promelas; assembly: GCF_016745375.1. The sequence goes on along the minus strand of NW_024121277.1, from coordinate 544,593 downwards.
TTGTATCAAAGCTGCTTCACAGTATCAATCAAGACAACATAACAGTGTTTGTTTATTCAAAAGACAATCAAGTTTGGTAGAGCTGATCAATGGTATGATGGGTCATTTAATTTGAATATCTCAAGTATGTGTACATTGTCCTGTGCTTTGAGTCAAAGCCTATTCATTTACTCACACAATGTAATATCAAATCAACTGTACAGTTTTTGTTAACCTTCGATCATATGTCTTGGAGTACGGCAATAATACGTTCAGTATCGTGATATTTGTTGAATCGTGACACCCCTAATGAACACTGCACAAATATACAGTTTCCCGCTGTTTGCACATAATAATTATTCTCCTTCATTGGTTCTTTATTCGTTTTAAACAGCAGATTTAATATTGATCAATGAGAGGAGGATTATAGGATGACGGGAAACAGCTCGTTCCGCACGTCATTACGCTATTTCTACGCCCTTTCGGTTTCAGTTTTCAATCCGATCCAGTGTTTTACATGTTCTCTCGGTCGGATTAGAAAAGGAATAAACCAGGGGTTCTCAAACATTTTGGTGCCAGGGACCCCTTTCAGGGGAAAAAAAATTCCAAGGACCCCCCTCATATTTATAACAGTTATTGAGCACAAAGTTAATGTGTGAGCGGCAAATGAAATATTTTTGCACAAAATGAATGGTCTCCACCCAGGGTACTATGCAGGAATTTCTAAATAGCCTACTGAGGTAACGAAAGTGATCTTGCTAGGAATCACTTAGGATCCCTCACTTAGGAATTTTTGATGTTCTTGATCTACACATGTGCATTTTAAGGTGTTTTAAGGCCCCACAATTGGATAACTATAGATTTAGTAGAAGCATGTCAGTCAGTGGCATACTTTTTTTTTTTTTTGTCACGAAACACAATCACATATTCCAATCAGGAATGGCCTTAAAAGAGAAATGTTTCAATAATTAGGCCTATTCTGCACACAAATAAAGCCCATAAGCCTATAAATACAATGATAATGGCATTATGTTTAATAGGTGCGTGCGTTGTTAATTTGAGCTACTGTAATTAGCTAAAAAAAACATACAGTATGTTAAATATATGAATCCATAATGTTAATCTCATGGGCACAGTATGTTTCTATTGACCTGCTTTTTCCTTTGTTAAAGTTGAGCTTGATTAATACTTTGCAAACTGATTGTTTCAGTCGTTTTTTAAAACTTTTATCTAAAACAGCTGTTTAGTTTATGTTAATAAAGGCCTACATCTTATCTCGCACTTTATGACCGTTGACTGAAACGTCGTGCGGGGAACTTTGAGTTCACTCCGACTCAAACATTTTGACATTGACGAGCTATCGTTGTTAGTCTGCTGAAGCACCTCAGACGAGAAGGTCAGTATCATCGCGATGTGCATCCTTGCAACCTCAGTTGTGGGTACGGCCCTGTCACTATGCACTTTTATTTTGATAATGATCAGACTTCTAATGTCAAATCTACAGTAGCAGTGCTAGAACTGACTATTGTGCGCGCACGCGAGACGCCGGCGCGCAATTACATGGGAATTTTTCCTCAGCAGTGGAAACAGGAATACTCTTATTTATGGTCATAGATAAGACAAGAGTGCATCATCCGAAACGGTAAAGTGTCCATTTTTTTATTTGTGTATAGGCTACATTATAAATGACTACAAAATGTCATGCCTTTTAAAAATACAGAAAAGAACCGGATGCGGGTTCATGCCGTCTCTCTGTCTCCTTTCTGGCGCACGTCCCGCAAAATCAACAGCAGCGAATAGTCTACTTGACGCACAGACATAGATTATCTATCTATAGAAAACTTTAAGTGTCTAATTTGTATTGTTTTATGTTAAATGCTTTATATAAGTTACTTAGGAATAAACAGCATGTTTTCAGATGATAAAGAAAACATGACTCATAGCATGGAAAAAAACGTTAGGTTGTAAATTATTTCGCGGACCCCCTGGCTTTAGCTCGCGGACCACCAGGGGTCCGCGGACCCCACTTTGAGAACCACTGGAATAAACCACTCAATCCAGGGTTTACATGAAGGCTTTTCAGTCCGACTGAGCCGTCACGCAGTTACTAAAGGATTAATTAGTTGCATGTATGTAGCCACTGATCTGATGTGTGTGTGTGTGTGTGTGTGTGTGTGTGTGTGTGTGTGTGTGTGTGTGTGTGTGTGTGTGTGTGTCGGTCTCACTCACCTCTGAGCGTCCACTCGTATCGCCACACAGCAGTTCTCCACCGCATCCGACACACTCTCCGTCTCCCAACTGGAGATCAGCTGAGAGGACTGATCATCACTCCCTAACAGACGGAGAGATAGAGAGAGACAGATTAAATGACATCCACAGAAAGACAGACAGACAGACATATAGATAGATAGATAGATAGATAGATAGATAGATAGATAGATAGATAGATAGATAGATAGATAGATAGATAGATAGATAGATAGATAGATAGATAGATAGATAGATAGATAGATAGATAGATAGATAGATGGATAGATAGATAGATAGATGGATAGATAGATAGATGAATAGATAAATAGAATAACACAGACAGATACATAGATAGACACATAGATAGATAGACATACAGACAGGCAGGCAGAATAACACAGACAGACAGACAGACAGACAGACAGACAGATAGATAGATAGATAAAAACAGACAGATAGATGATAGATAGATAGATAGATAGATAGATAGATAGATAGATAGATAGATAGATAGATAGATAGATAGATAGATAGATAGATAGATAGATAAAAACAGACAGATAGATGATAGATAGATAGATAGATAGATAGATAGATAGATAGATAGATAGATAGATAGATAGATAGATAGATAGATAGATAGATAGATAGATAGATAGATAGATAGATAGATAGATAAAAACAGACAGATAGATGATAGATAGATAGATAGATAGATAGATAGATAGATAGATAGATAGATAGATAGATAGATAGATAGATAGATAGATAGATAGATAGATAGATAGATAGACAGATAGATAGACAGACAGAATAACACAGACAGACAGATAGACATATAGATAGATAAACACAGACAGAAAGATAGACAGATAGATATATAGAATAACACAGACAGACAGATAGACGATAGATAGACAGACAGACAGACAGACAGATAGATAGATAGATAGATAGATAGATAGATAGATAGATAGATAGATAGATAGATAGATAGATAGATAGATAGATAGATAGATAGATAGATAGATAGATAGATAGATAGATAGATAAACACAGACAGACAGACAGACAGACAGATAGATAGACAGGAGTAGGACAGGAGAGATCGAAACAGAGACACACTTCCTCCTCCACTGCCACAAATACAGCTCGATCAGAGACCTCTACTTCAAAAAACTTAATAACTTAATACACAACTTTACAACCATGACTGAAGTAGAGCAGATAAAGATAATACTAGGAGAGGGACAGACCGCAGCACTGGCTGCCAGATACGTGTGTGCGTGCCACAGCCTGAGAGACAGTAGGTGAATGTGTGTGAATGTGTGACCTCAGTGTGTTTCCCTAATGTCCACCACAGTGACCCTTAGTAATGCGTGTATGTGTGTGTATATATATGTTTAAACACTGTGGTATCAAACGTTCATAGAAATTATAATCTGTTACACTGTTATTTTTTGCAATTAATTTAAGTTGTACATTTTAATTTAAGTTGTTATAATACTTTGTTATTATTACTGTCTTTACTATACTTTGTGTTACAAGCTTTGGCAATATTGTAATATGTACAGTCATGCCAATAAAGCAATTTGAATTGAATTGAATTGAATTGATAGACAGATAGATAGATAGATAGATAGATAGATAGATAGATAGATAGATAGATAGATAGATAGATAGATAGATAGATAGATAGAATAACACAGACAGACAGATAGACGATAGATAGACAGACAGACAGACAGACAGACAGACAGACAGACAGACAGACAAATAGATAGATAGATAGATAGATAGATAGATAGACAGACAGACAGACAGACAGACAGACAGACAGACAGACAGACAGACAGACAGACAGACAGACAGACAGACAGACAGACAGACAGACAGACAGACAGACAGATAGATAGATAGATAGATAGATAGATAGATAGATAGATAGATAGACAGACAGACAGACAGACAGACTGGCAGATGGATAGACAGAATGACAGACAGATACACACTCTTGAAATCATATGACCGTCTTAGTCAGTTTGACGAAATTATCCGGTTCTGACTGGAAAACAAATCAACTCACTCTGCACTGGATAAACAAAAGTCGATATGATGATGAAATATTATAGTAATGACTCAGCTGATGCGGACACGTCGTGTCAATACAAGCGCATATCTGATTAATTTAACGTTAAACCAAGCGCATATCTGACACATTAACCGGATCCATCTGTGTCCCCTCATCATATGTCATCGAATAATACTGTAAAAACCATAGGTAAACACACAGTGAAGCAGTGTGTGTGTGTGTGACGGAGATGATATGATAGTCAGGTAACTTACCTGTGATCACAACCACAAACACAGATTTGCGCTGTTTAGCTGACGCGATGGCCGCTGGGATTGAGCCTTCAAACCAGCGCATGATGAAGATGACTATGGTGAAGATCAATGCTGCTGCTGAGCTACAAACGATTCGACAACTCACAGCTGCCGGAAGCTGCGCTGAGAACACGGAAGCAGTTCGACCCGAGGAACTCTGGGAAATGTAGTTTAATTTTATTTTTTATCAATGTCGTATGATTTATTTATTATTTATTTATTTATTTAAGAACGTAAAAAAAAAAAAAAACAGGCGCAAGTAACTACAAAATTCCAAAGACAGGAAAAAAGACGCCTAATACAGATTCATTATATTTGACATATACCTTTATAATCTACTTTGTAATAGTCCAGATATGGAATGCCAAAGCTGACTTAATTAAAAAATAAATAAATACATAAATAAATAAATATTCAAAGAAATGTAAAAAAGCAAATAATACATAAATAAATATACGAAGAAATGTTAAAAAAAAGTACAAATAAATGAGTATAATTTATGTATAATTGTTTTATTCACACATTTATTTCTTTATTTATTTAAACATTTATTTATTTCCACTTTTATTTATTTATACATTCTTTTTTGTATTTTAGTTTTTAGGTCTACATTTCATTATTTTCACATTTATTTATTTCCACATTTAATTATTTCCGCATTTATTTATTCCGACATTTCTTTCTCCGTATGCTAATGAGGGGGGCGTGTTTTAACTCAGACATCAGCAATAGAGCTCAGAGTGGCAGTGCTGAATGCTTTTCGATTTAAATCATCTGTTTTCCATGTGAATATACAGTAAAGTGTCATTTATTCCTGCAATCAAAGCTGTATTTTCTCCAGTGTCACATGATCTTTCAGAAATCACTCTAATATGAGGATCTGATGCTCAAGACACATTTCTCAGTCATTATTATCAATGTTGGAAACCGTTGTGCTGTTAATTCACGTGTGTGTGTTTGTTCAGATGTTTTGAATGAACTTTCTCTAACTTCAGTAGTTTAGAGTCAAAGTGGGTTTGATTTATTCAAATGTATTGATTTGTGACTTTGATTCAGTGAACATGTTCATTCACATTTTACTGTGTCCGTTTCATGAATGTTTTAATATATGAAGGTAAAGACTGCTGTTTATGGCTATGTATTATTATATTGGTGCATTTCACTCGATTTTTGCCTTGATTATTTGAAATATAATTTTCAACGACTGATTGATATGATGCTTCCTCTGAGAAAAATATTCTTGAAATAATTTCAGAGCAAATACAAAAACATATTTCGTTTATTTTTCTAATAACTGTAAAGTTGCTGTGGAACAATGTTCAGGGTAAAGCACTAGATAATCAAAATGAAAGTATTTGACATGTTTTTTCCCATGGATTTGATGTTTGTGTGAAAGTGTTTTAGAGAAGTGTAAAGCAATAAACGTGTCTGATCAAACACTGATGTTGTGATTCCTGAATCTGTGGAGACACGCCGGAGAACAGCAGAGGAACATGACCGGCACACACTGAAGCCCAAACACACCGTGAACGGGACGGATGAGCTTCAGACCCGGGCCGAACATGGGTCCTGAACAAGCTTCACACACACCAGCTCTGAAAACACACACACACACACAAGCATGTTTATTACTTCACTAGAACCAACCAGTCTAGATTAGTCATTCTGGTTCGAATGCATACATATACAGTTTTGAAAAAACATTCAATAAATCATAAATCAATGTAAATTATGCCTGAGAAATGTGTGAATGATTCAATTTCATTGATTCATTTCATCAAAAAGGTAATATTTGTGATGTCCACTGGTTTTGAATTTGAAATGACTCAATGTTTAAAATGATGTAGTGAAGGGCCGTGTGTGTGTGTGTGTGTTTTACCTGCGCAGGACGAGCTGTGCGGCGGGCGGCAGGTGTGTGAGAGTGTGTGTGTGTGCGAGTGTGTGTGCGGCCGTGTGTAGCAGCGTCTGTGGAGAGTTGCAGCTGTTCTCGCTCCACAGTAACGTGTGTGTGTAATTCCCAGACAGCCTGAGCTCTGACACACACACACACAGCAGACCGGCGGGAAGAGCCGCTAACTGATTCCCTTCAACGTTCAGAGACCTTAGAGACCTGAACACACACACACACACACACAATGTCAATTATATTATTACGGTCGGTTCACACTGAGAATGATAACTATAAATATAAAGCTTTAATAATTGTTAAAGTGACAGAGTTCACACAACAAATATAAAGATAATGATACAGAGAAACAATACTGTTGGAATCACTTTTAGAGCGATTATTTTTCCTGCTGATGAACGATAAAAACGCTGACATCCAATCAGAATGCGACAACAAAACTTCAGCGTACGCTAATAATAAACAGAGCGATGTCATCTGCCGTGTCCTTATTCGAATAGTTCCCATAATACTTATTGCAATAGTTATTACATTTATCACAATAGTTATAGCTAGAGTTTTCGTTAGTTATTGTTGTAGTTATTACAATAATTATCGCTACATTTATCACTATAGCTATCATTGTCTTTAGTTATCGTTGTTGAAATAGTTGTCGGTAAAGTTATTGTAATGGTTATCATTACATTTAACGCTAGTTACAGTTTTCGTTATAGTATTTGAAATAGTTGTCGCTATAGTTATTGTAATGGTTACATTTAACACTAGTTACAGTTTTCGTTATAGTATTTGAAATAGTTGTCGCTAAAGTTATTGTAATGGTTATTATTACATTTAACGCTAGTTATAGTTTTCGTTATAGTTATTGAAATAGTTGTTGATAAAGTTATTGTAATGGTTACATTTAACGCTAGTCACAGTTTTCGTTATAGTATTTGAAATAGTTGTCGCTATAGTTATTGTAATGGTTATCATTACATTTAACGCTAGTTATAGTTTTCGTTATAGTATTTGAAATAGTTGTCGCGATAGTTATTGTAATGGTTATCATTACATTTAACGCTAGTTATAGTTTTCGTTATAGTATTTGAAATAGTTGTCGCTAAAGTTAGTGTAATGGTTACATTTAACGGTAGTTCCAGTTTTCGTTATAGTATTTGAAATAGTTGTCGTGATAGTTATTGTAATGGTTATCATTACATTTAAAGCTAGTTACAGATTTCGTTATAGTATTTGAAATAGTTGTCGCTATAGTTATTGTAATGGTTATCATTACATTTAAAGCTAGTTACAGATTTCGTTATAGTATTTGAAATAGTTGTCGCTATAGTTATTGTAATGGTTATCATTACATTTAACGCTAGTTATTGTTTTCGTTATAGTTATTGAAATAGTTGTCGCTAAAGTTATTGTAATGGTTACATTTAACGCTAGTAACAGTTTTCGTTATAGTATTTAAAATAGTTGTCGCTATAGTTATTGTAATGGTTATCATTACATTTAACGCTAGTTATAGTTTTCGTTATAGTTATTGAAATAGTTATCGCTAAAGTTATTGTAATGGTTACATATAACGCTAGTTACAGTTTTCGTTATAGTATTTGAAATAGTTGTCGCTATAGTTATTGTAATGGTTATCATTACATTTAACGCTAGTTATAGTTTTCGTGATAGTTATTGAAATAGTTGTCGCTATAGTTATTGTAATGGTTACATATAACGCTAGTTACAGTTTTCGTTATAGTTATTGAAATAGTTGTCGCTAAATTTATTGTAATGGTTACATTTAACGCTAGTTACAGTTTTCGTTATAGTTATTGAAATAGTTGTCGCTAAAGTTATTGTAATGGTTACATACAGTATAACGCTAGTTACAGTTTTCGTTATAGTTATTGAAATAGTTGTCGCTAAATTTATTGTAATGGTTACATTTAACGCTAGTTACAGTTTTCGTTATAGTTATTGAAATAGTTGTCGCTAAAGTTATTGTAATGGTTACATACAGTATAACGCTAGTTACAGTTTTCGTTATAGTTATTGAAATAGTTGTCGCTAAATTTATTGTAATGGTTACATACAGTATAACGCTAGTTACAGTTTTTGTTATAGTTATTGAAATAGTTGTCGCTAAAGTTATTGCAATAGTTAATGTCACATTTATCACTATAGTTATCGCTATAGCTTTTATTAATTAACATTATAGTTATTGTTACATTTATTAGTATATTAATCACTATAGTTATGCCTATAGTTATTGTTACATTTAGTTGTTGCAATAGTTATTACATTTATTACTATAATTATCACTATAGCTTTCATTAGTTATCGTTATAGTATCGCTATAGTAACTGTTATATTTATCAGTATAGTTCTCAATGATTGCGTATGAAGTGTTTAATAATGCGTGATGACCTGAGGTGTCTGATGTCACCGCTGAGGGATCTGAGGAGGTTATAGGACACGTCCAGATGCCGCAGACCGGCCAGAGAGAACAGCCTACACACACACACACACGCAGAGAGAGAGAGAGGAATAAGGTGAAGCAGAGCAGCAGAACACCATGACTGAGCGGCTCAGTTTCATCAGATCACCTGACACGAGTCTGCTGAAGATTTAAACAATTATTAGAAGTAGCAGAATAAAATTGTGTAAAATTCAAAATGGAGATATAGCCTGTTAACTGTCAGAGTCATTTTGGCACATTTTATTCATCATATTTTTTCTTGATCACATATTTTACTACTCATCATCATAATCATCTTAAACACTCACAGTTCCTCCTGTGAAAACCGTTATGAACTTAGACATAGCGATAGCTTTTAGCGACTTCAAGTTGGGAATACAACTTGGTCAGATATAAAAATCGTAAATTGTAAAATATAACTTTCGGTTTTTAAGTGCTTTCACTTCTATAAAAAAAGAGAACTTTTAAAGGGGTCATGTGATGCGATTTCTTGTTTTCCTTTTCTCCTTCAAACCTAAAGATAATCTTTATAAAAGTAAAGGCTCAACCAAGCCTTCCTAAAACGCTTCGTTCAAACACCACATACACACTGACATGTGTGTGTTAGTGAGTGTGTGTGTGTCTCACTGGTTGGGCAGTTGTGTGATCCTGCAGAAGGAGACGACCAGCGTCTGGAGTTTGTGGAGTTTGCTGATTTGAGCGGGAAGCTCCTCGATGGGGTTATTCCTCATCTTCAACACCTGCAGCTGACGAAGATCACACACCTGAAAGAGGAAGACGAGGGACGTCAAACATCGTGATCTGAATCATGATAGGAAACAGAACGAATGTAAACTGGCACCTCCTGAGGGACGTGTGTGAGGTCATTGAAGGACACGTTCAGATACTGGAGACGCTCAGACAGTGACGTCACGTCAGGAAGATCACAGATGAAGTGAGCCTGCAGGAAAACACAATCAGTCGAGTATTTCCTCCTTAAAACTGCAGTGAACGTCATTTAATGTCATTTTGATGATCAAATATGAGTTTTAAGGGATCAAATTATTGACTACAGGGGGACGTTGAGAATATTTATTCTCATTATTGCTATAAATTGTACTGAGAACAACCCTTTACCACGGTGAAATCACAGTAATACACATACACTCGTGGATTATTGCTTTTACTGACAGCAGTGTTCAATAAACAGCGACATTTCTTAGTATTAATGATTAATCAGTGTATATGCTTTGAGTAATCAATGATAATTCTTCCATTTATGTTTAAAGGTAATAGTTTTGGGAAACAATGTGTGCACATATTCATACTTATATCTCATCTACGTTCATAAACTGAAGCTAATATTGAATGTGGCTTTTTAAATGTGGCTTTTTAGCATGCAAATATGTCAACATTGATTTTTTTATTCTATTGTTTTTTGTTGTTGTTGTTGTTGTTTTTTGTGGTTGTTTTGGTTTGTTATGTTTTAATTATATTTGTTGTATTTACATTGTATGTTTAGGTTGCCTATTGTACATCTGGCCTAGGACTGCAGATGAAAACTAGCCTTTTGGCTAACTCTGGCATATTTTGATTTGTCATGTTAATATGCACTGTCCTTGTAATAAATAAATAAATAAATAAATAAAAATAAACCCAAGAACTCATTTCATTCAACAAAATACCATTACAGATGTGACCAAAAACAGTTCCTTAAACTGCAAATAAAAATAATTGAGGCACAGGGGAAGTGCAGATGCTCTTCTTCCTGTTTTAATCCGAATGTTTCATTTCCTAAAGACATAAAGCTCTTTGTGTGGATGCAGGAGATGTGTTGTCCACAGGACTGAAGACAGGAGAACACAATCTGTCTTTACATGGACAGAGGAACTCAAGCCTGACCTTAGACTGCATTAAGAGGCGAGCGATGATGTCACTGACCTCACACACACATCATGACGGATGTGTCGAGACGCATTTGGCATCTCAGTATTAATGTCTCACACTGACAGCGGACATAAATGACTTCTGCACTGACACACACACTCACTCAATCTCACTCACTCACTCACTCACTCACACACACACTCACTCAATCTCACTCACTCACTCGCTCGCTCACTCACTCACTCACTCACTCACACACTCACTCACTCACTCACTCACTCGCTCCCTCACTTACACACTCACTCACTCACTCGCTCGCTCACTCACACACACTCACTCGCTCGCTCACTTACACACTCACTCACACGCACACACACTCACTCGCTCGCTCGCTCACTCGCTCACACACTTGCTCGCTCACTTACACACTTACTCACACACTCACTCGCTCGCTCACTCACTTGCTCGCTCACTTACACACTCACTCACTTGCTCGCTCACTTACACACTCACTCACACAATCATTCACTCACTCAATCTCACTCACTCACTCGCTCACTCGCACACTCACTCACACACTCACTCGCTCGCTCACTCAATCACACACTCACTCGCTCGCTCACTTACACACTCACTCACACACTCACTCGCTCGCTCACTCGCACACTCACTCACACACTCACTCGCTCGCTCACTCGCACACTCACTCACACACTCACTCGCTCGCTCACTCAATCACACACTCACTCGCTCGCTCACTCAATCACACACTCACTCGCTCGCTCACTTACACACTCACTCACACACTCACTCGCTTGCTCACTCAATCACACACTCACTCGCTCGCTCACTCAATCACACACTCACTCGCTCGCTCACTTACACACTCACTCACACAATCACTCACTCACTCACTCACTCGCTCACTCGCACACTCACTCACACAATCACTCACTCACTCAATCTCACTCACTCACTCGCTCACTCGCACACTCACTCACACACTCACTCGCTCGCTCACTCAATCACACACTCACTCGCTCGCTCACTTACACACTCACTCACACACTCACTCGCTCGCTCACTCAATCACACACTCACTCGCTCGCTCACTTACACACTCACTCACACAATCACTCACTCACTCACTCACTCGCTCACTCGCACACTCACTCACACAATCACTCACTCACTCACTCACTCGCACTCACTCACACACTCACTCACTCGCACTCACTCACACACTCACTCGCTCGCTCACTTACACACTCACTCACACAATCACTCACTCACTCGCACTCACTCACACACTCACTCGCTCGCTCACTTACACACTCACTCACACAATCACTCACTCACTCGCACTCACTCACACACTCACTCGCTCGCTCACTTACACACTCACTCACACACTCACTCACTCGCTCATTCGCACACTCACTCACACACTCACTCGCTCGCTCACTTACACACTCACTCACACAATCACTCACTCAATCTCACTCACTCACTCACTCGCTCACTCGCTCACTCGCTCACTCGCACTCACTCACACACTCACTCGCTCGCTCACTTACACACTCACTCACACACTCACTCACTCGCTCATTCGCACACTCACTCACACACTCACTTGCTCGCTCACTTACACACTCACTCACACACTCACTTGCTCGCTCACTTACACACTCACTCACACACTCACTCGCTCGCTCACTTACACACTCACTCACACTCACTCACTCACTCGCTCACTCGCACACTCACTCACTCGCTCACTTACACACTCACTCACACACTCACTCGCTCGCTCACTTACACACTCACTCACACACTCACTCGCTCGCTCACTTACACACTCACTCACACTCACTCACTCGCTCGCTCACTCACTCACTCGCTCACTCGCACACTCACTCACTCGCTCACTTACACACTCACTCACACTCACTCACTCGCTCGCTCACTCACTCACTCGCTCACTCGCACACTCACTCACTCGCACACTCACTCACTCGCTCACTCACTCACTCGCTCACTCACACACTCACTCGCTCGCTCACTTACACACTCACTCACACACTCACTCGCTCGCTCACTTACACACTCACTCACACACACACTCACTCGCTCGCTCACTTACACACTCACTCACACACTCACTCGCTCGCTCACTTACACACTCACTCACACACTCACTCGCTCGCTCACTTACACACTCACTCACACTCACTCACTCGCTCGCTCACTCACTCACTCGCTCACTCGCACACTCACTCACTCGCTCACTTACACACTCACTCACACTCACTCACTCGCTCGCTCACTCACTCACTCGCTCACTCGCACACTCACTCACTCGCACACTCACTCACTCGCTCACTCACTCACTCGCTCACTCACACACTCACTCGCTCACTTACACACTCACTCACACACTCACTCGCTCGCTCACTTACACACTCACTCACACACACACACTCACTCGCTCGCTCACTTACACACTCACTCACACACTCACTCGCTCGCTCACTTACACACTCACTCACACTCACTCGCTCGCTCACTTACACACTCACTCACACTCACTCGCTCGCTCACTCACTCACACACCTTGAAGCTGAGGCTGGTTCCTCCGCGCGTGATGCAGTCCAGGACGCTGAGCTCAGACACACTGATGACATCACAGTCCCCCGCGCAGCGGAACGGGGAGCGAGAGCGGCGGCTGCCCTGGAAGTGTTTGCTGATCGCCGCGTTCAGGACGACCACACGCGCTGTGGACAGAGGACAAACTCAGCATATCAGAACGAGCTCTGCAGGATCACGTGACTCTGAAGAGTGTGTTCTTGCCTGTGTACGGCTCATGAAGTGTGTGTTCAGTCCGCAGCCGATCCACTGATTGATCTTCAGACGCTCCAGATTTACTCCTGAAAGAGTTTCGAGCTCGTGCTTCCAACTGAACCATTGCTGCTAACTCTGAACACACACACACAGGTTTGGGGAGTTTATGAAACATGAGTTAAAAACAAATGGGGTAGTTTTGGGCATTAAAATCCTGGGCTGAAAATGGGCCCTACACACACACACACACACACACACACACACACACACACACACATCTATCACCACTGAAAGTCCAGTATGGTGTTGCGATGTGTGTATTACCGCATATGATCTGTCTCTGAGGGATCCTGCGTGTGGGCGGGGTCAAACTCTCACAGCTCAGCGTCTGATTGGCTGTTTCCCCCTGCCAGCCTCTGTGCAGCTCCGACAGGAACAAACGCAGAAGCTTCTCATAGTTACAGCGGGACAGAACCGTCTTCCTCAGATCGTCCCGAGACCCGCGACTCAACCGGCACACCTGCAGGAGTCAGAGAGAGAAGAGGTCATGACTCATGAGGTCAGCGACCCGCTCTCACACACACACACACCGACCAGCCGACCTGCAAGAAGTCATTGAGGCAGAAGAGGTCAAGAGGTCGGCGATCCACAGGTGTGAGCTGAGGCTGATGGGGGAAAGCGCGGAGGATTCTGGGTAATGTGACCCGGGAAACACAAGCAGAATCCTCAAGTTTCGTCTGCGTACTGCAAACACACTCGCTCCGTTCATGGTCTGAAAACACAGAGATGACATCATCATATTCATATTGTTATAATAATAGTACAGTGCTAAAAAAAATGATAGAGATGGAATAATAATAGCTTCTTATCTGACTTATTTAGGCATAAATGTAAGATTTATGTATTTAAATTTGCATCCATTTGAATTACAGTTTTACATAAACCAAGCTTTGTAACAATGCATAAAACATATTTAGGACTGTTACATAAATGTATGCATGAATTACAAATATGCATCACATTAAGTTTATTTAGTTTATATTAAAACTGTGAAATCCAAATACAGTTTTAATTTAGACCTAAATACATTTTTAATTGTATATAATAGCTCTGCTCACCCATCTGGTGCATTCTGGGATGCTTTTAAACACTACTCATTAATTAAACATCTCATAATTTATTAACGTAATAAAGAACAAAAACATTAATGCATAAATCAAATAAATCAATAATTTAACACACAGCATTAATAGTTTATAAAGAAGGTTAGTTTTACTTTTTGTAAACAATCAATGTCATATGTGGGACAACATTCTGTTTTATCATTTTGAAAACGTCATGGAACCGTTCATTTTGAACATTCCAAAACAAGCCGTAACATTTAAAAACATTCCCTGTTGGCGGGAAAAGTCACATGATTTTATTTTATTTATTTATTTTTTTCTCTATTGTTGTTTTCTGCTTGGTTAATACTTTTGTGCATTCTATCCCCTGCGAGAGTTTTGTATGTTACTTCTTGTCAATAAAAAAAAAAAAAAAAAGGTCACATGATGCGGCGTGTATGAGTCGTCACCTGCAGTCGTGTGCGCAGGCGCAGAGCTGTAGTGTGCTGTCTTTATAGGAGGCAGGGGTCTTCTCAGCAGCTTCATGTGTTCAGATGACATTGATTCTTTCTGATCAGGGTTTATGAGAACATCGATAGAGATTTTAAGTCTGCAAGAGACACATTTCACCGCAAAAAAAATAAATAAATAAAATAAACAGGAAGAAACATCCTAAAAGCATTCCTTTTCAGGGTTATTAATACTATTTTGCAGCAGTAGCCTATGGGTTAAATACAGAGCAACAAATAAAGAGAAATCAATCGTCATGAAAATAACCTCATAGCTTTATGCTATTTATTCATTATAAATATTGTTATATGAGAATCAAACTACAAATGACACACTATAAATCGAAACCGTAGACACCGTTCGTTTATGATCGTTCAATGATCGCGTTTAATACATTTTCTAACGATCGAATCAAATAAGCGATATAAACCGGTTTCATTTCCTCCGTAATTCACATATTTCTGCAAACTTCAAACCATGAAAACAGCAATAACCCGCGTCTGAAAACTCACCAGAGTTCAGCTGAGGATCTGAGTCTCTAGCAACCGCCCTAGCAACCACCTGTCAATAGGCTTGTTTGAGATGCGCCTCGCCTCGCCTGCAATGTAGTCGAGAGTAGGCGGCTGCAGTGAGGGGAGGAGTGAAAAAAGCGCAATAAAGCCGGACAGATCTCGGTTCTCGCAGTGAATCAGACACCTGTGAGATCAAAGGCGGATATCGCGGGATTAACGGGATTCACGCTCGTGCACGTGTTGCTAATAAACTGGATGTGATTTAAGTTCTGTTGCTTTTATATAAAAATAAATATAATGAACAAGACACCCAAAGTACTTGTTAAATATGTGTTTATCAATCTTTTTTTTCTTTCTTTAATACAGACGTGTTTATTGTTTTAACAAAAATGAAATATAACCCATATGGCACTGTCAGAGAGTTTATTCACCCATATATGTATACACATAAAACATGATATCAGTTTTAAAATCAAACATTTTAAAAGAGAACAATTCATCTGTTGTTCTTTTATTTTTATTTATTTTACTTTTTTATTAGAATGCAAGTTACAAACATAGCCTACCTACAAGCACCAATTCGCGAAACAAATAGGCCTATTATACATCGACAAATAAATAAACATCAGAATAAAATTAATAATAAAATAAATAAATAAATCAAAATAAGCTTAGCTTAAATAGACAGACTTACAAACTTCGTCATCTATAAAATGAGAGCTATTTTTCACTTGAACATTTTAGAGTAGGCCTAGTATATTTGAGTTACTGACTATAGCTTTCTTATTTTTAACCCGTTTAAGAGATTCACAATATATAGCCTATCAGTTTCAATTAAAAAAAAAAAAAAAAAAAAAACATGGCCTTGATTTGGAGAATTTAGCTTAATGAATATGGAATTTACCTTCATCATGTTGTTTAAACCAATGAGCATTAAGCTGTGTCGTCAGCAAGTCGTTTCCCATCATGCTTTTGATCAGCGCAGTCGGTGGAGAGCAACTGCGCGCGACTGCAGAATCCGACCCTTCCGCCTTGCGCTCGCGAGAGTTTTTTGACATACGTCGGCATGACATCAGAGCCAGGCGGACCGTTCTCGGACACATTTCTAACCGGCATGCATCTCGCGCTGATCACCGGTGATCGATTCTGCGCAGAATTTGCTCATCTCAAACAAGCCTAATCTCGCAGCTCACAAGGCACTTGTGACATTTTTTTCGTGTGTGACGTCATATGCTGTTTTCAAGCGCCTTACATCATAACTTTAGTTTGTTTGACTAGTGTTTGGGTGTGAGTAAATATTCCCAGCTAACAAAAAAAAAATGTTGCTAACCTTTTTTTTTCCAGATTTTTTTTTTTTTTTTCAGGAAACAGACATTAGCAGAGCGCATCATCCATAGCCTACATAAGTCAACCAGTTTAAAATGTAAATCAAATCATAACAGAGAGCTTTTAACCCTTAAACAATAAGTATTGCAAATATTTATCGGCCTGTTAAAATCTTCATTTGTTATTAAAGGGATAGCTCTCCCAAAAATGAGAATTCTGTCATTATTTACTCACTCACCCTCTCAAGTTGTACAAACTTGTATGAATTGAAATTTTCCCCCTGCCGAAACCAACATAAGATATTTTGAAGAATGTCAGTAATCAAACAGTCGATGGACCCCATTGACTTCCATTGTATTTTCAATTTGTATGAAGTTCTCCGTCTGCTGGTGGAACAGGAACAAACTCAATTGGATTTGCACTAATATTTTTTTTACATATGTTTTCTAGTGTTTGCATTATTTGATATAATTATATTCATTTGTTTATTAAGTACACAGTATTGCTTTGTTGTATCCCTGTATTATGTTTAATCTCTAGAACCAAATGCATAGTCAACTCAAGTGGATTTCTGCAAATCTCTTTTTCAAAATGTGTAAAAAAAAAAAGTTCAAATCTTGTTTTTCATGCCCTAATTGCAATTAAAACACATAAGAAAGAAAAAAATGGCACATTACTAATGACACTCAGGACTGATAATCATGTTATACTCAGTCAAAAATAGATTCGACTTCTTCCTGAGGATGCTTCTTTGTACACCCAAAATTTGTGGTGACATTCTTGAATTTAGCATTGTTAAAGCTCAGAACAGTGACCGATGCTGTCAGATGTCGATCACATTTGTTACTGTGTGCAGATGTCAAGCGTTTTACCTTATAAAGACATAAGAGCGTGTGTGTTCCTGTTTCCACTGTCGTGTAGGCCTCTGTGTATGTCACTTCCTTCCTCTCACATTTGAATAGAGTTGCAGCAGAACCTCTGAAAGTGACCAGACACAGATCCACCCTGAAGTCCACTGCAGGTAAGACATGCACATTATCACTATATTGTGTGAAAGTCCATCACTGATGTGAGTCTGACAGATCCGGATCAGACCATGTGTACCGACCATTTGCGTTTGTGCTTCATCTTCACGTGTGATGCATTTCATAGATTTGATGGAATATTAATGCAACAGCAGAAATAAAATGCAGAATCCTTACAAACGTTCATCCAGTAACATTAGTAGAACGTGCTCTGGTCTGTAATTCTCTTTTCAAAAACACAACGTTTATGGAACTTTCTGTGTCATTTTTTAAATGTTACTTGTTTTAGAATGTTCTCTGAACGTAACATTCCATAACGTTTGAATTCAAAAAAACATTTGAAACTTGAGAACATTCAGAAATGACATTTTCATCATTTAAAGCGAACGTTAACAACATGTTTTTGAATATTAGCGGGGAATACAGTCGAGTCCAAACATCTGAGAGTCAAAAGGTTCTCATTTGCCATTGCCATTTCATTTAATAAATTAGCTTTTTTTTTCATTGCATGTGATATTACCAGAAATGGTAATAAACAAACAATCAGGAATTTGTATAAAAGTTTGAATTCCGGATTTTAAGCGTCCTCTCAGAGTTTCAGTTTGCCATAAAGCAAACTGGGGGTTTTTGAGTGTTCATGTAATCTGAAGCAGAAGTGAAGCTTTGCTCGGTGGTTTAAGAGAAACAGGAAGCTGTGGTTCAGCTGTGCAACAAGTGCATGAAGTTACACGGCATCTATATCTTACATCTCAGAACGGCGAGCCTTAAAGTTTCATTCACACCTTTGCAAAGAGTGGGACGTGCAGCAGCAGCACAATCCATTATATCATCTTTATTTCTGAAACAAAAGCAGAATGTACATGTGAAAGAGGAAGACCAGAGCACATGTGAAGGCTGAAAGCAGACATTTTGAAGCGACACTGAAATAACTATGGCTCAAGTGTTTAGAACACATCAAATAGTGGTAACACAACAATAAAGTCAATCTAGTAACATGAACTTCCAATGAGCATTTTTTAATGTTAGTTAATAAACATGTTTATATTCATGTTAGTGCACAGATTGTAATAAAATATTGTCCATTTTTAGCTATGTTAACAAATGAAACCGTCTTGTAAAGTGTTACCAGCTAAACATGATCCTCGTGATGATTTATGCTGATAAAAGCACTTCATGAAGATGCAAATGTGTGACAGCATCTGATTATTCCACTGAGCTGAACAGACATCACTTTAAAAAGAGCAAGATTTGCATGTTAAATGCAGTGATGTTAAGCATCCGTCTGGATTGAAATCACAAACGAGCCTCGCTTCATTATCCACACATGCAGCTAAATGTGTTTTATAGTTTTGTTTGAAGGAAGAAGTCTCAGTATAGGCTGTCCTCTGCAGATATAAAGTGAGCAAATGTTCTTCCTGTAAGGTAATAGGATGTTTGTTCAGAGTCGGACGTTCATCAAACAGTTTTTAAATGTTACACGTGTTTCGGAATGTTCAGAGAACACTCAAAAGTAACAATGTTTGAAAAATGGAACGTTCTAACGAGATAAACTGGACGTTTTGAATGTTTCGAGAACATAACTAGGGGTGTCACGATTCGATATATATCACGATACTGAACTCACGATACTCCAAGACATGATAAAAGGTCAAAACATTTACTGTAGATTAAAATGCTAACTTTGATATTACATAATCTTGGTGCTGAAACCCAAAGCACAGACAATAGAGACACCAAAATAACAATATTCATGAATCTAAAGCTGGAAATAGAATTATTTTAGACGAATATGATTTCACTCTGACTACTAGATGCATTTAAAATAATGTAAGCTACTTTTACAGGTGACATTAGACATTACACACACATATATATATGAAGAGTTCAGATGCAAAAGCCTCTAAATGCCATTTGAAATTTTCTTCAAAAATGATGAGTTTTATCAAACTTGTATATTTATGTTCAGTAATTTCACTTAAATAACAATTAATAGGTAATTATCATTGCCATTTAAGTGAAATTACTGAACTTAAATATACAAGCTTGATAAAAATCATCATTAAAAGGGGTGTGGGGAAAAGAGTGCAAACCATGTTCATATTTTTTGGAGTTGCCCTTCGATGGCGAATTATTGGATGGAACTTAAACAATGCATGGACAAGATTTTACAAATCAATCTACCTTTCACTTTTGACACTCTTTATTTGGGAAGACTTAATATGCAAGGTAAAAAGAATTTGAATTGGAAAATGTTTAAAATCATGTTACTAGCAGGAAAAAAGGGAATTACTAGGAAATGGCTAAAGGTGGAAGCGCCAAGAAAGGAAAATTGGGTTGATGTGATGCATGATATATATGTTATGGAGAAACTGACCTCCACTTGTAGACTTGAAATGGATAAATTCAAGAGGTTGTGGAAAGGATTCTTGAAATTTATTCAAACAATAAGATCAGACTTTATCTGATTCATAATACCTGAGGCACTCCCCTGTTTTTGTTCTTGCTACCATGTTTTTTTTTTATTTTATTTATTTACTTATTTTTATTTTTTTTATTATTGATTTTCTGTTTCGTTTTGGAAAAAATGATGATGTAGGACAAGGACAAATGTGTTGTACAATATGACCAAAAGTGTATTTTACGTCTTGCAATGTCAATAAAAAAAAAAAAAAAAAAAAAAAAAAATCATCATTAAAGAAGAAAATTTCAAATGGCATTTAGAGGCTTTTGCATCTGAACTCTTCATATATATATATATATATATATATATATATATACATATATACAGTATATACATATATATATATATATATATACATATATTGCTGCATGTTTGTATTGCGCTATATTGTGACACAATGTATTGTTACACCCCTAGAATTAACACTTTTCAACACTTTCATCACTATATATTACAGTAAACCTACTGTAAAGTTGACTGTTATTGCTCCAGGTTGCAATACACACTGTAACCATGTATATTTCTCATTATGTGATATAATTATGCTCTGCTAAGCTATATTTGTAATGTCGTCTCCTCAAACCACATGCTGTTACTCAAAAGCCGAAGCAACAGCCACTTCCGGTGTGAAAGGTCTTGCTCAAGCCTCTGGATGGCATGTTTAGAAGGACAAACTGATAAAGAAACAGCTAATGTTCTTCTCAAAGCTATGAGCGATTTCTGATCTGAAATAATTTCCTCAAAACGTTAGCACAAAAACATTATTTATGCATTGGCCACGGAATGTTTTTTTTCTAAATCGCAATACAAAAATGCAACAATATGTATCATGGATCGTGATATATTTTGTTTTTCGTGAAGTTTTCAGAGTGTCAGTACTACATTAAACTACTATATATAATGTTGAATATAATGTATAATAATGCATTGTGGGGATTTGTGGGTCCTGATAATGCCAAATGTTTGATGTTACCTGTAAAAAGTGTCTTACATTATTTTAAACACATCTAGTCAGAGTGAAATCATATTTGTCTAAAATAATTGTGTGTTTTCAGCTTCAGAATCATGAATATTGTTATTCTGGTGTCTCTATCGTCATGTGCTTTGGGTTTCAGCATCAAGTCCAAGACTATTCATTTAATATCAAAATTAGCATTTTAATCATCGGTACAGCAGTTTAAATTATATCATATGTCTTGTATTATCAAAATAATATGGTGACATGGTGGTCTCGTTACACCCCTAGATTTTTCTGAAATGTTTAGTTAGACATTTATCTATTATTATTTAAATGTTACTGCTTCTTTCATTCAACATTCAAAAGTAACATTTCCATAATGTTTGCAAAATGGAACATAAAAAACATATTGAAAACATTTGAAATCCGTGATGTTTGATTGTTCAAGCGGAGTGTGTTTTAAGTATCAGCTGCTAAACACAAACACAATCTCTCTCTCGTTCACAGGTGATCTATCTATCAGTGAACGATGGCGGACATAAAACACATCCCAGCGGAGGACATGGAGGAGCTGAGAGAGGCCTTCAGCAAAGTTGGTGAGTGAACACACAAAAGCTTTTGTAAAAGCTGTCCATACACTTCCGGTTCCTTTTAAATCTGACTCCTCTAAACACTTCCGGTTCCTCAGCTACTTTATAATCCTTTGCAGTATAGCCTAATTTTAAGGGCCACAGATAATTCGCCCAAGTTTGTTAACAAAAATAATAGTTCTTTTTCATATTTATTGGACTGAAACCTTTTGAACGATTTGTGAAAATAATAAGTTCATTACAGTGCTTCAAACCAGAGTTTTTGAATGATTCATGAAAAGAATCAGTTTATTCGGCTGACTTAAACCAGTGTTGTGATTGTTAACTAAAACCAAAAAACTATTAAAAAATATTTTTATTCATTGAAATTAAAGGAGTAGTTCACTTTTAAAAATAATTTTGCTGCTAATTTACTCGCCCCCATGTCATCCAAGATGTCCATGTCTTTCTTTCTTCAGTTGAACAGAAATTAAGGTTTTTGATGAAAACTTTTCAGGATTTTCTCTATATAATGGACTTCAATGGGGTCCAAACGGTTCAAAAAACAATTTCAGTCCAAACTGTTCAAAGGGCTTTAAACGACACCAATCAAACTCGTTCTTCAAAATGAACAAATCTTTTTTCGAGTCATTTCATTCGCTGAATTAACCAAATGACTCGAAAAAAGATTCGTTTATTTTGATGAACAGGAGAGTTACGAACGCGCATCACAGAACAGAGCAAGGTGAGCATTTGTGCTTAAAAAACTTCAACTTTTGTTTTTATTTATTAAATGAGTGATCGTTTCACTTGATAAGTCCCTTATTCATGGTCTGGAATCGTTTAAAGCCCTTTGAAGAGTTTGCAGTTTGCACTGAAACTCTCATTTGGACCTTAAACCGTTTGGACCCCATTGAAGTCCATTATATGGAGAAAAATCCTGGAATGTTTTCATCAAAAACCTTAATTTCTTTTCGACTGAAGAAAGAAAGACATGAACATCTTGGATGACATGGGGGTGAGGAAATTATCAACAAAAGTTTTTTTTAAAAGTGAACTACTCCTTTAAGATTTAAAATCTTAATATGACAAAACTTGGCAACTAACTGAAAGAAATAAGTTTAAGTACTACAGTTACTAAAACTGAGTAAAAACTCAAATTAAAATGATGACTGAAAAAATGTAAATAAAAGCTCATTCAAATGGCTATCATACTATATAAAAATGCTTAAATAACACTGATTCAAACCTGTTTAAACCAGCATTTGAGTCTTTTTGAGCGTTTCAGTTTTAAAGAATCAGTTCATTGGAGTGATCTGGCCTACACTGGTCATCAAGTAACTGAAATAAATAAGTTTAAGTAGTAAAATAACTAAAACTGAAATAATAAATGAAAGCTAAATAAACAAAAGAAAACGTTAAAACGACTAAAACAAAAATGAAAACTAAAAATTTTGTGCTGGGCAACGATTAATCGTGACGAATCGCATCCAGAATAAAAGTTTGTGTTTGCATAATAAATAAATATTGCATAAATAAACACGCATGCATATACACATTTAAGAAAAATGTGTTATTTCTATTTAAAATATTTATATTTCTATTCAATATAAATATATATACAGGATATATTCATGCAAATATTTCTTAAATATTTCTTTTATTTTGGATGCGATTAATCGAAAATATAAACATAAAAGCTAATTAAAAATACTAAAATAGAATATAAATAATACTTAAACAACACTGATTCAAGATACTTTTGAGTGGTTCATTAAAAGAATCCATTCATTCGTGATTCGGAGCGCACCGGTCATGCTGTACATTCTCTGTTATGCTACTGAGGCAGTGGGACTGACCTTTGACCTTTGCTTGCAGATGTGGACGGTAACGGTTACATCAGCACAGACGAGCTGAACGACCTTTTCCGAGCCGCAAACCTTCCTCTGCCGGGATACCGTATCCGAGAGATCGTCCAGGAGCTCAGCAGGACCATGGACCTCAACCAGGACGGGAAGATCACCTTCGATGAGTTCGCCAAGGTCAGGTCAAAGGTCACGCTCTATCACGAGGGGGGAGAAAATGCTAAATTAAATGTTTTTGACTCAAAGGACCCTTAAATAATATTTGCATTTATTAATTTAGCAAAAGCGAGTGTGACTTGTACTATAATATCCAGTCAAACCAAACCTAATTCAGACACATATTCTCACATTATCAGTTTATTCGCTATAGTTTAGAAAAGCAGAACTCAGAGTTATTAAATCAGTGGATATGTTGTTCAGTCTGTGTGTAAAAAAGGTCCATTAGCAATTAAAGAAAGAAGTGTGTGTGGGATTATTGTGTACCTACGTTCGTTCCTACTAATTTCAATGTCGACGAACAGGCCGATTTTGATGACTTGCACTAAATACGTGTGTGTGTGTGTGTGTCAGGTTGTTCATGATCTGAAGAGCTCAGAAGTGGCCAAGACCTTCCGGAAAGCCATTAATAAGAAGGAGGGAATCTGTTCAGTGGCGGGAACATCGGAACAATCCGGGACACAGCACTCGTACTCCGGTGAGGAAAAACACATCCGACACGGACACTAGGCTGCAGAAATGACAAAAACACACTTTATTAACAGCGATACATGCTAGATTGATTTGATAATGGTGATGCTGTGTGTGTGTGTGTGTGTGTGTGTAGAGGAGGAGAAAGTGGCTTTTGTGAACTGGGTCAATAAAGCCTTGGAGAAAGATCCGGACTGCCAGCACGTTCTTCCCATGGATCCCAGTTCCGACGACCTGTTCACCGCAGTGGGAGACGGCATCGTACTCTGGTACCTGCACACACACTCTGATCACCAACATTACATTGCGTTTCCTGTGAATAAAAACTTCATATCTTAAAATATCTTGAATGTAACTCGACACCCTCGCCTCATTTAGTATGCGCGGTTCTATTAATATGCAAATGAGCCCCGCCTCCACTCACTCCCTCACTCAGAGATCCACTGGTTGACGATCACAAGGTGGTTTGTGACGTCAGAAACACCAAAGCGTGTTTTTGAGACTGTCTTTGGTTCACTGCAGTTTTAAGGAGGAAATACTCAGCAATGCTGTCCACTTATCAACTTACACACGATTAAAAACACCACATACACACATAAACAGGATTAAAATCTGGATTTTGATCACAGGGTGACTTTAAGTACTTTTTAGAACTTTTTTAAATGTTACTTGTTTCGGAATGTTGATAGAACGTTCAAATGTATCATTCAAATAAAGTTTGTAAAATGGAATGTTTGGTTTCCTGTAGTAAAACGTATTTTCAATATACAGTTCAATATTTCAGAAATATGATAAATATGACTGTTTGCAGTAAAATGATCAACCTGTCTGTGCCGGACACGATCGACGAGAGAACCATCAACAAGAAGAAGCTCACACCCTTCACGATCCAGGTCAAACACACACACACACACACACACACTCACTTCTGATCATACACTGTTGTGATGGGATTTTAATGTGTGTGTTCTTGTTTAAATGTGCAGGAGAACCTGAACCTCGCGCTGAACTCGGCCTCTGCTATCGGCTGCCATGTGGTGAACATCGGAGCAGAGGACCTGAAGGAGGGCAGGCAGCATTTAGTGCTGGGACTGCTGTGGCAAGTCATCAAAATCGGCCTGTTCGCCGACATCGAAATTAGTAGGAACGAAGGTACACACTAATCACACACACACACACACACACACCTGGTTCGCTATCTTAGTGGGGACTCTCCATAGACGTAATGGTTTTATACTGTCCAAACAGTACATTCTGTCTCCTTACACTAAACCTACCCATCACACACACACACACACACACACACACACACACAAGCTGGTGTGTGCAACAGCATGTTTGTCCAACTTACACTTTTCCAGGAAGTTTCGGGAATGTTAGTTTTTGGTTCCCAGGATGTTCTCAATTTTTCCTAAAATCATAAATTTGTTTTTTTTTTTGCCATGAAACGTTTTCTTTACAGAGACATTATTTTAAATCATTTTATAGTTGTAAAAAATACAGTATTATAATTGGCTGAAAAAAATCAACTAAATACAAACCAAATACTAACATTAGGGAACGTTCTGTGTTTGCTGTGTCTACACTGTCCTGTATGTTTCTCCGTCGAGTCACATGATTGTGTGTGTGTGTGTGTGTGTGTGTGTGTAGCTCTGATCGCACTGCTCAGGGATGGAGAGAGTTTGGAGGATCTGGTTAAACTGTCTCCTGAGGAGCTGCTGCTGCGCTGGGTCAACTATCACCTGGAGGAGGCCGGAGCGCCCAAAATCAACAACTTCAGCTCCGATATCAAGGTACAGTAGAACACACACATCCACCAATCCATCCATCCACCAATCCACCCACCATCCACTCATCAATCCATCCACCCATCAAATCATCCATCCATCCATCCATCCATCCATCCATCCATCCACCAATCCATCCACCTAACCATCCATCCATCAATCCATCCATCCATCCACCCATCATCCATCCATCCCATCACCTAACCATCCATCCATCAAATCATCCATCCATCCATCCATCCATCCACCATCCATCCACCTAACCATCCATCCATCAATCCATCCATCCATCCACCCATCCATCCACCAATCCATCCACCTAACCATCCATCCATCCATCCATCCAACCCATCCATCAAAATCATCCATCCATCCATCCACCCATCCATCCATCAAATCCATCCATCCATCCATCCATCCATCCATCCATCCACCAATCCATCCACCTAACCATCCATCCATCCACCTAACCATCCATCCATCCATCCACCCATCCATCAAATCATCCATCCATCCATCCATCCACCAATCCATCCACCTAACCATCCATCCATCCCATCCATCCATCCATCCACCAATCCATCCACCTAACCATCCATCCATCCACCTAACCATCCATCCATCCATCCACCATCCATCAAATCCATCCATCCATCCATCCACCAATCCATCCACCTAACCATCCATCCATCCATCCATCCATCCATCCATCCATCCACCATCCATCCACCCATCCACCAATCCATCCAACCTAACCATCCATCCATCCACCTAACCATCCATCCATCCATCCATCCATCATCCATCCACCCATCCATCCATCCACCCATCCATCCATCCATCCACCATCCACCCATCCACCATCCATCCACCTAACCATCCATCCATCCACCTAACCATCCATCCATCCATCCATCCATCCATCCATCCATCCACCCATCCCATCCATCCCATCCATCCATCCACCCATCCATCCATCCATCCATCCATCCATCCACCCATCCACCAATCCATCCACCTAACCATCCATCCATCCACCTAACCATCCATCCATCAATCCATCCATCCATCCATCCATCCATCCATCCATCCACCCATCCATCCCCACCACCCATCCATCCATCCATCCACCCATCCACCTAACCATCCATCCATCCATCCACCCATCCATCCATCAAATCATCCATCCATCCATCCATCCATCCATCCATCCACCAATCCATCCACCCAACCATCCATCATCCACCCATCCACCATCCATCCAATCCACCAATACATCCATCAAATCATCCATCCATCCATCCACCAATCCATCCACCTAACCATCCATCCATCCATCCATCCACCAATACATCCATCTAACCATCCATACAATCCATTCATCCATCTACCAATCCATCCATCCATCCATCTAATCATCCATCCATCCATCCATCCAATCCATCCATCCACCATCCATCATCCATCCCACAATCCATCCATCCAATCCATCCATCCACCCATCCATCCATCTAACCATCCATCATCCATCCATCCATCCACCAATCCATCCATCCACCATCCATCCATCTAATTCATCCATCCATCCAATCCATCCATCCATACAATCCATCCATCTATCTACCAATCCATTTACCAA
>NW_024121277.1:465255-515963 GCF_016745375.1 Pimephales promelas | reverse complement strand
AACACACACACACTAACCCGACCCAAACATAACACAAACACACACACTAACCCGACCCCTAAACCTACCCATCACACACACACACACACACACTCTCTCTCTCACACACACACACACAACAACCAATTACATTATGACAGCTCGAGGCTAATAATATAAAGTGATATTTTTAACCAATATTCAGGCACCAATGAATGGATCTCTGAAGAACAGGAAACTACAGACTTCATTCACTCATTCTCACATTTTAAACATGACAGTGAAACAAACACAAAACAAAGATGAAAACAGATTTGTGTAACCATTGAGAACCTCTTTTTTGATAATCATTTTTAGTTTTAGCTATTTTAATACATCAATTTAAACTAAATCAAATGAGAAATGCCGCCTTTGCAACAGGCTGAAATATAAAAATGTCAGTTCTTTACATTTTTCTAAGTGTTCAAACTCTGACTGACACACTCATATCACACAGATGTGAACGATCATTACCTGCAGCTTCTCGTAGATGTGCAGCATCTCCCGATACACACGCAGCGCTGCTCCGCTCGAGCTCCGGGGATCTGCCGTGACGTCCTTCAGCACCGAGGAGCCGGAGGAACGGGCCAGATCTGACGGCAGAGTCACGTCTGCAGACGAAACACGAGGAATACGCTTTATTTTTGGTGATTGCTCATTTACTACAATTAATCTGGGCTCATTTTGATGATGAAACACATGTCAGTCTTATGCACAGCCCTTCAAGTAAAGTGTTACCCAAGTACCTTTTAAAGATATTAGCAAGAACACAGTCTGAATGGCTGGACATTATGAACAGTGTTGGGAAAAATGGATTGTGACGTATACTTTCATCAATGTTTTTATTTAAAAAGGCATAAGTGACCAAACGATTGTTCTGTTTTGTTTAGATGTGATTATTTGTATCATTTTTGACAAAAACAACAACATACAAAGTTTGTTTGTTTTTTTAAACGTCACATCTGGTATGGCATAAATGAACATGATTTGGTACGAGACTCTCTGAGCTCCGTCACAGTTGATTCTTCATGCTGAGTGTGTGTGTGTGTGTGTGTGTGTGTGTGTGTGTAACCTGTCTCTGTGCAGAATATGTTTGTTTCTTCAGGAGAATCCTCTTCAGCACTGTCAGCTCCACTGGAACATCAGACCACAGGTCAATTCAGTGCAATAGTAATAATCATAATTAAAGCAGATCATATTTGACCCCTGACCTTCGAGTCCTGTAGATCTCTCTGAGGGCTTTATTATAATCTCTCATCTTTCTGCACGTCTGATTTCTCCTCACTGCACAAACACACACGGGTGAGGTATTCAACCGGTCACATGTGCAAAGATCCACTTTATTATTATTATAATACTGACCATCATCCTCAGCTGACGGCGGTGCAGATGCGTCTGGAACCTGCTGAGACGCCTTAAACACCATAAAATAATAACAATAATAGAGGAATAACAGTCAGAATCATATTGGAATTTCTTGAGTTATAAAGGATCCTAAGATATATATATATATATATATATATATAGGAAATTTGTATTTTTATAGTTTTTTCTTCTGTGTTATGGAGGAATATAACACAGAAAGAAAAACTATAAAAATACAAATTTCCTAGTAACACTATTATGATTCTCAACAGAATAAAATGATCATTTGAGGATTGTAATATCAAATAAGGAAAACAAACATGCATTTGTAAATCATATTTATGAAAAGAAAAGTCGAAATTATGACAGTCATTTATGAGATAAATTAAGTCATACAAAAGCATGATTGAAAAATAATTACAACAGTCAATGACAATTTATAAAAGTCAACGGAAGGTTAAAAAAAGTTTAAATTAAGTCAAAGTAGGTAATATTTACGAGATTAACATCAAAAATATGACT
Organism: Pimephales promelas; assembly: GCF_016745375.1. The sequence goes on along the minus strand of NW_024121277.1, from coordinate 514,058 downwards.
TAAAATTATTGTCATAATTGTGCAAAAAGTCGAAATTATGACATACTGAGTCATTTACGGGATGAACATTTTAATTATGTCGATGTCATAATTATAAAATAAGTCAAACTTACATTTTAAAAGTCATAATAAAGAAAAAAGTAAAATATTAATATTTTATATTTACATAATAATGAAAAAAATGCAATATTTATTACTGGAAAAGTTAAATTACGACTAACTAAGTCGAACTTTGAAATTCGAAAAGTTATAAAAACTGATTCTCACATAGAAAAGTATGATATAGCTAGGTTTCACATTGGAAATCTACCTTTTTACCTCATAAATTCTATTTATTTCATAACTTGAATTTTTTGTCATAATTATGACGTAAAACGTCGAAATGATGTCTTACTATGCCATAATGATGTCATCACTGTCATAATTATGATTTACCAGAGAATGATTTGCTTCTCTCGAACTGTCATTTTGTCAACACAAGTCGCGTTCTGATATAAACACACAAAACATATCCAACTGAATGTGAACTCTACGCGAATAAACGATTTATTCACCAACTCACCCGATGACTCCTCTGCAAATATTTCTGTTTTAATAATTCTATTCTTTCATCGAGATCAGAATCAGATTCGTTACTCATGTTCTTTCAAAACAGCCGCCGCTCGTCTCCAAAACACTCGCTGCAGGGACCGGAAGCGAAAGTGCAGTCAAAATAAAACAAAATAAAAGTCCCAACGCGCTAATGAAAAATGATTTTTCCCTCAGTCTGGATTATGATTTATAATTAAATCATTGTTCTGAATAACAAAAAGTGAACTTTGACACACACACACTCACAAAACAGTAAATGTGTTTACACAAATCGTGTTTATTCAAAGACTACATCATCTATTTTCTCCAGACAAAAACCAAAGACCTTTACATATGTGGAGCAAAAATAACTTTGTCACAGTGCAAATTATTTAAACAAGTTTTTTTTTTCAAATAGAAGTATTATTTCCCTCAATACTTATTCAAACTGTGAAAAATATATATTTACATCGTTTGAATGGCTTGATCAAGTCAATGTGACATGACATCATTGTTCTAACATTCTCGTTCAGGGTGACCTCTGAGCTAGGTTATTAGATAGGAAAGGCAGCTTTACTTTTGCAAAGTTTGCGTGAACTCTCACATGTGACTTTTACAGTCTGTTAAAGTTTTTGTGAAAGAAACAGCCAGTTCCGGCATCTTAAACTTGGCAGTAAACCTCCGTAATACAGCATCTCCCTCTGTGTGGAAATATAAGCACATGTAAAGTCAGGTCAGCTTTTATTTCTATAGCACTTTATGAAGATTGCATTGACTCTATGCAAACTTCAAATATGAGACTAAATCTGCTGTAAAGCAGCTCTAAAAGACAATAGCATCTGAAAATTAAATCAATACTGAATATTAAGTGTATTTTGTAAATGTTGTGAGTGTGTGTACCTGAAGAGTCAGCAGCGGTCCACGTCACTGTGTTTGCAGAAGTGCTCAATGGTTTCGGGTGAATGGCTCTGGTGATGCAGTGGTTCACACACACCTTTTTATCCCCTTCTCGCCTCATAAATAAGCGGTAGATCTTCCTCGAGGGATGGAAAAGGATCTCAATGTCTCCTTCACCACAGGCTTTCCACTTGTTAATATCACAGTCCCAGTGGTAAAGTTTGACCTTCTCCTTCAACAACATCTCCTCTTCGTCCTCCTCGACCGATGGAAGCTCCACCTCGAGGGAAGCAATGACATAATTAACCAATGAATACGGTTTACACTCAGTTTCGAACTTGTTAGGCACGTCAATCAGAATCAAGGACCGGAATTATCCGCTTTATAATGAAAATACAAATGCGTGTTAAGAAAAACTATAGGATATTGTACTTATAAAGTACATATTAATGCCTTATTCTGCATGATCATATTCTACAATACAAACACAACAACTAGCTTACTAATTATTAATAAGCAGTGATTAGAAGTTTACTGAGGCAAAAGTCGTAATTAATAGAGAGACCTAAATTAAAGTGTGACGATACACACTAAAAATGAATTAACTGAAAATTAAATGAATAAAAACTAAAACTGGAATATAAAATAAATTAATTCTAATTAGCAATATTGAAATGTTTAATTTGATTCATACAACTTATTACACTCGATTTATTTGACTAATTACATTTGATTTAAATGACTAATACATTTCTAAATTTGAAAAAAAACATTGATTTTAATAAATAACTTTTAACTTTTATACACAGTGTATATATATATATATATATATATATATATATATATATGGGTTATTTGATTTGACAGCACTAAAATAAATAAATTAAAATAAAAAAAAACATAACAATTTAGAATGCAACACAAGCCTTGAAAGAAACCAGTCTAAACACAATAAACACTTCTATTAAAAGTGTTTGTACACAATAGAATCAGATTCCGTGTAAACTTTATAATTTCAGTACGTTACAGAGAAACAACTACAAAACCCCGGTACTTTTACAACAACTTCCTCAAGTATTATTTTATTACTTATTTTATTATTTAGTAGAGATATCTACATGTGTAGGTGCTTCATCATCATCCTCCTCCTCCTCCTCATCATCCTCCTCATCTTCCTCATCATCATCATCATCATCCTCATCATCACTCTTTTTGCTTTGCATCTCTGTTGCATCTCCAGCATTTTCCCCGGGAAGATTTGCATCTTCAGAAATAAACGAGAATTTATTTTTAACACAGAAAAACAAGACTGCGATATTAGAAGCAGCCGATGACATCACTACGGAAGCGTATCGCACTCACTCGAAGAAAAAAAAATCCAGCCTGAATTAACGAGTTAATTATCTCAGAATATTTTTCTATATTTTAACTCGTTGATTCAGGAATACTGAGCAAAAACTGCTTAATTCTAATACAATTCACTCGTTAATTCAGAAAAACAGAGTAGATTTGTTTCCTCAAGTGAATGCGATACGCTTCCGTACCATCAGAGCCTTAATGAAGATTTAATGTTGATATCTGTAGTGACATAAACATGTGCATTTGTGGCAGTATTTCAGCAAACTGGTATTCACTGTAACCAGAACATCCTACCATGACCAGCGGAGGAATCTCCTCGCACGGACAGACCAGGACACAACTCTCCTTTTAAAGGTTTGACTGCCTCCTCACGATCTTCTTCTGAATAAGAAAGAGACACCACATTAATGCCTTGAACTAAAAAAAAACAAAAATAAACAAGGTTCAAGGTCCAAAAGACAGTTTCACTGCAGCTTCAAAGGGCTCTGATGGTCTTCAAAAACCATGTTTATTAATGTTTTTACTTAACATTTGTGTAGTTTTTGGAGGATTTATGATTTTTTTTATTTCTATAAATAAATTAATACATATTTATTTAAATAGGATTTTTACAAAAAAAAACAGCATTTCTTTCATTCCTGGGGATACCATGGATAATTTTACAAGGTTGAATGTAAGATTTTTGCCCATTTTTTGGAAAATACAGGTTAAAATTTGTAATAAGTCACTTTAACCACTAGATGGCTATAGAGCTCCACTAGGCCTATAAACTATTTGAATTACTGAAAGATATAGTTTCTAAAGTTGGATTCAGTTGAATTCACATCTAAATATTATAAAATCACAATTATAACAAAAATAAAATGCTTTTTGTCAAAGTTTAGCATTTGTTTTTGTAAAAAAAAAAAAAAGTAAATTGGGAAGAAAATCTAGGAAAACAATAGAACAATAGTTGGTCTCATTTCTTTTATAGCCTTACAAATGTATTCCTGTGTGTGTGTGTGTGTGGTTCTGCATTTTAGAGTATTTTATTTTACAAATGATAAGAGAACAGTTTTTATAGTCTGTATGTATTCCTGTATATTGTATTCCTCTATATGTGTGTGTGCACGTGTGTGAGCATGATAATTTTAGATTGTGGAAGTTTTTTGCATTTTTGGAAGTGCGCCACTTGATTTCTGTCATTTCTGTCGGTGTTCTGCGTTATTTCTGATTTTGATGATGAATTTTGTCTATTTTGAGTCCAATGATAAATATTTATTTATTTATAGATATTTAAAAGATATCATAAATCCTCAAAAAACTGCACAAATGTTGAGTAAAAACATTAATAAACAGTTAAATAATATTTGTAAAAAAAAAAAAAAACTAAAAAAAAAAACTATTGTTCTGTTACAAAATTAAATGTTATTTTTTGGGGTCCAATGGCCCCCGAAGACCACGAGTGTGACTATTTTTGTCACGCCTACATAAAAACAGAAAGAATTCCATTTTAATTTTTTTTGTAGATCTAGACAGTGTTGAGAGCTTCATACCATTTGGAAAAAGAGAACATTTTTTTTAATTCAAGCAAAAGTCATTTGGGGTCTAACAGACCCCGAAGACCATCAGAGTGTTACGATTCCACACGATGAATAAGGGTCTTATCAAGCGAAATGAAGAAAAAAAATTTAAAAAATAAAGTTTAAGATTTATAAGCTCAAATGCTCTGTGATGCGCGTTCGTGACTCTCCTGTTTGAACTCGTTCATCAAAATGAACGAATCTTTTTTCGAGTCATTTGGACCTTGAACCGTTTGGACCCCATTGAAGTCCATTATATGGAGAAAAATCCTGGAATGTTTTCATCAAAAAAAACTTAATTTCTTTTCGACTGAAGAAAGAAAGACATGGACATCTTGGATGACATGGTTGGGGGTGAGTAAATTATCAGCAAAAAAAGTGAACTACTCCTTTAATTCAGCAAATCTGCAGGATTACAGACGCTCACCTGTTTCTGATACCCTGGATGCGGCGGCCACTGCTTCCTCAAAGATTTCCCTGAAGGCATCGGCCGACTCCTGCAGTTTAAACCGCACCGCTAACGTCTGATCCACGCCGTCTCCGTCAGCAAAGTCCAGCGCATTCCACGTCCACGCTTTCCCGCTCGATTTCACTGGCTCGAGCTTCATATTTGAGGCAATCCAGTGGTTTGCACATAATTTCAGAACCCGCTCTCTCCTCATCACGAGTCTTGCACTTCTGGGTTTATCATTTTGAAGTATTTTAATTTCGCCAACGCCTCTTTCCTTCCACTCGATCGATTCTCTGTCGAAGCGGAACAGTTTGGCTCTGTGACTGAAAACTACGCGCTCATTTTCCTCTCCAGTCGAGATGTCAATAAGATCCGGTAATGGTACAGCTGGCTCATATATTTGGCTCGTATATGGCTCATATGGTTTAGAGGGAAAATGCTGAAAACTGAAGTTAAATTCTGGCTCCCCAAAACGGAAGATTTCCTTCTGAACAGTTGAAAGCGGATTACAGACATTAGATGTGTCTTCGTTCTTCACCAGGCTGATATCACAATACCGCCGCTCGTCTTTTTTACCAAACGCTGGAGTTGAAGACAGTTTTACAGTTCCTCCAACAGGAGGCAAAACTACGGAGAAAAGCAAATGACGTGTTTACTATCTTTAAATGTAGGATTTTTCATTTTGTACACGTAAATCTATGGAAGCTTGTTTCCGCCACTGAATGAAAAATATAAAAGGTTATTGCGACTTTTTATGTCACAATTCTGACTTTTTTTCTCACAATTGTGAGTTTACTTCTCGCAATTCTGACATTTCTCAAAATTGCGAGATGGAAAGCCAGAATTGTGAGATATAGAGTCAGAATTGCGTGATATAAAGTCGCAATTGCGAGATATAAAGTCAGAATTGCGTGATATAAAGTCGCAAGTGCGAGATATGAAGTCAGAATTGCGAGTTATAAAGTCAGAATTGCGAGATATGAAGTCAGAATTGCGAGTTATAAAGTCAGAATTGCTAGATATAAAGTCAGAATTGCGTGTTATAAAGTCAGAAATGCATGATATAAAGTCAGAATTGTGAGATTTAAACTATTCTGAGGGGGAAAAAAGTTAATCTTTTTTTCCCCTTAGAATTGGCCTAATAAGTTGCAATTGCGAGTTTATATCTCACAATTCTGAGAAAAGATGTCAGAATTTCGACATATAAACTCGCAATTATGTGTTATAAAGTCAGAATTGCGAGATATAAAGTCAGAATTGCGAGATGTAAACTCGCAATTGTGAGAAAAAAGTCACACTTCTGTCTAAATAAAAAATATAATAAATAATTGTGACTTTTTATCTCGCAATTCTGACTTTATAACACACAATTCTGACTTTATAACTCACAATTGCGACTTTATATCACGCAATTCTGAGAAATAAAGTCAGAATTGTGAGATATAAACTCGCAATTGTGAGAGAAAAAGTCAGAATTGTGAGAAAAAGTCAGAATTGTGAGATAAAAAGTCACAATTATTTATTATATTTTTTATTCAATGGCGGAAACAAGCTTCCATATAAATCTGTTAATGTCCCGCTGTAGTCAATCATTTTATCTCTTAAAACTCATCTTTGAGCACCAAAATGACATATTTAAATGATTTTTTTCCTTGAAAAAAATTCTTCACGTCTTAAAATAGCTTGAATGTAACAAATACGAGTTTTTTGTTGTTGTTTATGTTGCTACAAATTAAGACATAACTGTCACTAAAAGTTTCTCAGAATATAATAGAGTCAAATACTGAATTTTGATGTAGATGTAGCCTATAGTTTGTCAAAGTAATACCAACATTAAAGTGCCCCTGTGGTGAATATCCAGTTTTTAATGTTGTTTATGTGTGTATGTGGTGTTTTTAAATCTGCTTTAACACACACACCGTGTATAAGTTGATAAGTGGACAGCATTGCCGAGTATTTCCTCCTTAAAATTGCAGTGAACCAAAGACAGTCTCAAAAACACGCTTTGGCTTTGGTGTTTCTGATGTCACAAACGACCTTGTAACCAATCAGATCAACGTGTGATCGTCAACCAGTGGATCTCTGAGGGAGTGGAGGCGGGGCTCATTTGTATATTCATAGCACCGCGCATACTAAATGAGGCAAGGGTGTCGAGTTACATTCAAGATATTTTAAGACATGAAAAATTTTATTCAAGGAACATTTTAAATGCTTAAATGTCATTTTGGTGAGTTTTCAGGGATATAATGATTGGCTATAAATGTCACTGTCCCACACAAACTCTATATCATAGAAAAGACTCGAATTTCCATATTTGGTGACTGTTTTAAATAGATGTGAAATAGCAAAAATTGCTTATCTTAGTTTGATGAGTTGAAGTATTGTAAAATCATATGTCGCCGTGACTCATTGATCATATCGCATTTTTTACAGTGGGATAGAACTCGAAAATGGAGAATCTATCAGTTTTTTTATTTATATATTTAATGAGGCCTTCCAACCTTTTAGAGACTTGAACTTGATCTCGATCTCTGTCGTTTTGGTGACATCCATCAAACGCTCTTGCATTTTAGAAACCAGCATCCTCACGTTGTGATAAAAAGCATCTGGATGTTCAGAAACGCTGGAAAGATCTTCAAATTCTTCAGACGAGGATTCTTCACAGTCAGATGGGCAATTCTACAGATACATAATAAATAATGCAGAAAAAAGAAAACACAAAAATGTACATTAATTCTTTCAAAACTTTGTCAATACACTCTTAGAAGAAATGGTTCTATTTAGAACCAGAAATGGTTCCATCCCCCGCTTCATATATGGAACTCCAAAATCGTTCTATATAGAAAAATTTTTTTTTTTGGTAAAGGGTTCTATTGGCCAAGTATGGAACCCCAGGGTTCTATATAGAACCCAGAGGAACCCTTTTTTAAGAGAGTAAAGAAACTTTTAGGGGTTCCAAATACTTAGCGCTAATAGAACCTTTTAAGGTTCTATATAGAACCTTTTCTTCTAAGAGTGTAGGCTACATTTAAAAATATATATATCGAAAAGTAAATATAATCTAGTGGTTTCCTCATCAAACATTGAGAAAGTGTTGTTATTTTATAAACTTAAGAGTTTTATTAAAGTGAAAATCCAGTTTTTAATATTGTTTATATGTCTATGTGTCTACGAGTCTATGTGTAAATTCATAGGTCGACAAGTCAAGTGTTTCCTCCTTAAAACTGCAGTGAACCAAAGACAGTCTCAAAAACATCGCTGGTGTTTCTGACATCACAAACCACCTTGTAACCAGTCAGATCAACGTGTGATCGTCAACCAGTGGATCTCTGAGTGAGTGAATGGAGGCGGGGCTCATTTGCATATTCATAGAACCGCGAATACTAAATGAGGCAAAGGTGTCGAGTTACATTCAAGACATTTTTAGGCAAGAAAGAAAAAAAATGTAAATATGTAATTTTGGTGATCAAAGATGAGTTTTAAGGGATACAATTATTAACACCACGGGGACTTTAGATTAGAATACGAGTTTGTTTTTGGAGAATCTTCCCAAACCTGCAGGAAATGAATGTGATCTCCAGAGGTCATGAGCTGATCAAGATCAGACACCTTCCTCTTCATGCCAGCGATCTTCTGTTGGACTCTCTCCTGAAGTCCTTCAATGTGACTGAGTTCAGCTCTCTGTTGATCTGCGATCAGTTCCTTCACACGACAGCATGTTTCCTGAACGCCGGACACCACCTCGCTGAAGACTCGCTCACTTTCTGCGACTGCTGTCTGCGCTGAACGCTGTTTCAGGAAGAACAATCACTAAATATATCTTACATATACTGGAATCACTATGATCACAACTTTAAAGGGATACTCCACTTTTTTTGGAAATAGGCTCATTTTACAACTCCCTGGGAGTTAAACAGTTGACTTTTACCGTTTTTGAATCAATTCAGTCGATTTTCTGATATTTAGAAGAATATCAGTAACCAGACAGTTTGTGGTCTCATTGACTTCCATAGGAAAAAAATATAATATGGAAGTCAATGAGACCAGAAACTGTCTGGTTACAGATATTCTTCTTAATATCAGAAAATCGACTGAATACATTTAAAAATGGTAAAACTCAACTGTTTAACTCTGGGGGAGTTGTAAAATGAGCCTATTTCCAAAAAAAGTGGAGTATCCCTTTAACAAGCTCCTTATGTCTGCCTAAATGAATACTTCATGTTAGCTAACTGCATAATTTGACTATACTATTTTATTTATCTTTACATTTCTGAAATAACATTACATTCCTCAAACATTCTTCCAGTAACATTAATAAAATATTCATATGTATCTCTTTAATAATATTCCAAAAATAGTTGGAATGCTTTAGTCAGATGTTCGTCTAACGTTTTTTTAAATGGTACTTCTGGTTTAGAGAACATTCAAAAGTAACATTCTGCAGAATGGATTATGTAAATAATAATAATAAAATATATATTTTTAAATTTAATGTTTCCTTAACGTTCCCATAACCACGCAAAAACATTTTTAAAATTTTTTAAAAATGTAATGTTTAGATTAGGGCTGTCAAACGATTAATCACAATTAATTGCATACAAAATAAAAGTTTGTGTTTACATAATATATGTGTGTGTAGTGTGTATAATTATATATATATATACACACATATGCATGTATATTTAAGAAAAAATATTATTTATATATAAAATATTTATACAGTATATACATGAAAGTATTTCTTAAAAATATACAAGCATGTGTGTGTATTTATACATATACAAAATAATTATACACAGTGCCCCCACTTATATTATTTAAACACAAACTTTTATTTTGGATGCGATTAATCGCTTGACAGCCCTAGTTTAGATGCTTTAGAAAACATTCAGAAATGACACTTTCATAACTAAATGGGAAAGTTAACAAAATACGCTTGTAAGCTGAGTATTTGCTTCTCAGATGTTTTCCTGAAAAGAAAAATCCAAGATCTTTCTCTAAAGTTTCAGAAGACGTCTCAACAATTTCTCAAACTGCCAACATCTCTCATCAAACTCTGCAAAGAGCAAATGATGTGAGCTGCTTTCCACATTAATATCCACAATTATATCCTCTTACTCAGATGTACTTCTCCTGGATCCATGAATCATAATAGATAAGTTAATTACTGTATAGCAGTCTCTATGCAACATTTTCTTATGGGGCTGGAAGACAGACTAATAACGTGAGTGATAGACTGATAAATTGATCTGTGATCAATACTCACTCGGATCAACTCCTCCGCCTGCGTCAGCTCTTTAAAATCCTTCTCTCCATCTTGGATGTTCTGCAGAAACTTCACACGCGTTTCCATTAACTTCCTCTGGTGACAGAAAATAGTTCGATTTTAACTGCTGATAACACCTGTAAATGCGCATTACGTTAACTTTTAGAGACCAGGATTAAGATATTGGGAACACTTTACTATAAGGTTTCATAGCTAGCTAACTAAGAGTGAACATTGCAATACTTCTATTATTTTCAACATAATACATTATTAAAATCAAAAGTTGAATTTGTTAGTAAAAGTCCCCCTGTAGTGAAAATCTAGCTTTTAAATCTTGTTTATGTGTGTGTATGTGGTGTTTTTAATCGTGTGTAAGTTGATAAGTGGACAGCATTGCTGAGTATTTCCTCCTTAAAACTGCAGTGAACCAAAGACAGTCTCAAAAACACGCTTTGGTGTTTCTGACGTCACAAACCACCTTGTAACCAATCAGATCAACGTGTGATCGTTACTTATTGAAATACAACACTACTTTGGGACTATCTTTGACTCTTGTAACAAGAAGGCTTTAAAAACTGTTGAAATATGCAAGTCTTTTAATCTTTTTCTTTGATATGTATTTTTTTTCTGATTAGTTATATACCCCTCCCAGACAGCAAACTGACATTGAATCAACGTGGAAACGACGTCTCTCATGACATTGAAACAACGTTGATTTTGCTCATCGAATTAACGTTGAACCAACGTCAGACGCGGCATTCTTCAAAGCTAAATGAAAATCGAAAATTGGTTTGCTTTCATAACGTTGAAACAACGCGTTGATTTCAAGTTGATTTTCCGTTAGTTTTGAAAGAATGACGCGTCTGACGTTGGTTCGATGACCAAAACAATGTTAGATCAAGGTTGTTTCGATGTCATGTCAGTTTGCTATCTGTAGTCTTTTTTTGTTTGTGTTTTTTCTGTTTATTTGTTCTATATTGTGATTGTTTTCTTTGAAGATGTTTCAATAAAAAAAAAAATCAACGTGTGATCGTCAACCAGTGGATCTCTGAGTGAGGGAGTGGAGGCGGGGCTCATTTGCATATTAGCGTTGCATTCAAGCAATTTTGAGTTGAGTTTGAGTTTTCAGGGATAAAATGATTGACTCTGAGGGACTTTAGGCTACGATGTGAACTAACATGAACAAACTAACATGAACAATGATTAATAATACTGTGACAAATGTACTGTTCATTAATAATGTTAACAAATGAGAGCTTATTGTAAAGTGTCACCAGATTGTCCGATATTAAAAGCCAGGACCTCTACCTGTCTGTCTGCTCTTTCGTCAGACGCTGAGATGGTGTCGTGACTCTTGTGTTCATGCATCGCACACAGCAGACAGACACACTGCTGATCAGTGCGACAGAAAACATCGATGAGTTTGCCGTGCTGAGAGCAGGTTTTGCCGTGGAGATCCGTGGCTGAGTCCGTCAGCTGGTGTTTCCTCCAGCCGTGCAGATCGTTGTGTTTCTCCAGGTGAGACTCACAGTAAGAGGCGAGACAGGTGAGGCAGGATCTGACGGCTTTGCTCGTTCTCGAGGTGCAGGAGTCACAGCTCACATCTTCGTCATCCTCAGCCTGCTTGCTTCTCATCTTCATCAGCTTCTCGGAAAGTTCGTTCACGTGGAGCCAGTCAATGGGAACAGGTCTGCGGTTAAACGTGTGTTTGCATTGAGGGCATCTGCACACATCCCGATCCCGATCCCACACACCTGCGATGCAGTCCGAGCAGAAACTGTGTCCACAGGGAATAATCGCCGGGTTTCTGAAGAGATCCAGACAAATGGAGCATCTGAGAGATTCCCGATCGAGTGAAGCTTTATCTGCCATTTTTCCATTAAAATGACACCATGCATGAACGCTTCAGTTTCGTTTGTTTGGAAACGAGTGTGACACAAGCAATTCCCGAAGGAGGGATCTTTTTTTATCACTATGTCTTTCTTAAACTTTTAGCAACCCTCTCTATCTCTGTTATACTATCAGAAAACGTTCATTTTGCCCATGCAGGCGAATATCCGACGAATATCGATCGCGAAAGGCGTTTTGCTGTGTCGCTTTCAGGAAGTGTTCCACCTCCATATAAAGGCTATTTGTTATGGGACGCCGTTATAAAGCGCTCACGCTGAAAATAACAGCAACATTTTATCAAATTTAGCTTAAAAGTATGTTTAAAAAACTGGTATGAATTTTTGACGGTCACTTTTTAGCGCATTTACATCTATATTTGTCAACTTAGAGATATTTAAAATAGTTAAATCTAAATATTAAATGTTCACCTGAATGTTAAACATTAAATTTAAATGTTAAATGTAAATATAAATGATAAATCTAAATAAATGTTAAATCTAAATATAAATGTTAAATCTAAATATAAACGTTTAATCTAAATGTTTCGGGTGGAACCGGAAGTGCCAATATAAAAGCTCGAGGAGATCAGTGTTTATAGTGTCAAATAACGAATAAAACACATGTCATCTGGGGGAATGGACTCTTGGACATGGATTATCGCGATAATAACTACCTAAAATAATAATTCGTTTGACATTTTAGCCGAGCAGAAAGCAGCTCTGCTTGCCTTTTTACAAAGCGAACGTGACAGATCATCAGTCAAAGTGAGCCCCCTCGTGGCTGGCGATTATGGCTAAAGGTCATAAATCCCACACCTTTGATAAAAGTGGCACTAAAACATACAGTTTCTTCAAACGTGTTTATTATTTTAGGTAGTTATCGCGATAATCCATGTCCAAGAGTGCATTTCCCCGGATGAGATGGTTTTTATTTGTTATTTAATTGACACTACACATACTGACCTCCTCGAGCTTTTATTTTGGCACTTTCGGTTACCAGCATTTTCAATTTGCATATTAGCGAAATAATTAGTTTCACCCCGCCGAAACTTTTAGGTTCAACATTTATGGTGTGAATACATAAAACGGTGTGGAAAGTAAAAATTGTCATCAAATATTATTCTCGAAGCACAAAGCACACCTTTCCTTCGTAACTGAAACTTTCAGTTTATTCGTGTTCAGCTGGCAGACCGTACAAATATTCATATGGTATTAGCATTTGTCACTGAATAAAATGAACAAATATATGATATGAATATTACTCATGTTTATGTCTATACTAAAACCCCTCAACCAGTTGTCGGCACAAAAGGTTTCATAGTTAAAGAAAACAACGTTTCTGGGAGGGTAAAAGAGCCCGATTGCATCTTCCATTTTTATCAGATTCAGGAAGTGATGATTATGTTCTCCTGAACACATGAGATGGAAACACTGCTTAATTAGCACACATTAAATAGTGCAAATTTTGATGGAAACAGAACTATTTGTCAAAGCAACAGAAAGTCAATGCTTAACATGCACTCAAAAAATAAACGTTTGCCTCTTGTTCAATTTAATTAATTAAAATAAGCTAAAGTAACACGATTTGTAACATTTTTACAACTTAATTTAATTGTGTTCAATCAACCTAATATATGTTAAAAAGCCTATAATCATTTTTGTTGTGGATATGTAGTTCCCAGCATGCTTTGCAAGGGAGTGTATAGAAGGGTAAATTTAGGGATTAAAGTGTTATTTTATGTGTTTTTCAGTAAATGGAAAGATGTTGCTAATGTTAGTGTTTTGTTATGTTAGAAACTAATGGACTTTCTGCATGTTTTTGAATTTTGTGGTTATCAATATGTACACTCAGTATAACTATATATGCATTAAATCTCACACTTGAACTACATATATTGGTTGTTATACTATGTAAAAGTGGTTTTAATGTAATAGGAAGTAAATGTAAAGTCAAGTTAGATAAAATTATAATGACAATTGTATCTAGGCAGGACAAAATATAAATGTAGTTAACATGACACACAATTTTCTTTAGAAATGGCAAATTCTTTTTTTTTTTTTTAGTTTTTAGTCGTCTTGACTCAATTATTTTAATTTCGTACAACACGATTACAACAAATCGAGTTCAATTTTGTTGGAAAAATTTAATTTCGTGGAAAAGTTTTCCTTAATTGAATTTAGTTTGTTCAACGGCTTATTTTTTTGAGTGCGTCTTCTCTCGTGGACACACACGTGTGCCTGTATGATTGATTCACAGTGATTCAGAGGTCTCACCTCTATGTGTCCCGTCGGACGTTTGATTGGCTCATTATGGCGGCCTATCATCACCTGACGTCCAGCAGAACAACCTGACATCGTTAAACCCGAGACTTTCACCTTGTTTGATTGTTCTTACACACTTCTCCAGCTGGTGACGATGGAAACTTTTCTATTCAGTCCGTCACTTTGCTGGAGTGGCTTTCACACAGATTGGTTTGATCATTTGATCGCTCTCTTTGGCATTACAAACCTCATCATGCACACTCTGGCTGACTAGAACAACACTTACTTTGACTATAAAAGCACTTACGAACTTCACCGGTCCCTGGTCTTTCTTCAAGCCATCTGTGGCCAGCTCCTCTGACTACAATATGCTCCACTAACACTCTTTTTTTTTCAATCAGTACGATGACATGACGAGTTTTCAGGCACTGTAGGAGTCGATCCGCCTGCGCTTTGATTGGCCAGTTGGGAGAACATGACATTTTGTGACTAAACCTTTTTGTAGTTATGGCTGCATGACGTGTTTATTCATTTGCAGAAATGAGAAGAGGTTGTCTCTTAAAAGCCCTTCAGATGCTCATTCATGAGATGGGGAAAACATGGTTGCCAGAAATTTATCAGAGAAATGTATCCTGAAAAATGCGGTACAATCTTGAAAATTAAGGTTCTAAGGAGATTTTTCACAGATTCCAAATAGAAGAACCATTCTTTGAACATGCGAACATTCTAAAGAACCTTTAGTGTTTCCATTGATGTTGAAGGTTCTTCATGGAACCACATATTTTCATTGATATAATACTCACTGTAAAAAATAAACTGTAATTTTTACAGTAAAAAAAATACGGCAGCTGTGGTTGCCAGAACTTTACCGTCAAAAATACGGTTATTAGTTTTACAGGCTATAAGCATATTTTATGAGCATATTTTATTATATGATATAATATAATTTACACTGTAAAAAATAAACTGTAAATTTTACGGTAAAAAAACGGCAGCTGTGGTTGCCAGAACTTTACCGTTAAAAATACGGTAGGAACATTAATGGTTTTACAGACTTAACTTAACATTTACAGTAATAAACCATATTTTATTTTCTGATAAAATGTTGATTTACCAACTTACTGATATCTGTTTTAGACCATTGTAATATACTAACAACCATCAATCATCACAGCAGTGATGAGAGTTACATGAGTAATCACAGCTCATCAAGTGATTACTTAATTAAGCAATACTTATATAAAGAAGCTGCACAGTGTCATTCACACAAACATTAAACACCATCATATTAACACACATGAAATTAAAAAATGCAATAAACATTAATTTAACAACATTAAATGTAACATAAAACCCTAATGTACATAACTGATTAAAAAAACAAAAATACATAATAAGTGTCACACGAGAATTGTGGGAATGTAAATTTTCGGTTTTTCACTGTAAAATATACAACGATTTGTTCTTTTTCACTTTCAAAAACTGTAAATTTAGCGATATTTTACTGTAAAATTATATCACAGTTATTTACCATATAAAGTCGGAAACTTTCTGTTAACCAATTAACAGTTTTGCACTGTAGCATTTTTACAGCATTTTACCGTTAAAATCACCGATATTTTTTACAGTGTACTTACTTACTGTTTTGTACCATTGTAATATATTGACACTCAATAATCACAACAGTGATGAGTCACATGATTTATTAAAGATCATCACAAGCAACTCTTCCACACGAAAGTTAATATTAATATTTAGAAGCTGCATTGTGTTTCATTCACACAAACATTAAACACCATCATGGTAACGCACATGACGTTTAAAAAAAATGCAATAAACATTATTTTAACAACATTAAATGTAACATAAAAACTATAATGTACATAATTATAGGTGTTTTCATTTTCCCATGTTTGGGCCAATATACCTCACACCACTGACACCAACACAGTACATTTCAATCTGCAAAAATATAGAAAAACTGAAAGAACATGTTGTGCCATGCACCATCGATCCCTATAACCCACTACAGCTTATTACTGTACAAGTTATTAACTATATAAATCTCTCTCACCATGAAAGCAAATGACTGTCACACACTCGGACGAATGAGGCTTTCAGGTTGGTGTCTGGTATGTCTTGTAATCAAATTAGACTTCAACTAATAAAACCCAATTATGATTACACCCACAATCCTCTGCTTCCGTGATGTCAGGAGTTGAGTGATAGACTGAATGAGTGAACAAACTAACACGGGGCTCGTTGTCACACGCTTGTTTTAAATACTTCCACACATGCCAGATGACGAAACTTATTTATTATAATCAACACAACACATAGATGTGGCAAAATTCAGAAATCTTTGGAAGATATCGCTGAACATATATTTAACAAGCAAAAGTAGGCCTACATTCGCAAGTTCATTTTTCATCTCTGTCTTTTTGTGTGTGTGTTTATTTAAAATTAGACAAATCTGATATTGTTTTAATTTTAAATGTGTTATTAACAGTCGAGATCGTATTTTAATGCTTCACTAACCAGCAGAAACACTCACCCTAGTTGCGGGGCATGTTGTCACACTGCGTTACAATGAGCCCCTAAACTATGATAGTCTATTCTTGTCAATTCTATTGAGAAACCATTAGAATTAAGACTGAGAGTCCATGTTCAGAAATTATTCATTATTTTTATGTTTTGTGTGCTGTGGGACTAGCTGTTTTCCGGTCAAAAAAAGAAAACAAAAATAAATGTTTCTTTTAATTATTTAAAAAGTCTTTTATTAGATCGGATAACATTTGAATCAGTCATGTTTTGAACACACACATGGGGCATGTTGTCACATTTCACTTTCATTTAGGGTAAAAAAAAAGAAAAAAAAGTATACAGTAATGAAACAAAACCACATAATTGTACTACACGTGTGAAATGAAATTTCATGCGAGAACAAATAAATACTGAGAAAGTCAAGAGGTTGTGTCCACACGTGCAGCAAAAGCCCTGAGTGAATGGGAAAGGTGAGGTCACGTGGGTAAATCTGCCGTAACATGTCGTTAACGACGCCTCGCTCCACTGTGTAATTCGTTATTAATGCATCAAAGACGAAACACTGGAAACTGGATCAGCGGCAGGACCAGTGACGTCACCGTTTATGGAAAAACAGCTTATGCAATCTGGAATAAATGAACGTGTTATTCTAATCTTCACCGATCAAAACATCCATTGCAGCGATTGTTTAAATCTAAAACAGGTGCATATAATTTTTCTTTATATCTCAGCTATTTCCTTTTTATCAGTGCTTTTATATTTAAACACTGAATTCCCTACAATTACGCAGATGAGTAGGCTAAACATGTATAATAACATAAGTGGATTCTGAATGTGACCTTCTGAAAATGTTCATACAGGATTGTTTTGTTTCTGTCCTCCTTATACACTGTAAAAATGAATATGCTTTATCTAATCAATAAAATTGTGGCAACAGATTACAAGCAATATTATTTATTAAATTGAACAAATTAGAATTGAGTAATAGTTAATCAAATTAATATTCTAATTAATTCTAATTTGTACAATTTAATTAATAATGTTGCTTGTATTATGTTGCCACAATTTTATTGATTAGATAAAGCATATTATTTTTTTCAGTGTGTATATCAACGACATTTTCCAGGCTTGACAGCGCAGGTGAATAAAGTAACAATTATATATATATATATATATTTGTAGGCTACATGTTATGTTTAAATATGCAACTGAGATCAATAATCAAAGAACAAAATACATTTAATTTATGCTGTGAAGACTGTGAAGTGTTTGATAACTTTATTCAATTTCAGTATATTTCCATACCTGAAAATCTCAAAGTCCCCCTGTAATGTTGTTTATGATGTCTATGTGGTATTATTGATATGCTTTATAAGTGGACAGCATTGCTGAGTATTTCCTCCTTAAAACTGCAGTGAACCAAATACAGTCTCAAAAGCTCATATGTAGTTCATTTTATAGCTTTTATCTATTGATTCAAAAGCGTATTTGTATATTTATTCATTTAAACTGTGCGTAATAATAATTAATAAACTAAAATTGTATGTGTGGATAATTTAAGGGTGTAATAATATCGTAATACAAAATTATTATTCTAAATAAGCATTACTAAAACGCCAGACATTTTGTCTTTAAAAATAAAAGTTCACTTTGCAGTTGATTATTTAGAATATATATGTTTGAATACATTTACAGTGATCATAAATACAGGGCACATTACATTATTATTTTCACATATTAATTTCTGGCTATTTTCAGGGGTTCAAACAACATAGAGTACACAATTGAATTAGTCTTTTTCAAGATAATATATAGTATAACATTTCCATAAGTAGCCTACTTATTTATGTCTACAAACGTTTTACTCTTGTGGTATAAATAATAAAACAAGCACGTGTTAAAGTCACCGTGAAATTACAAGAGACAAATCTTGTTTTTTATGGAATATTTATTTGCACATCATTTTTCACTTTTGAAAAGAAAGCATCTTTAATGGTATTGATGGTTCCATGAAGAACCAGCACAAATGTTCTTTATATTATTAAAAAGCCACATATATTATACAAGTAAAAAATCCTTACAATAAAATCTATAGAACAATACATATATATATATATATATATATATATATAAATATAAAATTATGATATGTATCAAAAATAAATAAATAAACAACTATGAAAAGTGTGCTGTTAAGTAAGTTGTGCATTAAGAAGTGTCAATAATCAAGTCAATGTGCATTATCAAGTCAATAAACAGTCAAATCTCAACAATCCATTGTCACAAGATGACTTTCAAGTCAAATAAACCACAAAAAGAAAGTCAAAGGCATAAATTTATTAACACAATGTAAATCTCCCAGGTGTGGTCTTCTCTGTCATCCCTCCTCCTTTTATCCCTCGACACCACAACTGACTGAAGACAGGAATCAACTACTCCATGACCTGAAATAAAAACATAAATCAGTCTTACTTGTCTAAATGCAAAAAAAAAATTCTCCTGTAAAACGCTGTCGGATCCAAATATGGTCATTTCCTGTTTTTCAGCAACCAATCATGAAAGTAAAAGTGGGGATTTTAACTCTAAATGCGCGATCTCATTGGCTGATGCTAAATCTTCAAAGCCAGTTTTCTCAAAATGACTTTTCTCTCACACTCCAAGTCCAAAATCTCCACTAGACACACCAAACTTTCCAGTCTTGTACCTAATAATATTAAGAAGACATTTACAGAGCGATTTGTAAATATATTATTCCTAGCCTAATTTACATAACATTATATTCCAAAAAACATGGCGAAAATCTTTTTTTAAGGCTACTGACAGGATAACAAAAGTAGATATCCATAAATCCCTCTGTAATTTTTTTTCTAATCTAATATGTGAACACAATAAAAAAAAAAATCAAATTCGTTTTTTTAAATATATGCAAATAAGTGCATATTTAATTAGATAATGCCTCATTTGCATATTTACAAACATTAAATTACACAAAACTTGTGACATATTTTTTTCCTCATCTTAATGTAGGTAATCAACTGGGAAAGTTTCATGTTGATCTCTGCTAGCTAAAAAAAAATGACCATACTCACCTTAAGAGGAGAAGAGCCAAAACAGTAGTTGCTCGGGCCCTGAAAAACTTAAGCTAATCTAACCTTAAACCAGTCGTGGAGATGCATCTTCTTCAGAATGGGTCTTTGCTGTTGCCAAGGTCGCAGACAATCACAAATCATCTGGCGGCACTCTGTGCAAAAAGACAAGAGAGTATGAACATTAACATGTCATTTACATATGCACTATTTTAAAGCTCTTGGACAGTGGTCCTTCTTTGCTCTTGGATGAAGATCTCACCTTGTGATAGGCCAGGACTGCTCCAGATGTTTGCGTTGATCATGTACAGGTCGCTGTCTGAGGGATAACTTCCGCACACCATTGCAAACAGCAGGATGCCTAGAGACCACACCGTCGTCGGCTTGGCGTAGTACTTGCCGTAAACCTCGACCTCTGGAGGACAGTACACCTCTGTGCCTGGAGGAAAAAGATCATGTCTGATATTTAATACATTTCCACAGCATGTTGACCATACATAATGAACAAAGCGGTCATAATGTTCATAATACATACCACTGAAGACATCGAAGGCAGTGTTCTTCATGAGTGCACCGCACCCAAAGTCAATCAACTTGACCTCCATGGTGTCCAGGTTCACCAGCAAGTTCTCTAGTTTGATGTCACGATGGAAGACACCACGCTTGCATGAAATTTGAGCAGCGCGAATGACCTGCTGCATAACATGCCGCGCAGTCCGCTCTTCGAGGATCCCTCCATGGAGCTCCACGAAACTAAACAAGTCCATGCAAGGAGATGGCCGTTCCATGACCATGATGTAGTGGTCTAAGCCGTCCTCCCAGTCCAGCAGTTTAATGATCTCCGGAACCTGGCGACCCTTGTTGGCCATCAATGTCAGGCCGATTTCATTGGGGAGGGGTTTGCGATGACCAGGCTGAAAGAAAGACAATGTGACCGTTAGATGGAGGTGGTTTCCCAATTAAGGACTTAGTCCACAAATTAATAGAAAAGGTTATAAATGGATAGATGGCACAGCATACTCACCACTTTGACGTATGGCATTTCTGGAAACTTCAGAGAAAACTTCACAGCCACCTGAGCAACAAAACCAAGATTTACCAATTAGCGTGTGCGCAGAAATTAGTCATATCATAGCAAACATAAATCCTGAACAGATATGTAGAAAAAAAGGAATAAAAAGAAACCTTAAGTCCATCCATGCGTCGAGTTCCTTCATAGACCGAGCCAAATCCTCCTTCGCCCAGCTTCTGGCCAATTTCATAAAACTCGCAAATGGGGCCTATTAAAAAAAACAATCACAGTTAGTATGAAATTAAATTATATCTATACATTTTATTTTATAAGTTATCATTTTTTTTTATCTGATTGATGACTTGTTCTTACTCTTGAGCAGGACATTCAGCTCTGGCTGTTCCTCCTCTGGCTCTTCCTCCTCTGGCTGTTCCTCCTCTGGCTGTTCCTCCTCTGGCTGTTCCTCGGCAGCAGGGAGGACTTCAGAAGTTGGAGCTATATGTTAAATCAAACAAAAATAATGAACAAAATTAGAGTGGTTCTTTATGTACACTTAAAAAAAATGGAGTAAATTCAAAAACTCAACAAAAAAAAAAAAACTCAGAAAATGCTAGTAAATTTACAAAGATTTGCCAAGTAAAAACCTAAACATATTTATCAGTAGCTTTAATTGGAAATCTTTAAGTTAAATTTACTTGGAATATGTAATTAAGTAAACTTTACGGAAAATAAGTCATTTTAACTCGGGCTAGTAAAAGGTTGATTAATATCGATATCCATTACATTTCACTTAAACAATAATATTGAAATTTATTCGTCATTTATAGTATGTGTTCTAGATCATGTACGTAATTTATATTACATCATCACATGTTAAGCATCATGTGAACGCAAAGACCTCAATACTTGGTAGACAATACACATTTGATGGGTCGTTTTTTGTGTTTGAATGCGTCATTTTGAGCAAAAAAAATACTCGAAATATCACAAAATGGCAAGTTACTAATACTGACAACAAAAATCAATGATAAAACAGTGTAAATACAGCTGGAAAACAGTGAAAAATGAACCTTATTAATTATTCAAGGTCCAATGCATGATGGGAACCCCAGTATCAGAAAAGTTGAGTAATTTTTACTTAATTTTATTGAGTTGATTTTACACTTTCATTTCTACTCGCTTAAATTAAGTACTGATATGGAATTTACTTCGGTTTTTTTTTTTATTATTCTTGCCTGAACTAACTTTTTCATGTAAATTACATTGTTTGTTGTTTTTTTTACTAGGATTTACTTCACCAAAAAATCATTTTTTACAATAGGGGCACTTTTGACTTCATTTCTTGAATTCAACTTCTCTAAAAATGCAAATCTAGTTTAAATTCTCACATACTGACTGGTTTTGTAATGGCATCTAACTTTAAAGCTACTGTCCGTTCAAAATTAAAACAATCATGAACCTGTTGTTTATATTTTGACTATTTTAGGTGTTTATTAACCGCTAGAGCGCCAAAAGTTACGGACTGCTCCTTTAAAATGGATGCCATAAATAGTTCTAATTCATGAAGAATCATCCATTAATCAATACCGATATTTTTTTCACAAGACAGAACACATGTCATTAAGCCCATTACAAGTCTTAACTCATCTTTGACCAATAGTATAGTTACTGCACTTTGCCTTTGTAGGGCAGAACAGTTGTATCATGGTGACATGTGACTTTACCTTGGCGAAATCTCCGATATAATCCCGAATTATTCTGGAAGTCTTTCTCAGCCTGAGCCAGGTCGTATTTTGCAGCTCTTCGACGACGAAAGTGGAGAGTGGGCCATCTCCTCCAGCTCATTTTCTCCTTTCTCCCTCCATCAATCACACCAGTCCCAACAGTCTCATCAAGCCGATGAGGATGGTTTTCTGCCGTGTTGGTGGTGTATTTGAGAAGTACACAGGGTTCGCGTACGCACTCCGTGTTCGGTCGTGAACTTTGCTGTCCCATGATAAATATGTTGTCACTCTGATAACAGATAATAGAAAACTTCTACCTACAAAAGTCACTCTGATAACAGATAATCCAAATCTTCTACTACCTACAAACTGAAAAAGTGACTTTCATTGTTCAAAATACTCTAGTCTACTGTGACGTAAAATTAAGTTCTAAAAGTGACGTACGTGCATTCCAACGGCTCTGAGCGCTCTAGCGCGAACTATCGTGACGTCATGTTTTCAGTTTGAATGCCGCGAAAAACAAACACAACATTCGCTGTGGAAGTCACTTAAATTAGTTAAATATAAAAAGAATGAAATGTAGTTAAAGTTTATGGAGGAATTCTTCGTATTGTAATTAATGCCCCCACTTAGTTTACCAAATTATGAACATTAAAAGTGTCTATAGGAAAAGAAAGAAATATTGAGCTTTTTTTTAATGTATATTTATTTAGTTTTTATTTGTATTTTTTCTTCTTCTTCTCCTTTGTTTTTGTTATCCCTGTTTATTTGTTTAAACATGTTTCAATATGATATCTGTCATGTGAAGCATTCCTCTTATATACTGTATTTTGTACTTGGATTTATTTCTCAATAAAATTAAAAAACAAAATAAAAAAACAACAGCTTTGTGATTGATTGATTATTGATTGTACAACTAGATTTGACAAAAAAAAAGCAAATGGATTGCTGCAATTCACAGAAACAACTGGACTCGAAGCGAAAGGTGGATTTGCAGTTATCATTTTGAGTCAAAATGCTGAAGCTGTAAAACCATACCCATATATTATTGTTATATATATCAACAACTCATCAATTAAATATTTATCATTGCATATTCTGCATTATTGGATATTTTTAAATAAACACTGACCAAAAAAAACCCCCAAAAAACTATAAAGTTTTAGGGCTGGACGATATATTGGCTATTATGAAAATATTATAAACTGTGAGAAAACAAACTGATTAGTAACCAATATTTGTTTTAGTGAGCAAAAATATCATGCTGTAAAAACATTCTACACTAAGTGTGCTAACTTGTTGTATTGGGGTTGTACATTTTCACTGATGCTTGTGGATCTTTGGGGATGGCCATTCAAGAAATACTCAAAACTCTTTTGTGTCTTGTAATTTTAATAAAATAACAATGATAGAATAAAATATAAGCACATTTAGGAAAAGTTAGGGTCCTATAGTTGGGTTTTATTTCAACAAAATCATTAGCCTACCGTACATTGCAAAATTTTAAAACAGTCAAAATGGCTGCCTTGGGAGTTGTAGTGTGAAACGTAATGGGGATCACCTATATATGAGGTTTGTAATGGATACAATAATTGAGGAGAACTTTAAAGAAGATTTACAAGGTTACATGGGCCAAAAACAACGGAAACATGAACTTTTTGTGCATTTTGAGAATTCTTAAGATTTGCTCATATCATTCCCGATGTATAGGCTAGAGCATTGTTACATTTTATTTCTATATTAATAGGATAAGATAGGAATACAAATGTAAAGTTTGGTGGATGTAAAGATGCTGAAGTATACTAATTAAGAAGGTGAGCCCACATGATTGAATGTGGTGTCCCTGTGACGCGTGTCTCTCTCGATCCGTGATTATTTCCACATGTGTGTGTGTGTGTGTGTGTGAGTGTGACGCGCCCAGGTCCAGAGCGCGCTCTGGTAATGGGTAATGGTGCGCGCGGGACTCAATCTCGGTGTTGATTGGTCGCCTGCTATGAGAGACTTACACCCTTGATCAGCATTCAGCATCAGCAGGACTTCAGTTCTCCAGAACCAGAACATCCTTCAGGACTCAACCCAACACACACGGATATAATGGGGAGCGCGTGCTATCGGCACTTGTCGGTGTTTTGCTGTTTAGTTTGGTTTATCAGCAGCTTTTATTCCGCTGTGGGTGAGTAACTTCAGCACAATTTCAGTTGACATTAAATTTCTAAATATTGTGTGTATCGACTGATGACAGGACGTCTCATTTTATAAAGTTAATTATCAGCTTTACGTGGTGTTTGAATTTCTAATGTAATTTGTTCAGGATTACTATTGATCATTTGAAATCAATAATAAAGGAATCAAAGATGGATACAAATTTAATTAATATTTGATTCACTTTCATGTTTTATCATTATAAATCTATTCCATTAGTTAGTGTTAGTTAATGCATGAACTATGAGAAATAGGTTTATTACAGTAACTATATGCTAGTTAATAGACATAAAACGTTTAATGTAACTCAGACACATTAAATATCAACAGATACAACTTCTAATTAAAAAAAAATGTAACTGAGATTAATAAATGCTGTAAGTATGTACTTAGTGTATGGAATATAATGTAATTAACTAATGCTTTTATATTGTAAAGTGTTACCAACAATTTTTGGGGGCATTTAGTTGAAATCCTGTTATAATAATTATAAAAAGGTTGTTTCAAATGATGATAATCATCAGGATTTTAATGTGGGATATCTCTGTCTGTTATCAATAACACACATTGTCTTTGTATGATTGCAGAAGGCTATCCTAGACCACAGACAGATTGTGATGATTATGGAGATTATATTCAGGTATGAATTTATTCGTTTTGTCTAATAATTGACTCCATACATAATCGCATCCATCCATCCATCCATCCATCCATCCATCCATCCATCCATCCATCTATCTATCTATCTATCTATCTATCTATCTATTTATCCAAATGTACAAGTTAATTTTAAAGGTGCAGTGTGTAATATTTAGGAGGATCTGTTGACAGAAATGCAATATTATCCATAACTATGTCTTCAGTGGTGTATAAAGAGCTTACATAATGAATCGTTATGTTTTTATTACCTTAGAATGAGCCATTTCTATCTACACACATACACACACACCGGGTCTCCTTACATCGACGTGTTTCCACGGTGGCCCTAAGCGGACAAACGCGTTTCGTCACTATGTTGTTCTTCGTGCAAAGAAGCGAGCTAAAGTAACAATAACATTCGCAATAATGTTTGCAAAGTAAACCAAATTATCTCATTGATTTTTACTGTTGGTTGCAATTCCTAACCTCGCCACTATGAGCTGCTAAAACTTACACACTGCACCTTTAACTCATAGCTAATCACACTGTACATGTCTGTGTGTTTAGGCTTCGGCTTTACTAAGTTCTCTGTGTGGTGTGGAGTGGAGGAACCAGGACCAGGTGAGTGTGTGAGTGAGCTCATCATCATGACCTTTGACCCCGTGACCCTGTGTCTGAACTCTCTCATGTGTTTCCACAGGAGCAGATTCAGAATGTTTTCAAGAGGGTAAGTCCATATACTGTAGAGCAGCTTCTGCTTTCTGTCCTGTTTCTGATGATGCCAGACTGATGTTTTTCTTCCGCTCTTCAGTTCCTGTTTCATTACTCCAAAGCACACAACTCAGTCGGCGAAGTGGAGAGAGAGGTATCGACATCTCACCTTACTGTATTCAAACATGCTCTCTATATAATACATATATTCCCTGATAACATATAGTAGTGGCTAAAAATCCATCCAATGAAAATTGACCATTTATTGAAATATTCTTGTTGAAATATATTCTTATTGAAATATTGATTGTTTTATTAGTCGTAATGATGCAAATTGTGCAACGTCATTTTTATCCAGACTGTCATGCAAATAAATTATGAACACATGCAAGAACAATTAACAAACCAACTAAATATGAATATTTGATTATGTTTGCAATGCATTATCCTGTTTTGCATGGTTTAAAAAAACCCTGTAACTGTAGATTGCCCCCCCAAAATTATAATTGCATAAGTTTAGTGTTTTGTTCTTCCCTCGTATTTAATCACTGTAAAAAGTGATCAATTGACTTAACTTTAAAAATTGAGGAAACCTGTTTAAAAAACAATTAAGTTATGTGGAATTGTCAAGTTCACATAACTTTTTTTTCCAATTAAGTATTACATTTACTTAAAGGAGTAGTTCATTTAAAAAAAACTTTTGCTGATAATTTACTCACCCCCATGTCATCCAAGATGTCCATGTCTTTCTTTCTTCAGTCGAAAAGAAATTAAGGTTTCTGATGAAAACATTCCAGGATTTTTCTCCATATAATGGACTTCAATGGGGTCCAAACGGTTCAAGGTCTGAAACGATTCCAGACGATGAATAAGGGTCTTATCAAGCGAAACGATCGCTCATTTAATAAATAAATAACAAAGTTTAAGTTTTATAAGCTCAAATGGTCGCGTTCGAGACTCTCCTGTTCGAACCCGTTCATCAAAATGAACGAATCGTTTTCTGAGTCATTTGGTTGATTCAACGAACGAAATGAACGAATTGACTCGGAAAAAGATTTGTTCATTTTGATGAAGGAGTTCGAACAGGAGAGTCGCGAACGCGACCATTTGAGCTTATAAAACTTACATATTGATATTTATTTATTAAATAACCGATCGTTTCGCTTGATAAGACCCTTATTCATCGTCTGGTGTCGTTTAAAGCCCTTTGAGGCTGGACTGAAACTCTCATTTGGACCTTGAACCGTTTGGTCCCCATTGAAGTCCATTATATGGAGAAAATCCTGGAATGTTTTCATCAAAAACCTTAATTTCTTTTCCACTGAAGAAAGAAAGACATGGACATCTTGGATGACATGGGGGTGAGGAAATTATCAGCAAAAGTCTTTTTAAAAAGTGAACCACTCCTTTAATAATTTTAAGGCAATGGATTTACTAAAAAAATGTAAGTGAACACTTTTTACATTGCATTTTGATGGTTTAATAGAATTTGTACGGTCATTAAAATGACTTTTGGCCGCTACTGTGTATATGAATGTTTTCTCCTCGTCTTCAGTCTCACTCGGTTCATCCGCTGATGCGTCTCTCGCCGAAACTCTCTCTGCGCAGGAAGAAACAGCAGGTGCGCAGGCCGTCTTCACGCTCGCTGGAGAGCAACCGTGGCATTGTGATTATGAAAGCCCTGTTTAATATGTGCTTTAATTTCCCGTGTCTTTTTTGAGTAACGTGTGTCTTTTTCTTAGAGAAGCTGAAGAACGTTTGCAGCGCTTCAGGAAGAAACACGCGAGGTTAGACGCACAATTCAGGGTTAAATTGCATTACGTTAATCAAGAATCTTTCTCAAATATATATTTTTACAATCGCTAGGACACATTTCTCGATGCTTTGGTCATTTTTTCAAAACTTTTCCAACTTTCAGTTTGACACAGCAGTTCAAAATACACTAAACACTAAAACACAACACAAGCAAAGTTTGGTAACACTTTATTATTTAACGCATCTGTAATCACCAAAATTACATATTTAAACGTTTACCTTGAAAAAACATTCATGTCTTAAAATATCTTGAATGTAACTCGACATCATTGCCTCATTTAGAATACGCAATTCTATGAATATGCAAATGAGCCCCGCCTCCACTCAATCACACGTTGATCTGATTGGTTGCAACTTACAAGATAAATCCAGTTTTTAATGTTGTTTATGTGTGTATGTGGTGTTTTTAATCCGCTTTAACACACACCGTGTGTAAGTTGATAAGTGGACAGCATTGCTGAGTATTTCCTCAGTGAACCAAAGACAGTCTCAAAAACACGCTTTGTCACAAACCACCTTGTAACCAATCAGATCAACGTGTGATCGTCAACCAGTGGATCTCTGAGGAAGTGGAGGCGGGGCTCATTTGCATATTCATAGAACTACAGAACTACGAATATTAAATGAGACGAGGGTGTCGAGTTACATTCAAGATGTTTCATGAAGAAAGAAGGAAAAATGTTTAAATATGTAATTTTGGTGATCAAAGATGAGTTTTAAGGGATTAAATTATTAAGACTTTAAGTCTAACAGTTTTTGAAAGAGTATGTAAATGTGCAATGTTTGTTGTTGTATTTTTGTGTGCATTGAATCTATTTTGTGCACATGCAGTGATAAATGACCCCGTTCATCTCACATAAACTGATGTTGTGATGATCACTGTGTGTATTGAGGATTAAAAGTCGTTTTAATGATTGTAAAAACAGTAGGTTTGTATGTAAACGTGCAAATTGGCCTGTAGGTACATTGAGTTTTTGTGGCGTTTTTCATGTAAAATGAATATATTTTGTGCCAAACCAACGATAACGGACCCCTAGTTTAGCTCACGGAGAAAAAGTGACCCAAGTATTGAGAAATGTGTCCTGGTGATTGTGAAAACTGTGACAGAGCACTGCAAAACATGATTTTTGCTGTTATTTATGGGACGTGACCGAGATGGAAATGAGACACAATAGTGAGCATGAGCGACTGTTTAAAGATTTGATTAATTTCCATGTAAATTGCTGGATTTAACAATGATCCTCTCCTCTTTACAGACGTCCTCTGTTCTTATCTGGGATTCTCTCGGACACCGTAACGCCTATAATGTGTTAAAGCTGCATTATTGATGCTGTCAAGTACCAGATTTCATTAAAACCTCTTTTAATAAATGTAACCTCATGCTTGCTGACGGTTTATGTATTATTGCTAACACACCAAGCAAAGATGAAGCTTTTCAGTGTGTGTGTGTGCAAATCAGAAAGCCTGGGTAATGGCAAAATGCAAAAAGGAAATTGATGGGAAATAGCCTGAAATTGTTCATGACATATCCCTAAATATCACAGCTTGTCCTTAAGCTCGGTTTAGAGGGATGTGGGTACACATCACACACACAAAAGACACACTAAAATGCACTCAAGTCAAATCAATAAACGTTTTTATATAATAAATGGTGACAAGCATTGAACTGACGAAGGTTGCGTTATTAGAAATCCAATATAAAACAAAACAATGCACATTTTGGGTGAAAATGATGGCTGGTTTAAAAATGTTTTCGAGTGCAAGATAAGCAGGAGTCGTTCTCTGTGGGATTTTAATATGGCAAATATTAGAGTCTGCCCGGCAACGGCTTAAACAGTCTTTTCTGATGTGCTCGAGTCGCCACAAAACGACTGGAGTTTGTGAGACTGGCACCATAGCAGTCCAGCTGTGTGTGTGTGTGTGATCTAGTGTCAGTCCTCGTCTGAGTCCTCATCACCGTTTCTGCGGATCGGCGCCGAGCAGCGAATGGACGTCATCATCTGATCCTGGATCTGTTTTCTGGGGTTTTCCTCCAGGTCAGTCTTCACAGCGCCGGTCTCGGATAAACGCCACTCCAGCTCTGAAACACACAGAACGACTCGTTCACACACACATCTTTGGTAAGGAAACGTGAAAAAATTAAAACACAAAAAAATAGGCAAGGCAAGTTTATTCGTACGGCATATTTCATACACTACGGCAAAGTGTGGTTAAAATAACCACAAAATAAAAGTTTTAACAGTTATAAAAGGGATTAAAAGATGATGCATAGATAAACTCATATGGCAAAATACTGGTGTATCATATTTTTCACAACTCCCAGTTTACTTTTTAATATTTATTACTATTATTACTATTATTAGTTTACTTTTTTATATGTATTTTTGGTGCTGGATAGTCAGCATGTATGGAAAAGATTTATACTTATTACATAAAAACAAATTTAACGACTTATCCACAAATCCAAATGATCACCACAAAACCTACTTTTACTCATTTTAGAATAAATAACTAATTGGTATGCTAATTATTCACTTATAATTAAATGATTTTATATATATATATATATATATATATATATATTAGGGCTGTGCAAAAATTAATTGCGATTAATCGCATCCAAAATAAAAGTCTGTTTACTTTACATAATATATTTGTGTGTGCTGTATATAATTATTTTGTATATATAAATACACACACACATGCATGTATATATTGAAGAAAATTTATATATAAATATATTCATATATTTATGTGTTATTCATATATAAAATATTTATATTTATATAATATAGATTATGTATTAATATATATATATATATATATATATACAGAATTTAAGCGCAAATAATTCTTAAATATATACATGCATGCATAGGTATTTATATATACAGCACACACAAATATATTATGTAAACGCAGACTTTTATTTTGGAAGCGATTAATCGCAATTATTTTTTGCACAGCCCTAATATATATATATACACGTATATATATATATATATATATATATATATAGGGCAACGATTAATCACGATCAATCCAAAATATAATTTTGTGTATACTTTATATTTATTTATACATAATTAATATTTTATATATAAATATTTGATATATTAATTTATTAAATGTAAACACACGCATGCGTGTATTTATATATATATATATATATATATATACACACACAAAATAATTATACACAGTTCACACATTATGTAAACACAAACTTATATTTTGGATGGATCGCGATTAATCGTTGCCCTATATATGTGGGTGCACTGTGAATAATTATTTTGTATATATATATATATATATATATATATATTTATATATATATATATAAATACACACACATGCATGTTTGAGAATAAAATATTATTTATACAGAAATATTTATATTTATATAAAATAAATTATATATAAATCTATATACAGTATATACATGAAAATATTTCTTAAATGTATACAAGCATGTGTGTGTATTTATATAAATAATTAAACACAGCACACACACATATATTATGTAAACACAAACTTTTATTTTGGATGCGATTAATCGTTTGACAGCCCTAATATAAACTCATTTAATTATAAGTGAATAATTAGTATACCAATTAGTTATTTACTGTTATTTACTAAAATGAGTAAAAGTAGGTTTTGTGGTGATCATTTGGATTTGTGGATAAGTCATTAAATTTGTTATTATGTAATATGTATAAGTATAAATCTTTTCCATACATGCTGACTATCCAGCACCAAAAATATATATTAAAAAGTAAACTGGGAGTTGTGAAAAATATGATACACCAGTATTAACACACTTTTATTTTGGATGCGATTCATCTCAATTAATCGTTGCCCAGCCCTTTAATAACAAAATATATAAAAAAAACAATTTATTTATATTAAATAAATACTATAGCAGAATGAAAATGTATTAATTTAGATTCTGATAAATTAATGAATGTAGGATATTTGAAAAAAAGCTATTGTTTGTACTACAAAAACACAGTCAGTTAATTTTATGTGATCAAAATTTATTTATTTATGATTTAACGCCATATTAGCAGCAATGATATCGTTGCAATCAACAGTAAATCAACCTTTAAAAAAAATTATTATGATTACAATCAATAAATAGCATGTGTGTTCATGTCATGAGTGTGTGTTAGTTTCAATCCCTCTCACCGTCACACTTCAGGTTCATGCCTCCGAACACCAGCGGGCCGATGAACTGGGCCTTCATCTCGCTCTCGTGGTAGACGAACAGCGTGGGCAGGTTGCGGTCGGGGTAGTTGGGAATGCAGGTGGTGGAAATAGACTTGATGAACTTGGTTTGAGGAAACTTGTGTGCCAGAAGTGACAGATGCTGGTTTATCAGCGTACACAACGGGATCCTGCGGGATAACAACCACATTTATCAGTCAAGATACTGTACGACTCTTTCATTTATATAGTGCACATAATCACTGAAAGGGGCTATATGTAGAATTCAGAAACCCTTGTTATTATTAGCAACACCAATGGCTGTTAATGAACAGCAGTAGTTGCTTATACACTACCGGTCAAAAGTTTGAGATCGGTAAGATTTTTTATGTTTTTAAAAGAAATCTCTTCTGCAAACCAAGGCTGCAATTATTTGATAAAAAAATGCAAAAAAAAAAACAAAAAAACAGTAATATTGTGAAATATTATTACTATTTAAATCAGCGGTTTTCTATGTGAATATATAGTGAAGTGTAATTTATTCCTGCGATCAAAGCTGAATTTACAGCATCATTACTCCAGTCTTCAGTGTCACATGATCCTACAGAAATTATTATAATATGAGGCTCAAAAAACATTTATGATTATTATCCATGTTGAAAACAGTTTTTTGCATTTTTATTTCAGGATTCTTTAATGAATAGAAAGTTCAAAAGAACAGAATTGATCTGAAATGGAAATTAAGCTTTTGTAACATTAATCACTACCATTCAAAAGTTTGGGGTCAGTAAGAATTTATTTTTTATTTTTGGGGGAAAGAAATTAGAAAATGCTTTTATTCATCAAGGATGAGTTAAATTGATCAAAAGTTACAGTAAAGATTATATTTTAAATAAATGCTGTTCTTTTGAACTTTCTATTCATCATAGAATTTTGGAGGGAAAAATGGTACACGACTGTTTTCAACATTAAAAATAATAATTTATGTTTTTTGAGCATAAAATCAGCATATTAGAATGATTTCTGAAGGATCATGTGACCCTGAAAACTGATGTGCAATCAGCAACAGTAATGATGTGGAAAATTCAGCTTTTAAATTACATTTTAAAATAGAAAACAGTCATTTTAAATTGTCATAATATTTCACAATATTACTGTTTGTCATTTTTTTTTATCAAATAAAGTAGCCTTGGTGAGCAGAAGAGACTTCATTTAAAAACATAAAAAATCTTACTGATCTAAAACTTTTGACCGGTAGTGTATGTGTGGAAGTATACTACTGATATACTCACGGCCAAGTTATTTATTTGTTCTTTGCTTAGTCGTAAAGACAAGAAGTTGGACATTCCTTTACTGTTAACAAACATCCAGACGCCGTCCACGTTTAGATGAGTAATAAATTTGTGCAGCGCTTTCCTCTCAATAACAGAATAAACACATGATGAAAATGCCAGCGAAACAGACGTTCAGAAAGATCTGATCATAGAGATATGGATGTTTAGTAGGGCTGGGTATCGATTCACATTTCAATTTCGATTCGATTTCGATTCACAAGCTCTCAGTTCGATTCGATTTCGATTCTCGATTCAATTTTCAATTTCGATTCTCGATTCCTGATTTGATTCTCGATTCGACTATAATGAAGATGTAATATAAATCCTATATTTATAAAAAAGAACAGTGGACATAAGTTTACTAGTGGTTAATTAATACAAAGAAATTAAGAGCCATAAACCTGTATATAAAACTCTTTTTATTTTAGGTACACTAAATGCATACAAAGAATAAACAGGATTTTGATGCAATATGCAAAAAAAGTCAGAACAGTCGCACAGCTTGATCAAACAGTATCATGTTATTTAATGTTTAAGATAGATATAGATAAATAAATATATAAATATTTAGACATTTTTTTACATTGATCTTACCTAAATGGTAATGTAATTTTTTTGTTTATTTTTGTTTTTTATTTTTGTTTTAAGAGTTTATGTATAGAAGCTTGATTTCAATCTTTGAATTAAATTGAAAAAAGTAGCACAAATAAATACAACAGAATAAAGACACAAATTAAGAGACATTTTGGGGGAGTTTTTTGGGTATGTCAGAAATACTACAGAAACTGAATAAAGTAATCCAATGTAAAATAACACTGGATAGTCTTTTTAGTCCAGACTGAATTAAATACAAAGGCTTTTAATTCTGATTGCTTACAATTAATACTATATTCTGTTGTTATGACAACAGAATTAATGACTGACACAAATGGCTGCGTTCACTTTAAGAACTAGTGCACGAATCCATTACTGTTTCATTAACTTTCTGTCACACGCGTTTAATGCCAATTTAAGACATTACCGACTGTCTTTACGAGGTTACTCACCAAGACCAGAATTTTGACATAATGTCGCGTGTTTTAACTGTTAAAGTGTTAACAAAGGACAAAACTTTTGTTTCTGGCGAGCTGTTTGTGAGGCAGTTTTAGGCTGTAACGTTACTGTGCACGCAGTGAAAGACATCTCTGAGAGTGCGCGAGCACGGGATGGTTTAACATTGCTTGTAAAACACAAAAAGACGTGAAAATGATAAACGTTAGTTACGATCGTAGGTTACGATGCAATGCTGGCCCGATTGTTAAGTGAATATTCCGTCATGTCCCAACTCCTAAACGCGTGTGTGATCGACAGCTGCAGCGCTTGATTAGTGCAGAGAGACGAGAAGATGCAGCACCGTCCGTGTCCGCGAGCCCTTTATATGGAAAAAATCGATTCGTGGCCGTTGAGAATCGATTTTGAATCGAACACATTTTAAAAAACGATTAATCGAAAAATCGATTTTTTTGCCCAGCCCTAATGTTTAGTCATTAAAATTACACGTATTTGAGACTATATAGATGTGACTATAGTTTGAGTGAATCGATTCCCTATTTTGGTTTCCGAAACTTGTGTTGGTCGGTCCGATCGCTTTTTCGAATGTGTGTCAGCCCTAATATAAATGACTGTGTTCAGAGGTGGATGTGTAAAATCACCCCGGTTTGTAGAGATGAAGCACCACCCAGATTCCGGCTCCAGCTTCGTTCACTTCCTTCACGTAATCCTGACCCGAGATCTCGTTCAACTCCCCAAACGCGTTCTTTATCTGGTTCGCTTTCCACTCGGCAAGCCTCTTCTGTCTGTCAGAGAGAGACCGTGCACAATTAGTAACACACAATTAGAGACAATGCACAATTATAAACTCTCATGACTTGAATAGAATAGTGTTTGTGCAGCAGCAGCAGTGTAATAGTTGTCAATAGTCACTTATTTGTATGTCAATTTTGGGTTTATCGCATTAAAAATAAAATAAAAAACTGGATGGAAATTCTAAAAATGCTTATTGGACTCATTGAGTCTGTTAAACTTTTAAATTTAAAACGAAAAAATTAAAAAGTACTTGTGACACATCGACACTTATATTATTCATAAGTATGCAGTGTCATAACTACATCTCAGATATTTATAACAAACCAAAACCGTTTGAAAATCAGTAGAAAATTGAGCAAGTTATGGTTATTTAAAAAGTACATGCACCATTAAAACACAATGTTACGAGTGAGCGAGCTGCCTGTGGCAAGATGGCCGCCACATGGACATCTAGCCTTTATTATGGATATCTATGGAATCAACCGTTTAAATGAATCGGTTGAATCTAAATGACAAACTCATTACCAGCGACTCGCTGCCACCTACTGGCGGCTTTTATTACTCATGTAAATTGAGTGGAGGTTTGAATATCAATGCATTGCTGCGCAAAAACACTAGGGCTGGGCAACGATTAATCGCATCCAAAATAAAAGTTTGTGTTTACATAATATATGTGTGTGTAGTGTGTATAATTAATTTGTATATATAAATACCCACACATGTATGTGTATATTTAAGAAAAATGTGCTATTAATATATCAAATGTTTATATTTTATATAATATAAATTATGTATAAAGTATATACATGCAAATATTTCTTAAATATATACATGCATGTGTGTGTTTTTATATATACAAATTAATTATACACACTCCACACACATATATTATGGAAACATAAACTTTTATTTTGGATGCGATTAATCGTTGCCCATCCCTAAAAACACTGTTCTTTATTATTCTGCCATAGCAGGACTACAACATGCATAATGGTGGATTTCTTTAATATGTACCTGTACATCTCCATGGCGAGTTCATCCTCATCACTAAACTCATCTTCATTTTCCTCCAGCTCCTCTAGAGTCATGCTCTCATACGTCTTCACTGCAAAACAACAGAATATGAGCGCACATATTGAAATGAATGCCTTTATCATTGCACTTAGCTGTACAACTAAATTCTTAAGTGCAACTCGTTGTGGTAAAATTAACACGTTTTATAAGACACAACATACAACTCAACAAAGCGGCAAGAAATAGAAAATAAGTATATTGCACAATCACCACAGTCAATGTATTACACATACACAGGCTTCAGGATAAACAAAACCGATTATCTGAAGACGAGAGGAACAAACACAATATTTACTGTGAAGTGAAGTGTATAAAGTCCTCTTACCGACAGACTGAGGCTGATGAAGCTGCTCGTCCTCCTCCTCCTCCTTCGGGGTTTCTTTAGGAGGCAGAATACCTTTCCTCCGGAGGATGTCATTCCACTCGGTGTCTGCGTTCGGGTCCTGCGTTCACAATAACACACATCCAGAGACGTGGTGTTATCGACCATACGCACAAAACAATACAACTTCAATTCCAGACTTCACATGACTTCAGTTATCATATGAATAACTGGTTTTCAATCAATAATGTATTTAATCGGTGTCTCCAATAAAACCCTCAGTGTTATTTTATATCACATAGTTTTTAATATTTCAAATTATTTATTTATTTTTCCATTTCGTTTTTTTTTTTTTGTCATTAATTATTTTTATTCGTTTTTATTCATTTTTATTTCAGAACATCAATATAAACTAGGCGAAAATCAGAAATGATGCTTTATTTTTTTTTTTACATAAATAATTTCCACTTAAAGTAATAACCCTGCACTCAAGTTTTAGTCTACTACCGGTAACAATTGATGAAATATGTTAGCGCAGAGCAAAACTACAAACATTTATACTCCTTACAAAAATATTTCATTATTTTACTAATTTATATAGCCTTTTCAGGCCGGGAAACGACATGTACATTTATAATAACCCTTGATATTCCATGTAATCGTCAATATCACAGCGAATTTTTTATTTTAGATCATTTTCACTGAAAGTACAAATAAATTTCACGAACAGTTATTAGAAAAGGCAAGCAACACACTGAATTAAACGTGAAATTATTGAAAGTAAAACACATGAAACAGCATTTTCTAATAAAAACGTACTCGTTTTTTTGTTTACAACTTTGTACAAATATTTTTTACAGTGTAATACCAACCCATGTATAACATATACACAATCTAAAAAATACAGATCATTTTTTCTGTTTACAGAAGTAAGTTTAAAACAGGTAGCACTAGTCAAAATATCTTTACTAAGCTATCATCATCATAACCAGCACCTCCAGACACTGCTTTAAACCATCAAGAGATTCAATATCCAAAATAACGTGAAATAAAACACATATTTTGGTTTTTAATCACACAAACCTGCATCTCTGTGCTATGTGAATCACTCCTCTGCTCTCACAGCGCCGGAAACAGAAGGAGCGCTCCTCATTCTGTTCCGGCCGAACACAAGCTGCATCAGTAACATATAAAAGCAGAAAACATCTTCCTTTTCATCAGTTTTATAAAGAAAACCTGTCTGTTAAATCAGAATAAATACTTTAGCGTCACTTTAAAAACATATTTAGAAATAATTTTGCACAAGACGATTGATTCGCACATTTAATCTCGAGCGGAACAAAAGTATGTAGGATGATAATCAGGGTTGCACCTTTTTCCGCCTTGCTTTTGAATGCCCATATATGGCGTTGTAGTGCAGCTCATTTAATGTCCAGATAGCGCTGTCAATCAAACCACGTGACAGGCGTGACAGACTTGCGTTTACTTTTTTGATTGTGTATAACATTTTTGTAAGAACTGTAATTTTTAAAAGATTGTAATAAATCAGTTTTGGGCTGATTTAAGTTCCTTTATTTTAGTCCTCCTGAAGTAAACCACTCATTTGATCGAATAGGTACTTTTATTATGAAAATCCTGATCATTTATCTCTTGAATATGTTGTAGCTAATTTTATCCCCCAGATTTATACACAATACAAAAGTACCTGTTTTTTATGCTTTATGAACTTCTATTTATAACTTCTATTTATTTACTTCTCTTCTATTTATGTACGTAAATCCATGTGTTTACTTTACTTTGCTTTTATATCTTCGAGATAGGAATATGTTTTCCTTGTTCATACTTTTAATTTTTAATCTTTCAGTTTGTAAACTTTTGTTTATCCAAAGAGATTGAGATTTTACCGTCATCTACCAAAACTCTTGTTCACTGAAAGCATATTACCCAAAAGCCTGTATTGTATTGTTTCAGAAAACAAAATGAAGCAATTTATCCAAACAAATTTGATTTTTTTTGAACGAACTCATAATCAAAGGCAACCATAAAAAACATTAATCATAATACAATTTTAGGTAGTGATATATTTCTATTTATAAAATTAGCAAAAGGGTTTTTGTGATACTCATTTAAGGTATTTTGTAATGTTTGTTGTTATGTTTTGTTATTATATAATAAGTAGATATATAGCTAATCCATTTTAAATTGGAGTTGCATTTCAATGTTTGAATTCTTTTTTAACAAAAATCTTAAAATAATTTGGTATAAATAAATACAATCATAAAATGGGCACTTCTCTTGTTTCCCTCTGTTCATTTGCATTCAAATATGATAATAATGTAATTAGTGCTAGGCAATGATGAATCACGGTTAATCTATATTAATGTGTGTGTTCTGTGTATAATTATTTTGTATATATAAACACACACATATACATGTAAATATTTAAGTATTATGTATATACTGTATATTTATACATAATTTGTATTATATATAAATATTAATATTTTCCCTATATACATGCGTGTGTGTATTTGGTATTTATATATAGGCTACAAAATAACTATACACAGTACACACACATATTTTTATGTAAACACAAACTTTTATTTTATATATATTTATATATATATATATATATAAACTAGATAGTTCACTTTGAAATTAATTTTTGGTATGTTTTATCTTACCGCAAGGGCGTCCAAGATGTAGGTGTCTTTGTTTCCGCAGTAGTTTCAATTTTGATATTTTTAGGTCAAATCAGTCCATCAGCACACACACATAATATGACTGATATCAGTCTGTCAGTCATATAATGCAGGTCTATGGTCACCACCTCAAAGAGCATGCACAGAGAAGACCAAATTAAACATGATCTATGACTCGTAAATGAAAGTACACATTGACGGTACACATTTGAGGTGGTGACCATAGACCTCCATTATATGACTGACAGACACGAAGGGTTTGACCTAAAAATAACAAAACTGAAACTACTGCGGAAACAAAGACACCTACATCTTGGATGCCCTTGAGGTAAGCTAAAACATACCAAAAATTAATTTCAAAGTGAACCATCCCTTTAAACATTACACAAAAATTCACCTCTCTCACAGCTGTCATGAAGGGAAAAAATAGCTATAGACCAAAAACACTTTTTGCACCAGGCTGTAAACACTTTTTTTTTTGCTGTAAAGAGAGACAGACAGGTTGCCACTTAGTTAAAACCAGATAGATATCATGTGGGTGTCCTTGTGGCTCTGAACGGCTCTAAAACCATAGACTGTGCATCAGTCTGTGAAAAGAGTCCCGTTATCGCCCCGCCCCTTTCTATAAAGCCCCGCCCTCAGATACAGGTCAGCAAACGCGAGCGCGCAAATGATTGACAGGCAGAGAGTTTTCCTGATTGGAGCCGCGGCGCGCTTTGATTCTCACTGAAGTCTGTCAGGTAATAGTGACAGTATGTTTGTGAAATTTAAGTTAATTATCAGTTAATACAATAAAAAAAGCGTCGAGAATTCCTGTCAGTCTGCACACCGATCAGCAGATACTAGCTTTTCGTGATATATTTATACGTGAAGGAGGACATTCGTGAAATGAAACTTCCTTCGCCGGAACCGCGAGCAGGAAAGGCTGGAAAAAAGCGGAAATAAACATTCGCCTTAAAGAGGAACTGTAGTTATGGGCGGAATATGAGCCTGCGAGTGTGTACAAGAAACAACAACACAAGCCGTGTGTGTGTGTGTGAGGATGTGGATCACTCCTGAAGAAGTTGTGCTGAAAAACGCGCTCAAGCTTTGGGTTACGGACAAATCCAACGGTTATTTCCAACTGCAGCACCGAAGAGGACACGGAGACACCGGGGGGAAAATCACAGGTGAGTCCGAACATATAGGTGATGATGATAATCATAACATGGCAGAATATGATTGGCGAGAACTGCCTGCTTTGGGCTCATAAACACTCGCTCTAAAGTAAAGTTCAGTCTTTTGTCTAGATCTGAACAGTTGCATCCTGGTTTTCCTTTTGTCTCTGCTGGGAGTTTCCATCCAGGAGAACTAACGTTACATGGATGATATCAAAACAAACAGTCTATATTTGCACCACATATGAAAAACAGCCATTGTAAATCTTACTTGTCGCTCAAAAAGACGAAATTATGACACACTAAGTCATAATTTTGATAAAACAAGACGAAATGATAGGTTTCATAATGATGTAAAAAGTCAAAATTATGATAGAATGTCATACTAATGTCATAATTAGTTTAAAAAGCTGAAATTATGACATACCAAGTCATAATCATTAGATAAAAAGTCGAAATTGTTAGATAAAGTTGATAATTTTGGATTTGTATGACTTAGTATGTCTGAGGATGACATACTAATTAAGTCATAAAAATAATAAAGTGCACAAAAAAGTCGAAATTATCACATACCAAGTAAAATTATGACATTAATGTGTCTTGATATAATTTTACATTCATTTCATTAAAAGTCTTAAGTGATGATATACTAATTTAATATCTAACATAAGTCATAATAAAGAGAATTATGATATGAAGTCAAAATGATGACATTATGTCATGATAGTCATCATAATGATGACATAAAAAGTCAAAATTACAACATAAAGTCAAAATGATGATAATTATGAGTTTAAAAAGCTGAAATTATGACATATCAAGT
Organism: Pimephales promelas; assembly: GCF_016745375.1. Next base: position 472,603 of record NW_024121277.1, on the reverse strand, counting down.
CCTAATCATTAGATAAAAAAGTCAAATTATTAGATACATGTGAAATTATTCTGTTATTTTGGATTTGTATGTCATATATATGACTATTTATGTCCGAATTATGATTTTACAAAAGTTTGCGTGGAAAAGATGTGGGAAGGCAAATCCATCCAATAAACATTCCCTGTTACAAAACAATAGAGATTTATTCGTTCCTGGAGTTTTCTTTCTTTCCAGTTTTTAAGGTGAAAGGTCTTTGCGACTTCAGGGAGGACACAGATGACTGAAGCTCGGTGGAGCTGAACAACGCTCTCTTGCTTCATGGGTAGCCTAGTTTACTTTATTTAAACCAGTTTAACTTTGAGGAGATCAAACATCAGCTTGTACTTTCACTTTAATGTGTCTGTAGCTGACAGACATTAAACATCAAACCTTTGCTCTCTCAGTGATGTTTAATATACAGTCTTAATAATAAAGGTGCTTTATTTTCATCATTGGGCCGATGTCACACTTCCTGCTTCCGGAACGCGGATCCAGAACTTCCGGTCAACAGTATTTCTCGATAAGTATTTATATTACCATCCGAGGTAGACTGACCACGAGCTATAAGGTTGTGAAACTAAGGTTTTTGCTCCTGTAGAAGCTATAAGTTTGTATGAAATCTACCTTGTTTAAAGAAAAACCCAATCTTATTGAGAAAAAAAACCTACATTACCCACAATCCTAAGCGTAGCAGCAACGTCTGCTGATTGGTCCAACTCTCTGTTACCATAGAAACGTTTACCTTACTGGCTAACGGCTAGAGCTAACATATTATCAAAGAATTACTAACAGAGTTAGTATTGGCTGAAGATAAAGTCTTAATTGTTGGTGATTTTAATATACATGTACAGTAGATGATGAAAAACATGCATTGGGATTGGGATTTAAAGATATTCTTAAATTCTTAAACTTTTGCTGATAATTTACTCACCGCATGTCATCCAAGACGTCCATGTCTTTCTTTCTTCAGTCGAAAAGAAATTAAGGTTTTTGATGAAAACATTCCAATATAATGGACTTCAATGGGGTCCAAACGGTTCAAGGTCCAAATGAGAGTTTCAGTGCAGCTTCAAAGGGTTTTAAACCACACCAGACGATCTTTTTTCGAGTCATTTCGCTCATTCAACGAATGAAAATTCAAAATGTCATTTATTCCTGAATTTCAGAAATCCTTCATCATTATATACTTGTAACACAAGCCACTTAGGCCACTTATGTGACTGTCGTGGTTTGTTTTATTGATTTAATGTCACTATCATAGTAGTAGTTTGAGTTTGTTTGACACTTTATAAATCAATTAGTGTTCTGTGTTTTAAACTCGTCCATGTCAGATCTGGACGGTATGAGTCACGTGACCCTGAGGACGTTTGTGTTCGGATCAGGGACACATTCCAGGAGAGCCGGTTATTTGTCTTCTTCTCTTTCTCTTTCTCGGAGCAGGAATGGCAAATATTAGGCGCTTATCGAGCGTTTGCAGACTCTTGTGTACACAGAGCTGTTGAAAGAGAACTTCACACGCTTCTCAACACGAAATTAGACCTCCGTTCATCTTCAGAACACAAATTATTAAGATATTTTTGTGTGATTTAACCCTTTAAGCATCAGAATAATCAGTACTTTTTCTGTTCTTGTCTCATTCATGCTCAGTACATATTTTTCTGCGCTATATTGCTATATTCATGTTCAGTCAAATGTGCTTTAACAGGTGCTGTTGTTATTCCACACAATAGCTGATACTTCTCTATATCGGCTGGGAAATGTCCTGCAGAGAGGAAATTATACATTAAAAGCCGACGCGAGAGCCGTGTGAGAGAATGTGATTTGCATTAGCGTGTTAAAGAGAGATCCTGGGGTTCGTAATTTACTTTAATTTTCATTTTGAGTGTGGTGTCATTAACTTGAATGACCCCATTCAAGCATGAAAACCTAATAAGACTTTGTAAAAGGGCATTATATGGCCTCGTTAAGGAGCGTCGACATGTGACATGTGGACATATCTAGTTTCAAAAATGACATTTGTGGAATTTTTCACTGAGGAACGCAATTAGATTTACAATCAGAAACACCATTTTCTTTTTAAGTGCTTCCTATGGGCCTGTAATCATTTGTTTTTGCAAAGTTTATGTTTCATTCATATTTTATATTTCTACATTCTTAAGCTAACATTTGGCCAGGTGTTCTAAATAAAAGGAGAAAAATACTCAATATATATCAACTATTCTTTTAGTTGATATACTGTATACTAAAAGAAAGTATTTTCCATGTGGTAAATATAAATATAAACTATTAATTATTTGAATTTACAGATACTACAGGTACTATATCATGTTATATATTGTTAGTTTATCCCTGTAAAGCTGCTTTGAAACATTCTGTATTTTATAAAGGTGATTTGATACAGTCAGCGGCCACTTTTCATTCATTTTTTTCAAAATATGAATCAATATAAAGCGTTGTAAGCCATGAACAAAACCAGCCAGCTGCAACTAACCAGATGAAGCAGCATTTGATTCAAAGCAAAGCAAATGTTTTGTAAGTAAAGGACTTCCTTTAATTATTTTTTTTATTACTGTTATTATTATTGTTTTTCCTTTTTTTTTCTCTTGACCGTCTGTAAAGCACTTTGGATCAACAAATGTTGTGTTTATGTTGTGCTCTACATATAAATAAATTGACTTGACTTGACTTGACTTCCTTATTAAGCACTGATTGAAATAATCAATTCACAATCAATGATGCAATTTAAAACCATTGAGTATGTCAAGTCAGTCTTTTCTATACAATAGAGACTGTTTCAAAGCAGCTTCATAGTAACTAAGTTCAGTAATAAACAAAGTGCAAAGTTCATCAATTGTAAAACGAATTCAATTCAGCTGTAAAGCATCTCTAAAAAAGATAATAGTGCCATTCAGCTTAGTTCACTTCAGTGTTGATTCAATTCAAAGTTCATCAATGAAACCAATTTAATTTTATCTAGCACTACAGAAGTCAATAGTGCCATAATTCAGTTCAATTCACTTAGTTTTGTTCTCATCTGATGGCGTCAGTGATCGTCAGAATCGATAATATTACTAAATATTAAATGTAACTTCATGGATTATAAAAACAAGTTCCTCTAGTTTTAACTTTTTAGCAAAATATTAATGGATTCAGTGAGTTCATTCAATCAAGGGTTTGTCAGACTGAGTCTTTTAAATGATTCTCTAAAAGAATCAGTTCGTAAGAGTCACTTGACTGCTCGTGCCATGTGTGTCTGTTCGCAGCTCAATAGAAAGCCATGCATTGCCTCTATAATGATGTAAATGTTTTCAGGTTTTTGCACAAGCATAGGTGTTTACTCGAGTAAGCTCAGGCTTTACTCTAATCTGCGGTGTTTCTGAGAGCTATATCTGCGATGTTATCAGCGGCTGCTGCTCCACTCATGTGTTCTTGTCTCGTTTGCATTCGGGTGTGCAGCTCAAATAGGAAAGAGAAACTTTGTCGTGCTGATGTTAAAACAGGTCATGTGAAGTATGACTTAAACTAATAACTCATGCAGCGCACAGGGACGGCCACAGATGTGCACCTGTAAACAGACACAAGCTGCATTAATATAGAAGTTGCATTAATATCATCTGCATTAATATAAAATGCTGATACTGTTGTCTTTCTGTGTGTGTGATGCAGGGCTCAAAAGTGCAAGAGTTTCACTTGCATGTGTGATTAGAAATAGGTGTGTGTGTGTGTGTGTGTGTGTGTGTGTGTGTGAACTTTCAAATCTATTTAGCAGCATGTGTGCAAATAAAAATAGTTCCTACAGGTCCTTGTGTGTGTGTATATATACCACCCAGAACAAGTCAAGTCATGTTCATTTCTATAGCGCTTTTAACAATGTAGATTATTCCAAAGCTGCTTACCCTAGCACACCCTAGCAACTCCCTAGCAACCACCCAGAACATCTTAGCAATAAAAACTCTATAGTAACCATCTGTGACAACTACCGACCATCTAGTAGTTACACCATTGCAATCACCAAAAATACCTTAGCAACTGCACTAAACCACATAGCAACCGCCTAGAAACGCCTTAGCAACCACCCTAAATACCCTAGCAACCACCAAGAACACCTTAGCAACTTCCTAGCAACCATTCAAAACAAGTCAAGACATCTTCATTTATATAGTGGTTTTAACAATGTAGATTGTTCCAAAGCTGCTTACCCTAGCACCCTAGCAACTCCCTAGCAACCACCCAGAACACCTTAGCATTAAAAACTCCATAGTAACCATCTGTGACAACTACCGACCACCTAGTTACACCATTGCAATCACCAAAAATACCTTAGCAACTGCACTAAACCCCCTAGCAGCAACCACCTAGAAACGCCTTATCAACCACCTTAAATACCCTAGCAACCACCAAGAACATCTTAGCAACTTCCTAGCAACAACTCAGAACAAGTCAAGTCATCTTCATTTATATAGTGGTTTTAACAATGAAGATTTTTCCAAAGCTGCTTACCCTAGCACCCTAGAACACCCTAGCAACCACCCAGAACACCTTAGCAATAAAAACTTCATAGTAACCATCTGTGACAACTACCGACCACCTAGTTACACCATTGCAATCACCAAAAATACCTTAGCAACTGCACTAAACCCCCTAGCAACCACCTAGAAACGCCTTAGCAACCACCTTAAATACCCTAGCAACCACCAAGAACACCTTAGCAACTTCCTAGCAACAACTCGGAACAAGTCAAGTCATCTTCATTTATATAGTGGTTTTAACAATGTAGATTGTTCCAAAGCTGCTTACCCTAGCACCCTAGAACACCCTAGCAACTCCATAGCAACCACCCAGAACACCTTAGCAATAAAAATTCCATAGTAACCATCTGTGACAACTACCGACCACCTAGTAACACCATTGCAATCACCAAAAATACCTTAGCAACTGCACCAAACCCCCTAGCAACCACCTAGAAACGCCTTAGCAACCACCCTAAATACCCTAGCAACCACCAAGAACACCTTAGCAACTTCCTAGCAACCACTCAGAACAAGTCAAGTCATCTTCATTTATATAGTGGTTTTAACAATGTAGATTGTTCCAAAGCTGCTTACCCTAGAACACCCTAGCAACTCCATAGCAACCACCCAGAGCACCTTAGCAATAAAAATTCCATAGTAACCATCTGTGACAACTACTGACCACCTAGTTACACCATTGCAATCACCAAAAATACCTTAGCAACTGCACTAAACCCCCTAGCAACCGCCTAGAAACGCCTTAGCAACCACCCTAAATACCCTAGCGAACACCTTAGCAACTGCCTAGCAACCACTCAGAACAAAGCTGCTTACCCTAGCAACTCCCTAGCAACCATCCAAACTACCTTAGGGATTCAATTTTCATTTTTAAACTTAGGATCACATGCTCGTTGGAGGAAAAAAAGGGATTAAGCATCAAACCCTTATAATCTACAGTATATGGTCTGTGTGTATTGCAGGTTTGCTGGTGGGCGCGTTGGACACTGTGTTGGACTCGAATGCGCGAGCGGCTCCGTTCCGGATTGTTCTGCACGTTCCCGGGTCGCAGGTCAGCTGGGTCATAGCCAGCGGTGAGAGTGTGTTTTCATCTCTCGCACTCGTGTGAAACACTCCCGTCATAAACACGAGCATGTCATGTATTCACTGTGTGTGTTTGCAGGAGCCGCGATAGAGGAGGTGCAGAAACACTGGAGATGGCTGGATCAGAACATTCTGCCGTACATGGCCGTGTTCGAGAACAAAGACGACGCGGCGAGTTTTGTACTGGGCAAAGTGAAGGTACAGTCATGCACAGACCTTGTCATGTTTTTATCATTTGAGATTAATAGCGAAGGTGAACCCATTTTTGACCTTGTGTGATCTCGAAAAACTCTACTAGATTACTGTAACTATGTCGGCATAAATAAATCATTGATTTATCGCTTACTATTGGTCCAAAATGCAGCTGCGAGAGTTTTGACAGGTACTCGTAAGAGAGAGATCATATTACCCCAGTCTGCGTGACATGGCTCCATTGGATTTGGTAAATCTGATTAAGAAATATGAACCAAAACGGTCTTTGAGGTCAGCTGACGAGCTGGTTTTAACCAGCTTTGATTTGGTAAGCGAGCTTTTGTAGCGATTGCTCCAAAACTCTGGAATGACGACCTCTTTCTATTAGATTGGAAGCTAAATTAACTGTTTTTAAACAAAAGCTTAAGAAGTACCTTTTAGATTTAGCATTTAACGGGGTATAGCAGCTGCTCTTGTAGGCTTTTCTAGCTGAGGTGTTCATTTCGTCGTCACTTAACCGTGGCGTTAATGTCTGTGTGTTTGTATGTCTCTCTATTTTTTACAGCACTTTGTTCAATGACCAGTTGTGTAAAAGTGCTTAATAAAAAAAAAATTAAATGAAATGAAATGACCTTTCTACCAGGATTGTTGATTAATCATTCGATTGTGGTTATTATTTCCAATCGCAATTATTTGAGATATTTATAACAATAATAGTGCAGTTTAAAGGAGCATTGTGTATTTGTGCTACAAATACGTGGCGAAGTAACATGCCGCTTCAAATAAAGATTGATTACATCATTACACCAGTAGGTGGCGACAAGTGACTGTTAAAAATGAGTCATTGAATCATTCATTCAAGAGAGTCAAAAACACTGATTCATCCAGTAATGAAACAAGTAGTCATTTAATCATTCACTCAGTTTTTTTTTCTTTTTATAATTCATATATTGACTGCAGCCATTAAAATTTTGTCAGAATTACTAGTTATTCTGGAGAATTGTGATCTCTGTGTGAAACATAATAAATCGTAATTCTCAATTTATCCAGAATCGTGCGGCTCTTGTTGACAAACGGTGATTCACTGCAAATGTCACAACTTCCCATACTGGTGAATTGCCAGAACCAATTTACCGGGATTTAAAAAAAAGGTCCAGTGCACATGTGATCTCTTCACAGTAATGGTTATAGAGACATTCAGTTCAGCCCAGACTCTAATTATCTTGATATTTTGATGCACATTCACAGGGATTAATCGCTGAGGAGGTTCTGGGCGGCCCGGCTGCCGGCGAGGATGATCCGGCACGCTTCCGGGAAGACCTGGCGCGGTTCGAGCAGCGCTTCGGCCTCCCTCAGCGAGAGAAGCTGGTCTCGCATCACTCCTGCTGTTGCTGGAAGGGTCACGTCCCACGCCAGGGCTCGCTTTACCTCACCACCAACCACATTGCCTTCTACTCCTTCCTACTGGGCAAAGAGGGTGAGAACTTCCTGTTCGGCAAAGAATCCTGAAAAATCACATCATT
>NW_024121277.1:180255-462755 GCF_016745375.1 Pimephales promelas | reverse complement strand
TGGTTCCCGAAGCCGCTTCACTTGAATATACGACACAACAGGAAAGAAAAAAAACATTCCAATTCACGTTTCATGCCGACTTGGAAATAAACTAAAGTTTTAGAATTTTGAAACGTTGATATAAAATTAATAAAAAATTGTAATATTCTGAATCTGTGACATTTGGGCTGGGGGATGATCCAATATTTATCAGGAAAAAAAGAAAAAACACACTTTTGAGTAATATTTATCGTACATCCAGCGCATCATTCAGGCGCATTGCACGAAAATGTTTGGTTTAAAATGAAATGTTTTTGACAGAAATATATTACTATTGTATAGTAAAATGTACTTCTTAAAGTAATAATTATAATAAATAATATAACAATTTATTAAAACATTAATTCATTATTATACAATTTAGTAAAATATTTCATTATTATTATACAATTTATTAAGATATTTCTGAATTTTTTTTTAAGGAATGTCATATAAACAATATATTTTTTTCATTCATGTTTTAATTTAGACATTTGATATCTTATTATGTAGCTTAAATTGTGGAGTTTACTTTTAATTCTCTACCAAGTACCAAATGCTACCGAATACATTTCTTTTCCCAGTAATGTTATGAAATAAATATCATGACAAATATCAATATTTAATGATATGGAAAAACATATTGTGTGATAGTATTTAAGGCCAAATGGCTTCAGAGAGACAGTGAACCATCTGTTGTATCGGCCTCATTTGAATATTTCCTTCCATCCAGCCAATCAGCAGCAGGGTTTTCATTCTAATATACTTCCTCCTCTAAAGGGGAAGTTGATGTGCGAGAAAGACAGTGAAAATAAGTAAAGCGGAACTGAGGATGCCAGAAATATAGATGGTGGTGTTTGTGGTTAAAGTGTCTTTAATGATTTAGATCAGCAGTTGCATTAAAGCTCTTAATGAGTGATTATTAAATGATAATAACAATAAACTGCATTTATAGAGCACCTTTCTTACATACAATGCAGAACACTATGCATAAACATCAAATGCATCATGCATAAAAATAACAACGTAAACGCATGAAATACAATATGTCAAGTCTGCTTTATTTCTATAGTGCTTTACTATAAAGATTGTTTCAAAGAAGCTTCACAGTAATTAAAGGGAAAATAATGATCAATGATGCAAACTTTATCAAATATGAGACAAATTCAAATTCAGCTGTAAAGCAGCTTTTATAAAGCTATTGTCATTATTCAGTTCGATTCAGTTCAGGGTTGATTCAGTCCAGGGTTGATTGAGTGCAGGGTTGATTCAGTCCAGGGTTGATTTATTTTAGGGTTGATTCGGTCCAGGGTTGATTCAGTTCTGGGTTGATTCAGTTCAGGGTTGATTTAGTTCAGGGTTGATTCAGTTCAGGGTTGATTCAGTTCAGGGTTGATTCAGTTCACGGTTGAATCAGTTCAGTGTTAATTTAGTTCAGGGTTGATTCAGTTCAGTGTTGATTTAGTTCAGGGTTGATTCAGTTCAGGGTTGAATCAGTTCAGTGTTAATTTAGTTCAGGGTTGATTCAGTTCAGGGTTGAATCAGTTCAGTGTTAATTTAGTTTAGGGTTGATTCAGTTCAGTGTTGATTTAGTTCAAGGTTAATTCAGTTCTGGGTTGATTCAGTTCAGTGTTGATTTAGTTCAGGGTTGATTTAGTTCAGGGTTGATTTAGTTCAGGGTTGATTCAGTTCAGTGTTGATTTAGTTCAGGGTTGATTCAGTTCAGTGTTGATTTAGTTCAGTGTTGATTTAGTTCAGGGTTGATTCAGTTCAGTGTTGATTTAGTTCAGTGTTGATTTAGTTCAGGGTTGATTTAGTTCAGGGTTGATTTAGTTCAGGGTTGATTCAGTTCAGTGTTGATTTAGTTCAGGGTTGATTTAGTTCAGGGTTGATTCAGTTCAGTGTTGATTTAGTTCAGGGTTGATTCAGTTCAGTGTTGATTTAGTTCAAGGTTAATTCAGTTCTGGGTTGATTCAGTTCAGTGTTGATTTAGTTCAGGGTTGATTTAGTTCAGGGTTGATTTAGTTCAGGGTTGATTCAGTTCAGTGTTGATTTAGTTCAGGGTTGATTCAGTTCAGTGTTAATTCAGTTCAGGGTTGAATCAGTTCAGTGTTAATTTAGTTCAGGGTTGATTCAGTTCAGTGTTGATTTAGTTCAGGGTTGATTCAGTTCGGGGTTGATTCAGTCCAGAATTGAGTCAGTTCGGGGTTGATTCAGTCCAGGCTTGATTCAGTCTGAGTGAACTGTCTTTCCTTGAAATCTATTGGTGATGTATTCCATAATTTTAAAAGGCATAATTAGGAAAAGCTGCATCCCAAATTTTCTCTCGTCTGTGTCAGGGAACCTCCAATAAACAGCATCATGATGAGCGTTGTGTGATGTGTGTGTTTGTGGGTTGTGTGGTGTGTGTATTTATAGAGCTGCTTTGATGTTCGGAAACGCTCAGATGTGTTGAAGTCTGATGCATGAAGCTACTTCTGTATAATGGTGTCGGTTTCAGGGTTTTGGAGGAACAGGCTCTCCGACAGTACGTGCTCTCTCTCTTTGGCTTGCCCCGGGCCGAGCGCGTACAGGAAGTGATGTCATGCTCGGTTTGGACTCCTCATGCCCGCTGCCACACGCCGGGCACCGTCTACACCACAGACGGGTATTTGTGCTTCAGTAGTCGTGAGGAGGGCCAGTGTACTCTCATCATACCCCTCGCAGAGGTACATCTCCATTACATGTCCTTCACAGCTGATGAACTGCATGGGAACCATGTTAAAGGACAGTTACATGCTAAATGTATGTAAATATAGGAATAGTTCACCCAAAAATTAACATTCTGGCATCATTTATGCAGACTGTATTATTTTAGTATTTTTGTGGAAGATGTTCAGTGCTGCTTTTTTCTAGACAACTTTCAAGCTCCAAAAAGATGAAAAATGCACCATAAAAGTATAATATAAATGCCCTTCTGAACTTTTAATGATTCAGATTATTCAGCAGATATTCTTTCTAATTCATCTATTATTCACTTAATTTGAAAGTGTTGTTTAGAGGTAATTAGCATGCATGTATAGGAAGCATGGTAGTTTTCATAAGTTTTAACGATTTATTTGTTTTCTCGATGCAACGATTACATATCCTGCTGATGCATGTGTATCAATTTTTGAATCATGGATTTTTAAAAATATTTTTTTTTCAATTGTGAATCATTTATTTTAGTCAATGATTTACAATTTCACTGGCATCTAAAGTTACAATCTTGCCATTTCCATCAGAAATAACTATATATATACTATATATAAATATAAATGTATTTAAATATACTTAAATATACTGTATATATTATGTATTAGAATTTTATATATATATATATATTCAAATCTTGGTCATCTAAATCTAATCAAATCTTTTTGTGAATTGAATCATTCTAAATTTACATAAAACGTTCATCGAATCATGAATAATAACAATAAACTTTATGTAGCACCATTTGTGGAAAGAATGCATTAATGTGTTTTCTTTACATAAAAACATAAACATCAAATACATAAAAATAGCATAATAACCAATACATAAAACACAGAGATGTGACAACAGAATACATAATACTAGTTAAATGCTAAAGTTAACCGATGCATTGTAGTTTTATTTAAAAAAATATTAGGCAAACTGGTTTTATTGATGTCAGGTGGTAATGTGATGAAGTGTGTGTGTGTGTGTGTGTGCAGATCCTCTCCATTGAGAAGGCTGAGAGCACCAGCGCCCTGCCCAACCCCGTCATCATTAGCGTACGGTGTAAGCGTGCGTTCCAGCTAATCGAGCTGCTTAATCGTGACCTGCTGGTGGAGAACGTCAGAGGTCGACTGCGTGAACTGCACTGGGAACAGAATCTGAAACGTGGACACGACCAACGCAAGAAATCCACGGTACTCTTGACGTCTGATGGTTCGGTTTAGATTCACGAGAAGTACTGAAACTTTCTTTTTATGTGCACCCCTGTTAAAGAGGACCAATAGGCTCTATGCACAACTTACTTCCGCATTCTGTAAAACAGGTCGCATCGCTTCCGGTCCAGGTCTTGTGTATGTGCTTCATGAATTTTTTTTGCGGTTTTACTCCAGATAACTAAAAGGAGTGAGCAAAGATTAGCATAACCAATGTCCCTCACATGTGCAGATTAATATTTAAACGTTTTATATTTTTTCTTCTTCACAGTAACGTTTAGATATTTAAATGGAATAAAATGCCAATAACAAAGTGGACAAGGTAGGTTAGCTGATTACCTTAAAAATCCATAGATATCGTAGCCAGTTCTTACGGCCGTTAACACTTTCTCTGACAAGCGGATACGATGAGACCTGTTTTCTGGTTTGATCACGTGACGCTCGGCATAAAGCCTATTATACCCTTTTTCAAAGTCTTGATTTTGTTTTTGAGCTCTAGAACAGGTTTTCCTGCTTGAATGTTGATTACTCTCCTCATATTCTCCATTGTTGCGGCTCCTCTTTCCCCAGTCTGTCAGTAACGCTCTGTTTACTTCCTGTCTCTATAAAGCCCCTCCTTCTGAAAAGCACACTGTGCTCTGATTGGTGTATTGTGATTGGTCGAGCGCTTCGAGTGTGTTTGGGAAATGTCCCGCCCCTTCCGATGACCGCTAGTTCAACACACTACTAACTAACTCAACCAGGCCCCTCCCCTTTATTATGCGCATAAATTATTATAATGAGGAATATTGTGAGGCTAAAACTCAAGACTACAATGGAGGCGTTTCAGGAGTTCAGAAACACTGATATAGAGAAGAACTCCCGCTGAAGGGACTTTTTCATGCTCAAACAGCAACAACACACACTAAAGAGAGGTGAACATGACCCTTAAAGAGACATTAGTGAGATGCTCTTGAGCCATTTACAAACTGCCCTGTTACTACTTCAAACCTTTGTACATATTAGAATAGGTCATTATATATATAATTCATCAGTGCATGGAAGACATGATCACTCGTTCACCTCTGCACATGATACTTGCACATTTAGCAGATAAATATGGAAATTGGCACTGTATATTTTATAGGTGAAACAGTAAGTATTATTAACACCTATACTGTGATATTATGGTGAAACTAAAGCATTATCATTAATTTAAAAATGTGTCTATTGTCACAACATCACTGTGCTTTTCACTTTCTTAATCAAACATATTATGTAAAGTAAGCGATGTTTTCAGATCAGTTGTTATGCTGCATTAACTCTATAAAATAAGTTGCCAGCCATCGCCACCATTTTATATATTTTTCGTAAAATATTTTGTTGTATGAACATCTGAACATGCAATTTATCAAAGTACATAGCATTTGCTTTTAAACTACTTTTTATTTATTTATTCTAGCAACTCTCAGATGTGTTAAGTTTCATAAAAAAGCAACAAAAATCTCAGAAAATTGTGTTTTTTTTTTTTGGCAAAGACTGCAACGTGCGTAAGCAAAACCTTTATCACTGGTTTCTGCTTTTTTGATCCGGAGATTCTGTACTCTTTCATCACATGTGTAATAGCGCCCCCTATTGTATAACAGTGAAAACATGGAAAGTTGGAAAATTACTTTAATTATTATATATTATTCTCATGCCCTTCGTTTCGCATTTTTGATTGCAAAAACTCATTCTGTCTGGCTTTATGATGCGATGCGTGTGTTTTCTGTCTTCCAGATCTCCGCCACACCGTATTACACCTTCTGTTACGACACCGTCCAGTCAGACGAAGAAGACAACAGCATCCTCATCTCTGATAAAGCTCTGCGTCACACGGTCCTCACTGACGCCCTCGTCTCCACATTCCCCGTCAGTCAGTCAGACTCCAAACGCACGATCAGTGTGAGTACACAAACCTGACGCGCTGAGGGTCGGCTACATCACATGACTGAACCTGCTATCTTTCACACGCTTTTTACACATACATCTGAACTTAAAGGGATAGTTCACCCAAAAATGAAAAGTTGTTCCAAACCTGGATGAGTTTTTATTCTTCTGTTTAACACAAAAGAAAATATTTTGAAGAATGTTTGTAACCAGATTGTTGATGGATCCCATAGTATTACTATTATTTTTTCCTACTATGGAAGTCAGTGGGGTCCATCAACTGTCTGGTTAACCATATTCTTCAAAATGAATTAATGATTAAAGGTTTGGAACAACAATAGAGTGAGTAAAAAAAAAAAAAGGAGAACTATCTATAACTAAAAATGGAGAACTTTTTTGGAGAACTATCCCTTTAAGAACAAGAGGCTGCATGTTTAGTGTTTGCCTACTGTCACTTTAAGACCAGCACGCATACACACATCAGATTTTCTTCACTTTAGACATAACCAACTATGTGAACCATGTGTGAATTTGACAGTATTAGCGCAATAAGACTTGAATGCAAAAGCATTGAAATATAATTTTTCCATCACCATGTCCCTTTAGGGGCTCCATAATATCACAATAATTGTGGTTCCTATAAGATTTTGTTTAGGCTCTATACCAAAAATAACTTGGGACAACAAATGGGATTTTTGCGTTCCCATTTCCTTCAATAGCAAAAGGAAAACAACATGAGAGAGTTTCTATAACTTTCTAAAAAAGCTAAAAAAATGTTGACCGATTCATTGTTAGTCAGAATAGATTTTTTATTTTTATTTGTCATCACATCAGCCGTTTGTATTATAAACACTAGAACTAGTTTACTGTAATTCAATGCTAATGTAAAATAACAGTTGGACTGTGTTACCTTAAAAAAAATGACCATAACACTTTACAATAAGGTTCATCAGTTAACATTAGTTAATGTATGTGAACTAACAATGAGCAATACATTTGTTGCTGTATTAGTTAATCTAAAATACAGTCGTTCATTGTTTCTTCATGTTAGTTCACAGTGCATTAACTATTGCTAACAAGCATAACCTTTGATTTTAATAACGTTTAATGAATATTACTAGGGATGCACGATATATCGGCCACATTATCGGTATCGGCCGATATATCATCATCATTTAATGTTATCGTTATCGGCCCAACAAGAACATTTAGCCGATATCTAAAAGCCGATAAATAATGTATTAGAGCCCGACCGATAAAGGATTTTGAAGGCCGATACGAATACAAATATTTGTTGGTTTTAAAATCCGATATATCGGCCGATATATATATTTTTTCGAAATGCGCAACAAAAAATTAACAGATTTCCCTAACATTAGTTATTTGTAGTTATTTATGACTTTTAACTAAAATAATATGATAATGCATTTTATATAGAAACTTGTTTCTTTTATTGTCACAACAGAGCAGACTGATGACTGAGTGCCCTCTGGTGGACAAACTATACAACTCCAACACTCATGACATGGTTCAGACGTGTTTCATCCGTTTTTATTTTACTTTTGAAATATTCATTTATCGGCCATTATAACTGCCGATACCGATAATTCGGAAAATGCCTAATATCGGCCGATAATATCGGCCTAACGATATATCAGTCTGGCTCTGTAATGTATTATATCCTTCACTTTAGATGCACACTGTTCAACATGCTTTTAAATTGCTTGAAATACGATTGAAATCACTTAAAAAAGTAAAATCCCTTTAAAGTGCAAAATGTCATATCGGCTACACAACATTAAAATAAAAACATCATAATTGTGTTTGTATCTTGGCTTTTAATGAGGAGACTTTTTTTAATTATCAGGCTCTCAAAAATTGTGGATTTAGATTTATCGGCCAATATATCGGTTATCGGCTTTCAAATATGAGAATTATCGGTTATTGTATCGGCCAAAATTGTCTTATCGGTGCATCCCTTAATATTACCTTATATTAATAAATGCTATAGAAGTATTGTTCATTCTTATTTCATGTTAAACAATGAATCTTATTGTAAAGTGTTACCAAATTAAAATATGAGAATTCTTGGTTCATCACAGTCTGTGAGGAGTACCGGTACGTGGTTTTAGAAATATGCTTTTCATGCAAATAATTTCCTGTTGAATGTTGGTGTGAAATGTGAGCTGATCATGTTTTTGTCTCCGTCAGAACACAGAGCAAGTCAGAGAGCGTTTATGGGACGATCACTTCACTGAGTTCGGTCGCGGCGTTCACATGTTTCGCACAGATAAGATCCGCATGCTGGTGACGCTGGGGATCCCGGACTCTCTGCGCGGCGAACTCTGGCTCCATTTCTCAGGTGAGAGAGAGAGAGAGAGAAGTTGATCGGATTAGACCGAGACACACAACACCATGGAAGTGACTGTTTTTAGTCACTCTACACTTTTAGTCTGTGCAGCGTCTCACTTCCCCTTCTGTAGAAGTGTTCATATAAACACTCACACAGTTTTATTACATGCAGCCTGATCAGATTGTTTCATGAATTAGTCATTTAGTCAAATAATTGCATTCAAAAATGTGCATAACTCAAGTAGTCATTAATATTTCTCTGCATGTGTGTTTTGTAAACCTATGCATCAAAATTCATTCAACTGTTTTTATCCAAGATTTTATCCAGAATATGTGGAAGCCTGGAAAAGTTATGGAAATTAATCAGATCTTACATTATGGGCATTTTTGTTACAAATATGTTTTTTTTTCCCCTCTCAATTGGGTAGAAATGGTGATAAAAATATTTGTATCTTTATTCAGTAAATCACGACTGACCAGAAAAGTTATGGGAAAAACAATCAGAAATTGTACAAACTTGTCTACTTATGGCCGTGAAACTTGCTTAACTTGATATAAAAATAGATTTCCGTTCCTATTTCAATTGAATTATAATTTAATCTGATATTTATTAGCACATACATGATGTTGTGATTTTGTTCCTCATATTTTATGGCTTCAGTGATTTATGTGAAAATTCCACGACAGATTTCTGGAGAACAAAACCTTTGTTATTTTTAGATGAACGTATAGTTAATTCTCATAATAAATTTACCACTGAGGGAATCATTTTATTTCAACAGTGCAGATCATTTCAAAGCAGCTTCACAGTAATAAACAGCAAATAAATGATGCAAACCATCAAATATGAAACAAATTCTGCTGTAAAGCAGCTCTAAGTGTCATTATTCATTATTCAATTCTATGTTAAGTTCAATAATAGTGCAAAGTTCATCATCAAATGATGACAAAAGTTGTCTTTAGTGCACTGTTTGTATCTGTCTATGATTTGAATTACAATCTTTAAGCCCAGGATCGCACGGGATTAGTATTACCTGGTGACCTCTAGTCATTTGTAATTTTTTTTTTTTTTAGTTTATTTATGACAAGGACAGTGCATATTAACATGACAAGTCAAAATATGCCAGAGTTAGCCAAAAGGCTAGTTTTCATCTGCAGTCCTAGGCCAGATGTACAATAGGCAACCTAAACATACAATGTAAACACAACAAATATAATTAAAACATGACAAACTACAACAAACACTCAAAAAAAAAAAATCAATAAACTCATAAAAAATCAATGTTGACATATTTGCATGCTAAAAAGCCACGTTTTAACGAAAACGTTAGAACGAAATTCATTATAACTATTTAATTCTCTAACAGACGTTGGGATGTCATTTCATTCTTTTGAGGCTTTAATAATTGCGGATCTGTGATCTTAATCCCGTGCGAATCGGCCATGTCTGTAATTAATAAAGACCGGCCATATTTCCTGAACACCGAGGTCCGTGATAACATCAGTCCCGTGCGAATCGGCATCTCTGTGGTTTAGTGGGGTCGTATATATTTTTTTTCAAGGTTTATTTTTTCATGTGGGTCTTTTTATAAGTAAAAATATAAGTTTTAAAGTACGTTTAAAAGTAATAAGTTTTAAAGTACACTACACTACCTGCTACTGTAGCGGAGCGGGTATGTAATTTTTTTTATTATTTGACATCAAAAAGAATGTATAATAATTCAAATCATGTATTATTATTTTTTTATTAAAAAAATTAATAATTATTTATTTTATTTTATATATTATATATCTATTATTAAAAATATATAGATGTATGAAAACAATTCACACTAATTCTGTGTTTTTGCTGGTAATAAAATTAGGCCATAAAACACTAATTTTATCATAAACTTTTTGTCAAATAATGTGCTGCACAATGAGCTTTAGTGTTAAAATTAAAACATGGATTATTCCTTAAATTCAGTTTTGTTTAAAAAATCCATAATTTATTCGTATTAGTGTTAATGTATTATTACATCTGGACATTTCCTATTTCTACTGTACAACAGTAATATATTTCTGTCAAGTTAAACGAACTTTTATTTTGACGGGTTGCCGTGAAGCCCTTTGGAGTTCCTGTGTGTTTGTCATGATCGTCATGATGATAGTTTCACAAATGAAGCGGTTAAATGATCACAAAGTGACTTTTTAGAGTGGATCAAGAGCCTGGAGAGGAAGTTCAATCATTTCAGCGCAAGCGTCACACGTGTGTTGAAAAATATTCATATTTAACGGCTCTGGGCTGCACTATTCATTCACACGGAACATACGATTCATACGAACAGGATTCGTATTTAAATAGTATTTGTTGTTTAATATTCACACACACTAGTCTATATCGCGATTTTTATTTCAAGTATACTGAACCGCTTTCTATTTATTCCTCGAAAATATACAGTAAAATCCTTTTTTATGACTGGATTTCTTCAGCATTTTAGGGGGGGCGGGGGGTCGGGCCGCCCCTCTAAAACAATAGTAGGGGATAGACTAAAGGCAATAGACTATTTCACGTCATATCCGGGAGATAAGTGAGTAAATTCGAGTAAAATCACAGGCGAATGCGCCACACGAAATTCAGATGTGTGTCATTTCTAAATCACACGAGGTCGCCAGAAATATATTAATGTCGTGCGAATAGGGCTTTTGTTTTACTTTTCATTGGATTTATACTTTGATTTGGCACTTTATTCTGTGTGTGTGTGACGTCTCGTCCACAGACGCGAGTTCCTCGCTGGCCGCTCATCCACACTACTACGCTGATCTGCTGGAGAAATGCAGGGGCGAAACGAGCATCGCTACCGAGGAGATAGAGCGAGATCTTCATCGCTCGCTCCCGGAGCATCCGGCGTTTCAGAACGACACGGGAATCTCTGCCCTGCGCCGGGTCCTCACCGCCTACGCCTACCGAAACCCCGCCATCGGCTACTGTCAGGTGAGGCCCACCCCAGATCACTGAGAGAGAAACCGGCCCACTTGAAATGCTCTGTAATAGATGTTACATAAACCTTGGGCTTTAAAGGGTTAGTTCACCCAAAAATGAAAATTCTGTCAGTATTTACTCACCCTCATGTTGTTCCAACCCCGTAAGACCTTCGTTCATCTTCGGAAAACGAATTAAGATATTTAGGATATTAAAATCGCTCCTGCATACAGTCCATAGGCTTCTTGAGGGACTGGCTCTTGCTGTCCTCGAAAAGTAATTGAAGACATCGTTAAAATAGTCCAAGTGACTACAGGGGCTCAATCTTAAGTTTATCAAACGACGAGAACACTTTTGTGCGCAAAAAAACAACAAAAATAACGACTTTATTTCAACTATTCACTTCCTTCTCCATAAGCCTATAGTCCGTTAACGTAGTGTGATTGCGTAGAGCTACGTCACACGTAGGCTCACTATTGGCCGACGCTGGTCATGTGTGTGTGATGCGTGTGACGTACAATAACAGAAGCTTACGCTATTAAACTAGTAACCTGACTCGCGCAGAGGGAGAAATAAACCAATAGTTGAAATAAAGTCGTTATTTTTGTTGTTTTTTTGCGCACAAAAGTGTTCTCGTCGTTTGATAAAGTTAAGATTGAGCCCCTGTAGTCACTTGGACTATTTTAACGATGTCTTTTATGACTTTTCGGGGATGGCAAGAGCCAGTCCCTCAAGAAGCCTATGGACTGTATGCAGGAGCGATTTTAATATCTTAAATATCTTAATTCGTTTTCCGAAGATGAACGAAGGTCTTACGGGGTTGGAACAACATGAGGGTGAGTAAATACTGACAGAATTTTCATTTTTGGGTGAACTAACCCTTTAACCCTTCGGAGTCTTGGGATATTTTGGCCCTTTTTGAGTACTTTTTTATTTTTTTTAATTTTGCGACATAAACAAATGTTTACCATACAAATTTTTGGTATCATTTTTTTCAGCACAACATCACCTATATGACCAGACAATTAGTTTATCACTTTGATGTACTGTATCAACATACTGGACCCAAAATCACACAAAAAAACACAAAATCCGAATAGAAATATAATAGCTTTTCTTCTACAAAAAACACAAACATGCTCAATGAAGCATTTTAAAAGGTTTAAAATGTAAACACAAGTTGTAAAAGTCAAAATATACAGGTAAAATTCAGATATAAGCAAGCTATATACAAAAAAATATGATTTGCATAAAAAGCGAGTGTAGCCATAGGCTTTTTTTTTTTTTCATTTTAGCTTTGCCACTTTAAAAAAAAAAAAAAAAAGCGTTTGAGGAACTCCGTGACGTGTCATTGGTCGCTTTGGCCAGGTGGTGTTTATAGAGGGGCGGAGCTTTAGATTTTAGAGAGTGTTTGATTGGACTGAAGATGTGATGAGAAGCTAAAGTGAGAGATTGTAAGTTTTGAATGCATCTCCTAAATGTGAATTTTGTCATTGTTTACTTTTTGAAGTAAATAAATTCAAAAATACCCCCAAAATAAAAAAACACACCATAAATGGATAGACAAAATTTTATCGAAGACAGTGATATAACATTTATAATAAATAAAAATTAGGATCACACCTGAGTCCTCTGTGCCCACATTTGTCCACAATTACAGGATTAAGGGCTATAAAGTGAATACGGTTTGAGGGTTAACTATGCTTTGTTTGTGTCTGTCTTCTCTGTAGTCCATGAACATCTTGGCATCTGTGATGCTCTTGTACACCAAAGAAGAAGAAGCTTTCTGGCTGCTGGTCACTGTGTGTGAGCGGATGCTGCCCGACTACTTCAACCGCAGAGTCATCGGTGTGTGTGTGTGATTTAATATCACGCTGTTTTACTTCTAAATGTCTTTGCTCTGCCTCAGTTTTTTACAGTATTATGATGTAAATGTTTTGTGATTCAGATTAGTCAAGGCTGTCTCACAAAAATTTGTCCAGATCAATTTCATTAAACGGGGGTTTTATAGTTAACTAAAACTAAATACATTTTTATTTGTTTTTTACTTATAATAAATTAAAATTAACTTGCATAGAAATATAACTTGAAATACAATTTACTGAAATAAAATATTTAAATTCAGCTGGTTGCCAAATAAACATTTCTCATTTAAATTTAGTTGATGTACTAAAAATACTAAAATAAAGTAATAAAAACTATAAAGACCTATTTAAAAAAAAGACTAAAAAAGATTCAGAAACAGGGTTTTTATAGGTATTTAATAAGAAATATTTGATGACTTGAAATGAAATCAAATTAACTTAAAATATTAGAAAATTAAGTGTATTTAATTTCACCTGCCAAATAAAAATTTCTCATTTTAATTGAGTTGATGTACTAGAAATACTAAAATAAAATGAATAAACACTGTTACAGTTTTTGTTGCCTATTACCAAAAAATACAAAAATGTAAAACTAAAAAACAAATTGTGAAAACACAACAAAATTACTAAAATGTTAACTTAAAATGAGAACGAAAAAGAAAAACAGAAAAAATAACATTTATGTATTGAGTATAGTAGTGTCTCAATAATCCTATAGTGACATTTTTAAATAAATTAAGAAATAATTAAATAAAAAAAAAGAGGTAATATAAATCAAATAGAAGTAAAAAGGGGGGGAAAAAGAAAACAACAACACATGGATCAAATGTACAGTTTTACAATAAGCACCATGCTCTCACCTGGCTGCAATATATTGCACATATTTTCCAGATACAGTCTTGGAAGCCTGGAAAAGTTATGGAAATTAATAAAATCATATATATCGAATATGCATTCCCCCCCCCCCCCCCAGTCTCGTTAACCTCTCAGTTAAGTAGAAATTGTGATTACATATTTTTTTTGTTGTAAAAATCCTTCTCTTTAATCTAGTTAATTTAATGAATGAGAACCAGACAAACAAAAACAAATGTTAGAGCTTATAAAAACAAGTGTGAGGAACATTCAGGTCTGAAACTAGAAGTGTCCATTACACGAGGCTCTATAATGATGTCACTTCCTGTCTCAGGAGCTCAGGTGGATCAGTCGGTGTTCGAGGAGCTGGTTCGGGAGCGTCTGCCGGAGCTGTCGGCCCTGGTCCCGGACCTGGCTCCGCTGGCCTCGGCGTCGCTCACGTGGTTCCTGACGCTGTTCGTGAGTGTGTTGCCGTTCCGCAGCGCGCTGTGTGTCCTCGACTGCTTCTTCTACAACGGCATCAGGTCCATCTTCCAGATCGGCCTGGCGGTGCTGGACGCCAGCGCAGGAGAGCTGAGCTCGTGCAGCGATGATGGACACGCGCTGATGATACTGACCGGGTGAATCACGGACACACCAGATATGAGCTTCACATGCTTATATTCATATATCGCTTTATGATTCCTGTCAGAGGAAGCTTTTGAATTAATCACTGTATTCAAGCAGATTCAAAATGTAAAATACAGTAAAATTTAATCATTTTCATTTATATGCACTAATATTTCATATTTAAGTTTATATCTTACATATTTACCGGTAATCATATTTTTCCATAAAAAAAATAAAATTATCCATTTCAATTAATCATTGAATATTTCATATTTATCATTTTCACTGGTATGCACCAATATTTTATATTTAATCATGTTTTCGTTAATCTTTTAAATTAATCATTTAATATTTCATGTTTAATCATTTTCATTTATATGCACCGTTATTTCATATTTAATAATTTTCATTAATCATTTCAATCAATGAATCATTCATTATTTCATTTTTAATAATTTTTTTTATTCATTATTTCATATTTAATCATTTTCATTTATATGCCCCAATATTCCATATTTAATCATTTTAATTAATCATTAAATATTTAATTTTTAATCATTTCATTTATATGCACCAATATTTCATATTTCATTTATATGCACCAATATTTAATATTTCATTATTTTAGTCATTTCAATTAATCATTAAATAATTCACATTTAATCACTTTCATTTATATGCACTAATATTTAATCATATTTATTAGTCATTTTAGTTATTCATTAAACATTTAATATGTATTAATCTTTCATCAAATATTTAATAATTAATAATTATCATTTAAATGCAACTATATCTAATATTTTGTCTTTCATTAACATTTCAATTAGTCATTATTTGATTTTTAACCATTTTAATTGACATTCATTATTTTAATAAATGAAAAATGTGAACAAATCATTTAACCAGAGTTATGAACCAATTCATTAAAATGGACATTTTGCAATAATTCACACAGTTAACTCTCCATCTTTCAGATAAATACAAATATAATTGTATTATTTAGAGTGTAGCTTCCCTTCATCTGTTCTTCATTTGACTGTAGGTTTAAACATTGAGGCATTTCGTCTCGTTCTGGTGACTTGACTGTGTGTGTGTGTGTGTGTGTGTGTGTGTGTGTATGTTAGTTTCCTCGAGCAGGTCCGACACGAGGAGGAGTCACATGACTGTCCTGAGGACACAGGAGCTTCTCAGCATCTACACATCACCACTCTCATCACTGATGCGTTTGAGGTGTGTGTGTGTGCCTTAATTCAGCTCAATTCTTTTCAGTGTTGATCCAGTTCAGTTCAATATCTGTAGAATTCACGAGTTATGAAACGAGTTCACTTCAGCGATAAAGAACATTAACATTGGACAATACTGTCATTATTCAGCTCAATTCAGTTCAAGTGTTCTCATCCAATAGTGTCAGTCAAATCAGTAATATTGATGAATATTAGTCATATTATAATTTTTGCCATTTTTTTTCCAAAAATTCTTACTAGACAAAAACTAACTAAACAATTTAGATAATTTCTGAACTGTTTGGTTTTTCCCACCTTGTAACACTCGTGGTGTTCCCAGTCACAAATGACTGTTTATAAATCTCCTTTTATGCTTTGTTATTGGATTCACGTATTGGATGCATAATCTCAGATAAATGAGGCCTACACTCTAAAAAAGGCTGGGTTGTTTTAACCCAAATTTGGGTCAAATATGGACAAACACACCATTGGGTTACATTTTTAAATAGCATTTTTAACCCAATGTTTGAGTTTGTCCATATTTGACCCAAAATTGGGTTAAAACAACCCAGCATTTTTTAGAGTGTATGAACAGTCAGTTCCAAAAAGAAATACAAAGCCTGTGCTAATTGAAAGAAAACTAGATTAAATCCAGTATTTGGTGATAGTTTATCATAACGAGAGGAATTAGGATTATTCAACTGTTTGTAGTGTGTGTAATGTTACTGTTTGAGCATTAAAACGCTCTCTAAAATCCCAGTTCATCTCTATATATGAGTGTCAGTGTTTCTGAAACGCCTCCATTGTAGTCTTGAGTTTCTCCCAGGAACACGTCACAATATTCCTCATTATCATAATTAATGCGCAGTTTAAAGGGGCGGGGCCTGGTTGAGTTAGTTAGTAGTGTGTTAAACTGGCAGTTATGGGAAGGGGCGGGACATTTCCCAAACACACTCGAAGCGCACGACCAATCACAACACACTAGGGGTGTAACGGTACATGTATTCATGTTGAACCGTTTCGGTTCGAGGCTTAATGTGATGACCAAAACATTATTTGTTCATCCTTCAAAGATGACCCCCATTTATAAACCTGAAGGTTTCAAGATCTAGGAAAACTCACACTTAATTAAAAATATATTTTCTTTAAACAAATAGGAAATTTCTCTGGTATTTCTTTCTTTTTGTTGTATCGAAAACGTACCGAACCGTGACTTTTGTGTACCGTTACACCCCTACAACACAGCCGACCAGCCGACCAATCAGAGCACAGTGTGCTTTTCAGAAGGAGGGGAGACAGGAAGTTAACAAAGCGTTACTGACAGACTGGCGAGAGAGGAGCCGCAACAATGGAGAATATGAGGAGAATAATCAACATTCAAACCTGTTTTAAAACAGCATCAAGAATTTAAAAAAGGGCATAATAAGTAATTTTTACTGTTATTAGGAACATTCCCGCTGCTTAAATGATGAAACCAATCAGCTCTCAATGTCAATGTCATGTTTATTTGTATAGCACATTTCCAAGGCCTAGGCCTACCAAAGTACTTCACAGTTAGAGCACAAAACAATAAACACAGACTGATACACTAAAACACAATAAGTAAATGAATAGATAAATACATACATCAAGGCGGCTCCCCTGTGCCGAACGCTAATTCAAACAAATGAGTCTTCAACAATGATTTTAAAAATGGACAAGCTACCAGCAGTCCGCACGGCTACAGGCAATGAGTTCCAGAGAGTCGGAGCAGCCACTGAAAAGGCCTGATCACCTCTGGATCTGCGTTTAGATCTAGGAACCTCCAGGACCATCAGGCTGGCTGAATCCATCAGCTCTGGATCCTCTGATGTCATCATCTGCTCATTCTGTCAGTAAAAGCTCATTAATTCTTCATCTTCCTCTTTGTTTCTTGCTAGAAATTTGGGAGTGTGACGGTGAAGCATTTGGAGATGCTGCGGTGCCGCCACCGTGTCCAGGTCCTGCAGGCTCATGAAGACACCACCAAAGACAATGCAGTGAGACCTCAGTCTCTTTCTCCCGAATGCTTCTGCACGTGTTTTTACTGCGGTTTCATTTTTTTGTGGTGTGTTTTCAGCTGCGATTGGTCACCCCAGACGTGTCACTGTCACAGGAAAACCTGTCTGAGCTCTACGACCTCTTCAAGGTGTGTGGGATCACATTTATTAAGTCTGAGTAGAATAAAACAATATATATATATATTAGGGCTGGGTAATAAATATAGATTTCTCGATATTAATCGATTCTCATTTTTACAAACCGATATCGATTCTTAAATCTCAAGAATCGATTAGTCATCCTGTTTCATTTGAATGAATGGAGCATTGTATCGCGGCTGCGCGCATCGAAAAAAATCGCAATAATCTTTGTCCTTTGTTACTATTGATATGAAACAAAGTCTCATTTTTCAAATTACGTCCATTTTCTTTAGAAATTCAAAAACATAAATAGCGTTTTGTCGCTGTGGCGTGAGATCGCTCTGATATCTGAGATAATACCAGACACAGCGCCAAATAAACATGAATGAGCATCTGAAAGTGTGTTTAAAGATCATGTCAGATTGATTCGCTCAATCAGCGTTTCAACCGTGGAAAGACGTCAGTTAAACAGCTTGTAATCAATGTCATCGTCATATTTACCTCAGAAAACCCACATAAACTCGCTAGTCAGCTAGAAAAAATATTTTGCTAAATATATACACCATATTGCATATGCATTATAATCTTAATGTTCTTCAATATTTAATGCATATTTGAATAAATCTGGCAAGTGTTTATGACAGCCACCATTTAAATGTTTATATTTCATATAATCTTCTTATTATAAAATGAAATAAGTGTAATTTAAATGCTTGTATAGCTACAAAACAGTTCATTATTACCTTCATATTAGGCTAATGAAGCCTGTAGGCTACAACTAGACTCCCATAGTTTACAGCATTAGTTAAGAGATTTGATTCCCTTGAGAAAATTTGCCATTTATTGTAACTGATATCCTAAATAATCAATATGGAATCGAATTGCAAGCTTGTGAATCGAAATCGAATCGAATTGTGAAATTTGTCTCAATACCCAGCCCTAGTGTATATATATAAATAAAAGATGAGGGAAGAACAAAACGCTAAACTTGGTTAAGGTATTTATCTTAGCCAAAATAGTCACACTACAGGAACAGGTTTTATTTTACTATTCATAAAAATGCATGTAGCAGCATCTTGCCATGGTTTATAACGGATTCTGAATTGTGTGGTTCAGACAGAGCATTTCATCAGTCTGTACTGGGGTGACGGCGTGTGCAGTTCCTCTGGGGTTTCTCCTGCGATGGGCGTCTGTCCCGAACGCTACTTCGTGGACCGAGCTCAGTTCAAGAGCCTGTTTGAGCTGCTGACGCCCTGGATCTGTGGCACACACACCGATACTGTCGCCCAGCGCACCTTCACACTGCTGGACCAGGACGGAGACAACCTGTTGAACTTCTCTCAGTTCGTTCAGATGCTGGGTAAGACTGTGTGTGTGTGTGGCTTATTCACCATATACATTTGAATATGGTGCAAAAGTTAATTTATTTCAGTAATTCAACTTAAAAGGTGAAACTAATATATTATATAGACTGTATACTAGATATTTCAAGTCTTTATTTGTTATAATTTTGATGATTATGGATTACAGTTATGAAAACCCCAAATTCAAAATTAGAATATTGTGAAAGGGGTTTTCATAACTGTAATCCATAATCATCAAAATTATAACAAATAAAGGCTTGAAATATCTAGTAATGAGTCTATATAATATATTAGTTATTACTGAAATTAATTAAAGGAGTAGTTCACTTTTGAAAAAAACATTTGCTGATAATTTACTCTCCCCCATGTCATCCAAGATGTCCATGTCTTTCTTTCTTCAGTCGAAAAGAAATTAAGGTTTTTGATGAAAACATTCCAGGATTTTCTCCATATAATGGACTTCAATGGGGACCAAACGGTTCAAGGTCCAAAAGACAGTTTCAGATGCACCTTCAAATGTCTTTTAACGACACCAGACGATGAATAAGGGTCTTATCATGCGAAACGATCGGTTATTAGGCGCGTTTGTAACGTCACGTAATACGTAATTACGTTCAAAAGGTCACGGGCGACGTAGCCGAAAGTACAGAATCAAAATCGTCCGACATCGTTGTTTTACATTTTAATTCCTTTTTTTGTAAACGGTGTTTGAGTTAGTTTTCACGTTCAACCTATGCGTTCAACTTGTAAACACTGACTCTGTACTTCCGGCTACGTCGCCCGTGACCTTTTGAACGTAATTACGTATTACGTGGCGTTACAAACGCGCCTCACAGAATAGAGCAAGGCTAGCATTTGTCCTTAGAAAAGTTACATTTTTGGAATAAGTTTTGAAATAACCGATCGTTTCGCATGATAAGACCCTTATTCATCGTCTGGTGTCGTTTAAAGACATTTGAAGCTGCACTGAAACTGTTATTAACTGTCTTTTGGACCGTTTGGACCCCATTGAAGTCCATTAAATGGAGAAAAATCCTGGAATGTTTTCATCAAAAACCTTAATTTCTTTTCGACTGAGGAAAGAAAGACATGGGCATCTTGGATGACATGGGGGTGAGTAAATTATCAGCAAATGTTTTTTCAAAAGTGAACTACTCCTTTAATTAATTTCAGTAATAACTAATATATTATATAGACTCATTACTAGATATTTCAAGCCTTTATTTGTTATAATTTTGATGATTATGGATAACAGATATGAAAACCCCAAATTCAAAATTAGAATATTGTGAAAGGGGTTTTCATAAACTGTAATCCATAATCATCAAAATTATAACAAATAAAGGCTTGAAATATCTAGTAATGAGTCTATATAATATATTAGTTATTACTGAAATAAATTAACTTAAGCACGATATTCTAATTTTTCGAGTTTCACCTGTATATATGTGACCCTGGGCCACAAAAAAATGAAATTGAGATTTATACATCACCCAAAAGCTGATTAAATAAGCTTTCCATTGATGTGTGTTTGTTATGATACGGCTGAGATGTAACTATATGAAAATCTGCAATCTCAGGGTGCAAAAATAATCAAAACATTTAGAAAATTGCTTTTAAAGTTGTCCATTTATGTTCGCTATAGTGCAGCATTCACTCACAAAAATAAAAGTTTTGTATATTTACGGTAGAAAATTTACAAAATATATTCTTTACTTAATATTAGTGTTGGGCGATATGCTCCATTTTCATATCGCCCTATCGTCAGCCTGTGAGATCGGCGATACACGATATTATCGTGAGGGGGCGGGGCTAACTTTTTTGATTATTAACTTGATTATTTAGCCTACTCATTAATTTGCTTGTTTTATTAGCCTACTTCGTTTTATATACGAGAATCTTTTTTCTATTTTTCTAGCAAAGGTGGAGTGTTTATTAATAGGATCAGGTTATTTCCTGGTATAGTGAAGTAAAAAAAGAGATCCTAATCCTTTTGTTTGTCAACGGGAAATTTACGGACACATTAGCCTATTCTCATGCCATTACATGCAGCATTTTGGTCTATTTCTGCACGAGATGAAAACACGTTTTAATAATTTCTTGGGTCAGAAAGAGTCGGAGTTTGCGATATGTGCCCCCCTACCAGTGCGCTCTCTGCGCACTTCACATGCGCACTTCAGTAAGCACGAAGTACGCGGGTTAATGTGTTTTAAATGCCGATAGAAACAAGAGCAAGGGCCAAACGTCTAGCTGAGTCGATCGGTTTATACTTATACTTATGACTTGACTCTGATAAAGGAAACGTTTACATGACCACATGCATTGTCAAGTTTATTCAACATAATCAGGTTAAGAACGTCGTCGCATGTAAACGCGCTCTATCTCTGAAAGTGAAAGTAAAAACGGACTGCTTTCGGCATCTGCATTAACGCCGCGTTCCCTCAGAGACGACGATGATAACGGTAATACTATTTTAGTGATATTATTATTAATACTATTTAGTAATTGTATTGTTTTTAGTGTTAGTGTCATTAAACGTTTTGTTAATGTGTTACAGAAACAAATACTGACGAACAACGATGCCGTTTTCATCTTGGATCTGTAGGAAATTGAATTTTGCGTCTGTTAAAACGAGCACACTTGATAATTTGTGAATGGATCACCTTGCAATTGAATTTTGATGTGGGATGTTTTTTAGTCTGTTTTAAAAACATTCTCTTAGAGGAGTCCGCGTGTGTTGTTGCAATTGTTATGAGGTGATGTCGTTGTAAATTTAGGCAAGGCAAATTAATTGTAGTTCCTAATATTCATTTAATAACAATACTAGCTTTATAATAATAATAATAGGCCTAATAATAATAATTTAATACATTATGGTAAAACGAGCCAATTATCGTAATGATATCGTCAAAGGCATCTGCCATCGGCGATATGTCAGACTATCGTCGATACACGATACTATCGTCTATCGGCCCAACCCTACTTAATATCCTAATCATTTTTGGCATAAAATAATTATTTATTACCCATTCAATGTATTATTGCCACAAATATACCAGTGCGACTCTGGTTTTGTGATCCCAATAGTATCCAGCTGCACACCAGTTTCAGAACCGGAAGTAAGGGGCGGAGCTTACATTCTAATCAACACCAGCGCCAGGGTCGTAAGTGAGGGGCGGAGCTTAGGTTCGAAACTTAATAACGCCATCTAACGTAATTTGGAGGATATTTTACACATGAAACAGCTTTTATTAAACATGAAACGTCCTACTCTCTACGTCTACGTATGTTATGATGCTACAATAAGCATTTTAAAACATTGATTTTGTGTAATATAATCGTATATAGTTTCAGTTATTATTATGAGTTACTTCCTGAAAAAATAATACTTGAAACTAATGGGCATTTTAATGTATAACAGTTTAATAATTTTAGCTAAGCAGTTTATACATTTATGAAGGTAAGACCTTTGCTTTTTGTTTTTTATGAAGGAGTTAACTTTGTATAATAAAGCTTTGAAAGAAATAAAACAAGACAAGCATTGGAGGTTTTCAAAATTATACACAATTCACAAACTGATTAGACCCCTGTGATATTTTATATTCTATTTAGGCCTATTTATTTATTGTGTTTACAAAAATCTTAAATTTTTATGTATTTGTAAGATGATTTTTATTGTTTAATAAAAAAATAAAATAAACGCATGGGTATTTTTATAAAATATACTTTATTTCACAAGAACATGTGCAGCATGCATTTTTTTCATGTAAAATTATAATGTCAAAATCCAAAAGAGAGAGAGAAATTTCGGCATTGTTTTAAACGAATCAATGTATACAAAATGACCAATTCAACCCTAGCAGGCCTGTTTTATCACAACAATCTTGTATACATTTAACTTACAATGTATCAAATGAGGAACTCACTCTCAGGCCCATTTTGTCCTTACATTCTTGCTAAAATAACTATAATGCAATAATAATAATTGCGCCCCTCCCTCACTTCCGGTTCTGAAACAATACTTTCATGGATTATAGATTGATTACTTATTTAGATTTTTATTTATTTATTTTTTTAGGTATTTGTTTAAATATGGTATAAAGGGGTAGGAGTACATACGTTTTACTTCTTCCTACTCCTTTTTGCACATGTAAATAGAGGGTTGGTTTTTTTGTTTTTTGTTTGTTTTGTTTTTCTTCAAGTATTGGAAAGTTTGGATTTTTTTTTTTTACTTTGTTCATTTTTGTTTTGTTTCTTTTGTTTCATTGATTAATAATTGTATTTTTATTTATTATTTACATGTTCAAAATAAAGATCTCAAATCAAATCAAATGAAACTGGTGGTGCTGCGGGTCTGCAGCTGGATATATCTCTGTGATCCAGGGTCCTCATTGACGACTCGTGACTCTCTCTCTCGCTTTTTGCAGATGTCCTGTACTGTGAGGAGCTGAACGAGAAGATCCGGCTCCTGTATCGACTGCACATCCCACCAGGTTCATCACTGCTGACCGTTATCATAATTATCATCATGGTCTTGTTTTCCAGTACAAATTAATCAACTTGCGGAGCAAACAGACTTTTTCAGTCTTAATTTAGTGTCTACTAGAACAGGTTTTCCTGCTTGAATGTTGATTATTCTCCTCATATTCCCCATTGTTGCGGCTCCTCTCTTCCCAGTCTGTCAGTAACTGTTGGAAAACAAGATGTAAATACTGAGGATTTCAAAGCAATTCACCCTTATTATTTCTATAGCGCTTTACACAATAGAGTCATTATTCAAGTTCAAGTTTAGCTGATAATATTTCAGAATCCCGTCTTGAAGTGCTAGCGGCGATTCTCATTAGCATGATTAGCTCATGATTGTGATGTTTCCTTCACAGCGTTGAGTGAGAACGCAGAAGACTCGTCTCCTCTGAGTCCACTGCTGTCCAGCACCAGACCGCTCTACGTCAACCTGCCCAACGGTAGGTGTGTGTCCTGTGTGTGGCTCGTGTGTTCGGCTCAGTGCACCCGTGATGATGTTTGATCATGTGTTTGCAGGTGAGAGTAAGAGTTATGAAGAGCAGCTGCGGCAGATGCTTCAGGACTTGAGCAAAGGCAAAGACAAGGATGAGGAGAAGCCTCTTCCTCACATGAACCAGGTGAACTAAGTCCATAAACCTGTGTGTGTTTAGGATATTTAGTCACAAAACTCATCAGAAACCAAACTCGCTCATGTGCAAGAGATGGTCCTCGCTGTGATTGTGGTGTTTCATCTCAACACCACAATCACACAACACAATCCTGAATAAAGTCGTAGTTTTTGTTATTTTTGGACCAAAATGTATTTTCGATCTAATTGAAGAGAATTGGCACTGGCTGCAGTAACACGTCTGTCCATGCGGGGGCGCACGCGGTCGAGTGCAGAATGAATGGGAGTCAATGGGGTTTCACCCCCAGAAATCCACTTTTCTCAGGATGTAATTTTTTGTCAAGTAATTTGAAAGTTGCGAGGGCTAAGATAATACACTCAGCTGAAAATTGCATTTTTAAGTTCACTTATCTGTTCTAAAAATCCGTTCAAAACTGTGATGATGTCACACAATAGCAGAATGCTAGCGTGTTCCTAACCTGTAAAAAATCAAAAGGACATAAGTACTCGTTCACTCGACTTTTGGCCTATAATCTATATTGAACTTGCGGAATCAACAATAAAATCTGTGTTAATTTAACGACAAGCAGGTGAAAGAGACACATTTAGTCGTTTAGCCCCATAGACTCCCATTCATTCTGCTCTCGCCCGTGATCACCCCCAGTGGAATTCTAATGGAACTGCAACCAGGATGATACACAACGGGGCTAATGGCTCTCCGTTAGACGGGCTCTGATGTCACATGGTCTACTTTGATGATGTCTTTATGTCCTTTCTGGACAAGGACAGTACACCGTACACACACAGAAAGCTCTCGGACTAAGCCTTCCCTAAAAAACAATCCTCAACAAACTACTTGTCCGGCCTCAAAATTTCTAATACAGAATTGAATCGCTTCGGCGTTACCGGAATTATCCCGACAGCGATTGTCTAATAACTCACGAGTGTCTTGTTGTGTGTGATTTGTCTCATCAGCGGGAGTTCATCCAGTTTTGTAAGACGCTGTACAGCATGTTTCAAGGCGAGCCGTGTGAGGCCGAGCTCTTCCAGGCCATCGGGATGGTCACCAGTCTGGTTCTGCAGATCGGGGAGGCTGGGAACCACACGGAGGACGCCTCCAGAGACTCGGACGCCCACTGGTCCGTCAGCTTCGAGCAGATCCTGGCCTCTCTCCTGACCGAGCAGGTTCTGGTCAACTTCCTGGAGCGGCCCGTCGACCTGAGCGCAAAGATCGCGTCTGCGAAGGCACGGCAGTATCAGGAGCGCGCCGGTCTGCTCATGATCCAGCATGCAACGAGAAGCTGACGAGGTCCAGGCGACGCTTTCACACGTGCCTTGATCTCGGACCAAACCACATGACGCATTTCTGTCACCGACATCTAAACATTCTTAAATCAAGAGACGTTTACTGGAGAACAAGCGAAGATAGTGATGAAAATGAGTTTATAGTTAAAACAAGAACAAATATCTGACAATGGGGTCAGAAAAATAATCTTGATGGATTAAAGGAGTAGTTCACTTTTCAAAAAACTTTTGCTGATAATTTACTCACCCCCATGTCATCCAAGATGTCCATGTCTTTCTTTCTTCAGTCAAATTTTCATGAAAACATTCCAGGATTTTCTCCATATAATGGACTTCAATGGGAACCAAACGGTTCAAGGTCCAAATGACAGTTTCAGCGCAAGCTGTTCAAAGGGCTTTAAACGATTCCAGACGATGAATAAGGGTCTTATCAAGCGAAATGATCGCTCATTTAATAAATAAATAACAAAGTTTAAGTTTTCTAAGCTCAAATGCTCGCCTTGCTCTGTTCTGTGATGAGCGCTCGTGACTCTCCTGTTTGAACTCGTTCATCAAAACGAACAAATCTTTTTCCGAGTCAACGAACGAATTGACTCCGAACAAGATTCCTTCATTTTGATGAACGAGTTCAAACAGGAGAGTCACGAGCGCTCATCACAGAACAGAGCAAGGCGAGCATTTGAGCTTATAAAACGTAAACTTTGTTATTTATTTATTAAATGAGTGATCGTTTCACTTGATAAGACCCTTATTCATCGTCTGGAGTCGTTTAAAGCCCTTTGAACAGCTTGCGCTGAAACTCTCATTTGGACCTTGAACCGTTTGGACCCCATTGAAGTCCATTATATGGAGAAAAATCTTGGAATGTTTTCATCAAAAACCTGAATTTCTTTTCGACTGAAGAAAGAAAGACATGGACATCTTGGATGACATGGGGGCGAGTAAATTATCAGCAAAAGTTTTTTGAAAAGTGAACTACTCCTTTAAGTTGATTTTTCGGACACCATTAGTTCTTGTTTAAAGCACAAACTCACTTCATTTTGATTTTTTCTGACTTTGCTTGTTCACCCAAAAAATGAAAATCATGTAATTATTTACTGTTCTAACCCTGCATGAAGTGTTCATCTGTTGAACATAAAGATATTGTGAGGAATATTAGTTTCACAGTTTTTGCTCCCCATTGACTTCCATAGTGTTATTATTTTGTTCTATATGGGGACCAGGAACTGTTTGAACACCAACAATCATCACAATATATTCCTTTATATTCAACAGTGGAAAACTTCATGCAGGTTTAGAACAGCAAATACATGCAAAAGTTCCTTTATTTCAGTAATTCAACAGGTCTCATTACATGCAAAGTGAAATATTTCAAGCCTTGATTTAGTCATAATTTTGATGATTATGAATTATGAAAACCTTTTAACAAAATATTCTAATTTTGAATTTGGGGTTTTCATAAGCTGTAAACTATTGAAATATCTCACTTTGCATGTAATGAGTCTATATAATATATTAGTTTCGCCTTTTAAGTTGAATTACTGAAATAAATGAACTTTTGCACCATATTCTAATTTTTCAAGTTTCACCTGTAATTACATTATTTTACTTTTTGGGTGAACTGTCATTTTTCTTCTCTAGTAAATGTATCTTGATTTTCTGGAAACCAAGGCAAAAGCCATTTTTTTTTTTTGCAGTGTGGCGTGTCTAAATCCCATGATGCCGCGGGGTGAGCTGGACTCCCCTCACTGAATGCTTTACCGCCGCTGACACACATTTATCCCAGTGTTTTACTTTCATATTCCTCAGTACAGCTTTACAATGAGGTTTCATTTGTGAACATTACTTCCAACGCATTTATTAATCGTAGTTATCATTAATCTCAACATATCTGTGACTTTAGTTAATGCACTGTTAGGAAAGGTTAATAAATGCAGTAATATACAGGATAAATTAGAATATGGTGCAAAAGTTCAGTAATTCAACTAAGATATTATATGCAAAGTGAGATATTTCAAGCCTTTATTATGAATTTTATGATTATGGATTACAGATATGAAAATCTTTTCACAATATTCTCATTTTCAATTTGGGGTTTTCATAATCATCGAAATTATGACTAACTATAGCCTTGAAATATCTCACTTTACATGTAATGAGTCTATATAATATATTAGTTTCACCTTTTAAGTTGAATTACTGAAATAAATGAACTTTTGCACCATATTCTAATTTTTCAAGTGTCACCTGTGTATTGCTCGTTGTTAGTTTATGGAAGTTCAGTGAAGTGAAACTGATTGAGATGATCTGTTCCTGTTTTAACGGTGTTCACACACATCTGCCCCTCACACACCAGGCATTATAAACGTGTTTTGAGTTTTTAGTGTGGATTCCCACATCTGCAGCTGTCGTTCAGTCTGATGGGATTGTTTACACGTGACTGACTGTATAAATGAGACTCACATAAAGGAAATATTGATGGTTATGATTATTTGACCCGTCCCAGCGGCTGAATGATGTTGAACTTCAGATGATTATATCCGAGACCCGAGCGTTCAGTGCGTTTAAATCATTTTCATTCAAATTTATTAATTTTAGTTTTTCTTTTTTTTTAAGGAAATATTGCAAGATCAATATCACACATTTAGAAAATGGATAGTGAATTTCAATTTAATGCCTACTTAAATGTTGATTCTATAGGAATATTCCAGTTTAAGCTCGATTAACCGCATTTGAGGCCATGATGCCAATTTTGACACTTTAAAATCAAGGTTTTGTTTAAATTTTGTATAAATTTAAAAGCCGACATGCAACGCTAATAATTCTGCATTAATTCTTCTGTTAAACTTTAATGACATTTTAATAATATTAAAACACGATGTGCATTTTAACATTTATATATTCACTTCCACTGCAAGCGGCAACCCAGATTCTGTGAAAATGAGTTTTCGTTAATTGTAATTAACATGCCACAAATGCTCATTACTTATATTTATTATTTGTAACATGCAAAGTGTATAAGCTGACTGTCTGAACAAGCCAGTCTTTAGTGCACGCATTTG
Source organism: Pimephales promelas (assembly GCF_016745375.1). Next base: position 434,010 of record NW_024121277.1, on the reverse strand, counting down.
GTTTTGCGGCTCTCGGACGTATAAAGTGCCTTAAAAACAAACAGTCATGTGACTGATCCTCAGTTTTATCGTCCCACAGGAAGCGTTCATACAGCGTGAAATCCAAAGGGACCACGTTTAACTCTTCAGATGCTGATTACCCAAATGAAGCTTTAGTTTCCATTTCATGTTGTGATTGAAGATCCTGAGAAACTCGGAAACATGTAGCATTAGATGACTTTCTAGGTTGGAGGAACCAATCATGACTCACTCTGCACAATCTCACCTCAAGCCTTTCGGAGTGAATAATCAGCTTTAGGTGAAGAAGACGTCGTTAAGTTTACATATGCATGTTGTACTGCTGATTATGTCAATATCTCCACATGCACAAATAAATCATCCACAGCAAAAATCCTTTTATGTTTTTATTCCAACAGACATGAAGAGAAAATTAATTTAATTTTCATCCACATTTACAGTCTGAAGACCTGCGAACACACAAAGCACACGGTTTGAGAAGGTTTTTAAAGATGCAGCAAGTATAATGACAGTCATTCAGCACTTCAGATGTGTAGCTCACCTTTGTACGTGGTGACGGGGACGTATGTGACGAGGGTGTACAGCTTGTTTGGGGAATCTTCGTCTTCGTTGCGTTTCCTGGACAGGCGCACACGCATGCGGTACGGCACGTTCCTGACAAACACAAGACGGCACCGTTAAGCATCAAATGCGTAATTGTGAATGTCTGACAATGCTAAAATTCCTCCGCTTTAGGGTGTGTGTAATCTATGTTTGTGTCGACACAACACACTGAAAATATAATCATTAAGTTGATGCGCCGCTTGTTTTTGCTCAAGATCTCGTATTGAGAACGCCAGAGTCCAGTTTCAGTGAATTTAAGTTGTGGGAAATGATCATTCTTTCAGTTTGAGTGAGGATGAATCTGGACATTGTCATCCTGGAATATGGCCATGATGCGTCTTCATACATGCTTGTTTCAGAAATGAAAAGCTCCATCAATTACTGTACGTTCACACCGCCACCGACGAGAGCGTCAAAGTGACGTATTTCCCCCAAAATAACTGTAATACTGACAAATTCTTTAATAATAAATAGACTTAAAGGTATAGCGGAGGATTTTCTTTTTCCGGGTGGGTAGTCCATACTATTGGTCCACCTAAGTGTCAATCATTCTGGTGATATGTTTACGTAAGGCCGCCGTAGGCTACGTGCTCATCCCTATGTAGTTTTTACTTTCAGGTGTATTATGTCGGAGTTACGGTTTCGGAGTTAGGGTCGAAAGAGAAAAAATGTTTACGAAGTGTATGATAAGAAGAGAAAGGCCGCAGAATATAGAAACAAGACCAGAATGATTTTGGGTGAATATCACACGCTGGCGTGCGCTAAAAGCACAGGTTGGGCTTCTCACTGATGCCGCAGTCGCGAAGATTCTACCAGACAGGTAAAGTTTGTCATGCTATTTGGAGAAATCCATTTAAAATCACTAGTAAAAGTTAATGCAAGCTACAATGCTAGCCCTGGCACGAGTCATGCACCGCATAGACACGGTAAACATCTCAATTTTGTCTAAAGTAGCCTTTTGACCAAAATGGTAAATGGTATCACGCTGAAATATTCTAAAATCTTGTGTGTTTATTATTACACAAATGCAACAAGCTACTTCTCCATATGCAACTATGTATAAAAATAACGTATTAACAATGAGAGATATTAGGTTAAGGACCAACGTAATAGCACTGCTTATATGTTGCTATGTAACGTAATTGCGATTTGCTAAATAGTTTCCTCAGATCGTATTTCGTGTGATACAGGGTTGCACATATCATGTCTTGAGTCCTCGGTCACTCAATTGATCAGTATAATAAGTAAATAAAACACGAAAGGGCATTTGACATGTTGTCTTTTATATGAATATTTTAGTGTTAGTTTAGAATTTGCAACATAATTGTGCAAGGCGTAATAGACGTTCCCTCTCGGGAGCAAGAGTGTTGTGTTTGTGCATGTGCATTTTTTTTTTTAAAAATTGGAGAGGGCGGGTCTTCTCTAAAATTCGGAAAGATCCTCCGCTATACCTTTAACATTATGATATGCTATTTTATTTTAAGTTCACAGGGCTCCAGACTCAAATTTGAGGGCAGCACCACCTCAAATCAGAACTCACACCAAGTTATACAAAAAAAAGTCTGCAGCTTCATAATATTGGCGGTTTTCGACTTTATGCAAATATAAAGCGAGAAACGCAAGCGGCAGCCAATCGCTGTGAAGTTCAGGCATGACATCGGTCTTGAATAGTTTAAAACACGCAGGTTATGCTGGATCTGACATCTTTACTCGGGTCAGGGGCGTCCGATCATGTTCCTGGAGATCTACCTTTCTAAATCCAGTTCAAACTACAGTACACACGACTCAAAGCGAAGGCATTTTAGTGTTATTAGCGGGAATGGCCAACAAAACCACCGAGACCGTCTCACCTGACACCTTTAGCCCACACGGCCTTGTTGAGACGGGTATCGATGCGGACATCAGGCGTGCCCATCTCCTTCACAGCGAACTTGCGGATCTCCTTCAGCGCTCGAGGAGCTCTCCTCTTGAACGAGCTGGAAGAGGAGCAGACAGAGGTGTTTACACTCCAGTGTGTGTTACAGGTGAGCGTTCACTCACTCCAGGTGTGACTTACATGCCATGGATGCGCTTGTGGATGTTGATGGTGTATTCACGCGTCACAACCTCATTGATGGCGGAGCGGCCCTTCTTCTTCTCGCCCTTCTTGGGTGCCATCTACACACATATATATATAAACACAATCACACACTGGATGCACTTCACAGGATACACGTCACTCATTAACCAAAACACACTAATAATAACCAATTCTGACTTTATTCCTCATTGTAAAACCTTAAAAAACTAGTGCATACAGTGCTGAGACTAAGCTGCTTAATGTTGGAACTGTTAATAATACAATCACGAGCTAATTGACTAACTTCCATAGTGTAAGAGTTGACAATGATTATTCATATATGTAACTTAAATGACGGCATCATCGCGTTAAAACACAGTTTACCCAGTTAAAATCGGTGTAATTCTGCAGGTTTGCCGCTTTATATTTGTTCGTCTCTTCCTCTCACGGACGCGTTAGCATTAAGTCTTTAAACACTCACATCAGCGTCTTAAACACACCAAAACGCACCCCAGTGATTCATAACGTGTATGTACACTCAAATGTGACATTAAACTTAATTATTTGTGCTTAATTACGCGGATGATGCTGGATTTATAAACGATAAACGAGAGGAAGATACTCACTCTGTACGATGAATGTGGGAAAGGAAGAGCGGTGGATTATGGGACACATTCAAGGCGGAACGCGCATTCACATCCGGGTCATTCTTCGGTGTTGTGTTTTCTTGTTTTTTATTATTATTTTTTTTTTATGAGTGAATATTATGGTTATAATAATATAAAAACAGATTTATTTTTAGAACACAGTTTGTGATTTTTTTGTTGGACGTTATATTTGTTTTCCGTTTTTATTTTTGAAACTGCATCTCCCATAAATCCGTTCGGTTCACAGGAAGCGCTAACCGACAACCGCGACGGTTATGATTGAGTAGAAGTGAAGAAGATTCAGATTAAATAATAGAAATAGTCTAATGATTAAAACATTAACCTGTAAAATCTCTCGGATAAGCGTTATATCAGCACTGGAGCGTCACCGCGTCTGGTTTTTATTGAATATTCATGAGCTGACGGGACGGTAACTATCAATGAGCTCCTCTCAGGTAATGTTGTTGTTACTGACTCTGTCAATAAATCTACCGAGTTCCCTAAATAGACAGCAGTTTGAGGAGTTTAGTAAGTGAAATAAAACTGCTTGTAGTATTTGAGGTTCGTCTGGTGTGTTTCATTAAGCTGGGAAATCCAGTCATAATTCGAATTTTGTATCTGTTACTGTACAATAATTGTATTAACTCCATAAAACCTTATTGGTATCATATTTTTAGCACATTTCTAATACCTATAAATGATCAAAACCAGTCACACACAGTCCTTCTGTCGTCGACATTTTTAGTAATGTTGTACTGAAGCAACTTACAGGAGCCAACATTTGAAGTGGATCAAAAAAGTTCAACTAAGTTGTTCTAAGACAAGAACTGGTATTGATCCACTTCAAATGTTGATTTACTGTAGGGTTTATAAATTATCCAGACACCATTTATTAGAAAAATCACGAGTATATTATTATCAAACATGATCATTAGTCTTTTTATGACGGTTTATTAGTCCATCTCTCAATTATAATTGCATTGCATTATATGTTTTAAAACTACAGAGCTTTGATCATAAAACTAAGCATTTAAATATGACCTGACTTAGACATATTATTGGCAGATATTAATATTAAATGCATTTTATGTATCTGCTAACTAGTTCTCATTGATTTACATTACAAGCATCAGAATTTCATCTTACCTTTGTGCCATATAAATATCAGTATTTGCAACAAAATTGCATATTTTTGCTCAGTTTTATTCTCTATATAAAACGGAGATGTTTTCCTCCATAGTCTCACTATATTATATGAGCCATAAAAGCCTGATGTATCTATGATTTTTGACTTTTATTTTGTATGTCAGGCGTTTACAGGATTAGACTTTACTTTCCGAATCAAACTCATGAAATGTCGTAAATCCTTCCAATAGTTATTAGATCTAGTAGCATCATTTAAAGTCACTAAGAAATCCCAATTGACTTCTTATTTTTTATGCAATATTGCAGTATTTTTTATAAATGATTAATCCGTGCACATCATTATTGTTTGAAATTGATGTTCCTGATAATCTTGAATCAGAATAACTTCCTCTTCTCTGATGATGTGGGCGGAGCAACCTGTCACTCGCATGAGATCAGCCAATAGCAAACCACAACCATCCAATCAAAATCAAGCCCCGCCATACATTTATTCTTGTTTGAGAAGCGTATTACTCGGAATAGCGAAGGAAAAATGATTTAAACTTAATTTCATGCCGGCTTTACTTCATCCATTGTTGTGTCTCTTTCTAGTCCTCCTGATCCAGTGGCCTGTGTGACCGAAGCATCATGACGCTGGCTCCTAAAGAGCTGTCGAACCTGCTGGGCATCATGTCGGAGGACGCCTGCAGCAACAGCTTCGAGCAGCTGTCCACCGCCTTCCATCACTGCTTCGGTAAAGCCGAGCACTTCCGCGTGGGTTCGGTTCTGGTGATGTTGCTGCAGCAGCCCGACCTGTTGCCCAGCGCCCCGCAGAGGCTCACGGCGCTGTACCTACTGTGGGAGATGTACCGCACCGAGCCGCTGGCCGCTAACCCCTTCGCCGCGGTGTTCGCGCACCTGCTAAACCCATCGCCCGCAGGAGAGGAGCCAGAGAAACCGCTCTCAGGTGTGTCCTCCTCTTCTGGTTGTGTTTGTCTTGCATCATTAAAAGGAGAGTTCACCCCAAAAAATAGAGAGACTAAGTCCGCCCCCTTCCGGTCGACCACCATGTGACCTTATTTCGAGGAATATTGTATGGTAGTCAATGGCGAGAGACAACAAATATTTTAATCTGAATTACACATATGATGTTTGCCAATTTAAAAAATACATTTTAAAGTAAAGAAAGTCTCAGTTTGATGTAAAACCGTTGAGGTATAAGACTGTGAAAATACGTAATTACAAAGACTACAAACCCCAAAGGCGCACATTTTCTCTCAAAACGTCTGTCATTGTGTCTATAGTCTTACGTTATAATGGTAACGTTACGCTGTCATACCTGAGTGTTTTGTACCAGACTGCACACACACGAGCAGCGGATCTCACTCGTTGTTTTGCTTCCCGGGAGATGTAGTTCATTGAGCGATTTTCACATAAAACTAAATGTTACTCTTCTGTTTTATGACAAACTGCGACTTTCTTGACTTTCAGAATTATCTTTAATTGACAAACATCATATGTGTAATTGAGGGCACAGTTCAGACGGAATAAAAAGGCAAGTTGCCGAAATAAGGTCCCATGAGCCGGAAGCGGAGGGGTGGGGCTTAGGCTCTCTATCGCATCCAAAATAAAAGTTTGTTTACATAATATATGTGTGTGTAGTGTGTATAATTATTTTGTATATATAAATACACACATATGCATAAATATGTTTATATTTAAGAAATATTTGCATGTATATATTTATACATTATTCATATTATAAATATTGTATATATTAATAACATTGATATACATGCATATATGGGTATTTATATATATATATATATATATATATAATAATAATACACAGAGTAAACACACATATATATATATTACATAATCAAACTTTAATTTTGGATGTGATTAATCATTTCCCATCCGTTCTTCTTTTTTGGACGAATGCAATCGGAGTTATATTAAAAAATGTCCTGGCTCTTCCAATCTTTATAATGGGAGTAAATGGGTTTTTGGTAATAATAATAAATAATAATAATAATTAAAGTGCTCGAAACGGCTCTGCGGGGGTTAATAAAGGTCTTCAGAAGTGAAGCGATGCGTCCGTGTAAGAAAAATATTCATATTTAAAACTTTATCGACTAAAATAACTTGTGCCAAAAGAGTAACACACGCATTTGGCTGCTGTTAATGTCGAGCTATATATAGCTATATCTTCTGTAGCGCTGCTCATAACTGAATTAAACTCATCTTATAACTAAATATCTTACACTGTTATTGAACTGAATAGTCTTTTTAGAGCTGCTTTACAGCTGAATCATTGTTGTTTTCCAGTTTATTACTTAGAAGCTGCTTTAAAACGATATGTATTGCACAAAGTGCTATAGAAATAAATATTATGTAAATATAAATAATATATTCTTTCCTGTAGCTCAAACAGTAGAGCGTTTGCGCTTGCAACGCCAAGGTCATGGGTTCGATTCCCAGTGAAAGCAAGCACTGATAAGAATGTAAATGTGTCACTTTAGATAAAAACGTCTGACTAATGCATAACTGTAAATGTGTTTCTGCTGCAGGTTTTCTTCCTCCCATCACACTGCCGGAGAAGTTCTTCCTCTCGCAGCTGATGCTCGCGCCGCCGCGAGATCTCTTCAAGAAGACGCCGAGACAGGTGTCCTCCATGGACGTGAGCGCCACGCCACAGACCATCGACATCAGCGGACTCCAGCTCGCGCTCGCTGGTACGAAGCAAACTACAGATGCAGTTATATAAGGCTTAAAGGGACACTCCACCTTTTTTCATTTTAAACTGTGATCCCCTTAACTAAGACGGGTTGATGCATAACTCTCTCGTCTCAGTGCGTGCACTCCATCGCTCTGTCTTGCGACGAAAATTTGATAGCACTTAGCGTAGCCCAATTCAAAGAGGCTACATACAATTATAATTGTGTTTGGGGCTTTAAGGTGAGACACTACAGGTGAATGGGGACTTTTTTTAACAAGGAGATATCACCATGAAACTTTCCTAGTTGATTACTACATTAAGAGGAGAAAAGAAATGTATTACAAGTTTTCTGTAATTTTTAATGTTTAAATATGCTAATTATCTAATTAAATATGCGCTAATTTGCTTATATTTAAAAAAACGAAATACGAGTATTGGATAAAGCCAAGTTCAAAATTCTTTTTTCATTGATTTCTGTTCACATATTAGATGGGAAACAAATTACTGTGAGATTTATAATATCTACTTTAGTTATCCTGTAAATCAGAATATACTGTCAGTAGCCTTAAAATAATGATTTTGCGCCATGTTTTATGGAATAAAATGTTATATAAATTAGGCTAGGAATAATATTTACAAATCCCTTGGTAAATGTCTACATAATATAACTAGGTACAAGACTGGGAAGTTTGGTGTGTATCGGTCCGACTGAAGTGGAGATTCTGATTTAGAGTTTGTGAGAAAAGTCATTTTGAGAAAACGGGCTTTAAAGATTTAGCCAGTGAGATCGTGCATTTAGAGTTAAATCCCCCCTTTTACTTTCACGATTGGTTGCTGATAAAAAGGAAATGACCGTATTTGGAGAGCATTGTGCAGGATAGAGAGCTTTCTAACGGTGTGTGATGTCAGGGTGCGGACAGCGATCGCAGAGCAGCGGGAGGATTTAGATCGCCAACTTTTGATGAATTTATGAGAAATCTACAGACAAAGTGTACTAAAATAAAGACCTGAAGTCTGAAGTCACCACATTTCTGAAAGAAGACATGTTATTGAAGACAAATATCCCAAAATCTCTAAATTGACCAGTGAAAAAAAACAACAACAATGCCTGCCGTGTCTCGCCTTAATGGTGAGACTTTTGTTTTTGAAATCAGGCTCTCAAACATTATATAAAAATTTGGATTTAGATTTATCAGCCAAAATTTTCATATCAGTGCATCCCTTACAGACAATCATACAGCCAAGCCAATTTGCATACTCACATATATATACTTACATATAGATACATATATATCACTTTAGATAAGTGTACTGTATGTCTGCATAGTTTAACAACCACAATCCAGTATTTCTCAGAGATATAACAAACATCTTGTGTGTTTTCACTTTTCATTCAGAGCGCCAGTCGGAGCTGCCCACTCAGAGTAAGGCCAGCTTTCCCAGCCTGCTCAGCGACCCGGATCCAGACTCCTCCAACTCGGGCTTCGACAGCTCCGTGGCCAATCAGATCACAGAGTCTCTGGTGACTGGACCTCGTCCTCCTCTGGAGAGTGAGTATGAGGCTGATGTTTAGTAGGGGTGTTACGAGACCCTCACGTCACGATTTAGTACATCTCATGATACCGTATCATTGCGATACTCCAAGTAGGGGTGTGCGATATCACCGTTTTTGATCGTGGATGATTTACTGTCTAATGTTGTTCCAAACCTGTATTAATTTCGTTCTTGTGCTGAACACAAAAGAAGATATTTTGAAGAATGTGGCCAACCAAGCAGTTGCTGGTCCCCATTGACTTGAAAATCGTTTTTCCTCAAAAAAATTTTTGGATAAATTGTGAAAATTGCCATATCACTCACACCTAACTCTAAGACATGATAAAAGGTTTACAACAAAATGTACCATTGATTAAAATGCTAACTTTGATATTACATTGAAAACTGAAGCTGAAACCCAAGGCACAGGAAAATAGAGACACCAGAATAACAATATTCATGATTCTGAAAATAGAATTATTAGATGAATATTCTTGCACTGACTAGATATATTTAAAATTATGTAGGCCACTTTTTACAGGTAACATCAGACATTTGGCATTATCATATTATTATACATCATATTCAACATTATATAGAGAAGTTTATTGGATTACTGACACTAAAACTCACACAGTAATTTATATTTTGGGTGAACTATACACAATACATGTTACACTTTTGTATTGCGACATATATTGTTACACACCTAGTGTTTAGTTTGTTTTAATTGTGATGCAACTGTTGAACATGTTTTTTCTGTCCCGTCTGGTTCTCTGTCAGGCCACTTTCGTCCCGAGTTCATCCGGCCCGCTCCGCCTCTTTTGGTGTGTGAGGATGAGCTGTCCTGGCTCAACCCGTGTGAACCGGATCATCGGATTCAGTGGGATCGGTCCATGTGTGTGCGGAACGGCACGGGAGTGGAGATCAAGCGCATCATGGCCAAAGCCTTCAAGAGTCCATTATCAGCGGCACAGCAGACGCAGGTACATGTCATCACAAAACACGGTCAGGTCCAGCTCACATTCACTTAAGAAGATGTTGCTTGCATTATGTTTTTGTGACAATTAAAGGAATGGTTCACTTCAAAATGAAAATTATGTCATCATTTACTCGCCCTCAAGTTGTTTCAAACCTGTATGAGATTTTTTTCTTCTGCTGAACACAAAGGAAGATATTTTGAAGAAAGTCGTAAACTAAACAGTTGATGGACCCCATTGACTTCCATAGTATTATTATATTTTTAAACTATAGAAGTAATGATGAGAGAATTTTCATTTTGAGGAGAACTATTCTTGGGCTGCAACTATCGATTGTTTTAATAATCGATTAATCTGACGATTATTTTTTCGAATAATCGGATAAAAAAAGAAAAAGCATTAATAAATCCAACCCTTTATTCAAAAACAAAACTCACTAACACAAACATACATATGTATGCTTTACATCTCCATAGGCTTTAAAAAAAGTGCACAAAAAAGATATATATTTTGTTAAAAGGGACCTGAGCTATCAGAAGTCATATATATATCATCATTGGGAATAAACAGGCTTTTTTTTTCTTTACACACTACCAGTCAAAAGTTTAGGGTTAGCAAGATTTTTTTTATTAGAAATTCAGCAAATAAAATAAAAATACTCAATAATCAACAATACTCAATAATCCTTAAAAAGTGATAGTTAAACATTTATAATGTTTTGAAAGATTGTATTTCAAATAATTATTGTTCTTTTGAACTTTCTATTCATCAAAGAATCCTGAAAAATAAAATGTATGACGGTTTTCAAATAATTTAGATCAAATAAATAATAATAATAAATAATTATAATTTTAATATAATAACATTTTTTTTCTCTCTCTCACATTAAATTTTCTATTTGGGCAAGCTGAAATAGCAATTCAGTGTTAAAGGGGTTAATACAATTCTATATAAATATAGGGTTTAGCTATTATAAGGTAATGACTGTTGTTTTAGATGTAAATGGAGCGTGAACAAATGTAAAGAAAGGAAAGAAAAAGGGAAAAAGAGGGAAAACCTTTATTTTTATATATAGATAGATAGATAGATAGATAGATAGATAATATATATAGATATATATATATATATTTAAAAATGAGTGTTTGCGTTTCTAAGATGCTATTTTCCGTCTTGAGACTCTGTTTTTCAAATCTATTGGCGCTCCTTTCTAGCTGCTTTTTTTTTTTTTAAGCTTTTTACTAAAAATCTTATCTCTTTAATGTTTTTGTAAATAAAGTGATCTTAAAGTAAAAAAACTCTCTCTCTCTCCCTCTCTCATCAGCTGCTTGGTGAACTGGAGAAGGACCCTAAGCTGGTTTACCATATTGGACTGACCCCAGCCAAACTACCGGACCTGGTTGAGAACAACCCACTAGTGGCCATTGAGATGCTCCTGAAGCTCATGTCATCCAATCAGATCACGGAGTATTTCTCTGTCCTGGTCAACATGGACATGTCACTGCACTCCATGGAGGTGGTCAACAGGTACAGCGTTAAACTCCTCCTCTAGAGGCTTACGCACTGGATAGTTATAGGATCCAGCCACCGGGATGGTTCCCAGAGAACTAATGGTTCCCCTAGGAACGTTTTCTGGTTGCATTCGCATTGCCAATAGGAACTCTGAACTGACGTAAGACACGCTTGTCGTTGGGACTTTTATTTTGACGGCACTGAGAACGCCAGAGCCTGAGCAAATGAACAATGCTCGCATTCTCTGTTCATTAGTTTACAATCTGTTTAACAGTCCTGTCAAATTCGTTATTAGATATAACTATTATACATGCTGTATAAAATATAAATATAAAAAATAAAAACACAGATGAAACTCGAAAAATTAGAACATCGTGCAAAAATTCATTTATTTCAGTAATTCAACAGGTGAAACTAATATATAGACTCATTACTCGTATGTCAAGCCTTTATTTGCTATAATTTTGATGATTATGGCTTACAGCTTATTTTAAAAACCTTTTCACAATATTCTAATTTTGTCTTTGCGGTTTCCATAAGCTGTAAGTCATAATCATCAAAATTATAACAAATAAAGGCTTGAAATATCTCACTTTGCATGTAATGAGTCTATATAATATATTAGTTTCACCTTTTAAGTTGATTAATTCAACAAACAAAAACAGCAAGTCATGTTATATAAGATTTTTTAAATTAACATGTTATAAAAAATCACAAACCTTTTCTGGAAATCAGAATTACTGAAAAGGTTTGGGATTTTTTTATAATATGTTAATTTAAAGAATCTTAAATAATATGACTTGCTGTTTTTGTTTGTTTGGTTTTCATTGTATTTATATGATATTTGTATTTCTGTAATTTAATTTTTTGCCATGAAAATACCCTTAGATGCTGACATGACATGGTGTGTGTGTTGAAATGTAGGTTGACGACAGCAGTAGATCTTCCTCCTGAGTTCATCCATCTCTACATCTCCAACTGCATCTCCACATGTGAGCAGATCAAAGACAAATACATGCAGGTAAACACACGGACCATCATGCATCTGTGTCAGCTACTTTTAATACTGTCATGTATAGAAATTTGATTCAACAAAGACGCATTAAATTAATCAAAAGTTACACTAAAGACATTTTATAATGTTACAAAATATTCTTTTCAAATAAATGCTGTTCTTTTAAAGCATCCTGAAAAATAAATAAAACAATGTTTCCAGATTGCCTGGCAGATATATACTTTTTTGAATTTAAGCAAAAATCACTTAATTTTGATCCATTTAAACAAGACTTAATATCTTAATATCTCTACTAATATCTTCTCTAGTAAATATATCTTGATTTAAGAATGTTTAGATATGTGTGCTGGAAAACAAGACAGAAACACTGAGGAAGAACGTCATTTTTATCTGTGTTTGATTTGTATGGGCTACAGTGCATACGATACAATATTACTCCAATTATTTGGTTACATAAAAGCATATATAGTCAGAATGTAACATGAAAATGTATCAGATGATCTGACAAACCTACAGAGAAATCTGGAAAAAGTGTTATTTTGATTAGGCAGATGTGGTTTAAAGGGATAGTTCACCCAAAAATGAAAATTAGCACATGATTTACTCGCCCTCAAGTGAAGTCATCCTAGGATTCGACTTAAGTCTGCAGGGCAACATATGTGAGCGAGTAAAGTAGTGCTGATATTTACACTGCGCCATGATGCACAACACTACTTCTGACGTCATAGGTCGAGTAAGTTGCGCTTCAGGTGTAAGTGGATAAATATGGTCAGCTTTCTTCAGAAGGCCTTTATTAACCCACCGGAGCCTTTATTAACCCTTTGGAGGACTTTATGATGGATTTTATCGGTTTTATGATGGATGGATGAACTTTTATGATGGACAGATGCACTTTTATGATGGACGGACGGATGCACTTTTATGATGGACAGATGCACTTTTATGATGGCTAGATGCACTTTTATGATGGATAGATGCACTTTTATGATGGCTAGATGCACTTTTATGATGGACAGATGCACTTTTATCATGGCTAGATGCACTTTTATGATGGATAGATGCACTTTTATGATGGACAGATGCACTTTTATGATGGACAGATGCACTTTTATGATGGACAGATGCACTTTTATGATGGACAGATGCACTTTTATGATGGCTAGATGCACTTTTATGATGGATAGATGCACTTTTATGATGGCTAGATGCACTTTTATGATGGATAGATGCACTTTTATGATGGACAGATGCACTTTTATCATGGCTAGATTAGGGGTGTGCGATATGACGATTTTTAATCGTGGACGATTAAAATGTCTCCACGATCTGCTTTTGAAGAAATATCGTAGTATCGTGTTACATTGCATTCTATCAGTTCAGTTCTGGCGCCTCCGTCTCTCAACTGTACAACGCGACGTAGCCTACACATGATCACACGTTAATGAATAGGTACGGGACACTGCAATTCACAAAAGTTCATTATTTGCATAAGCCTTGCCGGTTAAACATTTAATTCACGCGCTGATGCGCTGTTCTAACGTGCGCTTTCCTGACCGCATAACCCCGACGCTCACATCCACTAGAAGCCTGTCAAACAGCACCTGAATACTGGACTAAGTTATATCTCGAGTCTTATTAAGCTAATACTGTTAAATACACACAATGTTTACATAAACAGGCTATGTCTAAAGTGAAAGCAAACATTTGAGAGAATATCTGGTGTAATATGCGTCTATATTAAACGCGTCGCGTGCTGGTCTAAAAGCAACAGGAATAAATAGTAGCCTACTGCCGCTTGTCCTTAAAGGGATAGTTCACAAAAAAAAAAAAAAAAAATCCGTCATTATTTACTCACTCTAATGTTGTTCCAAACCTGTATTAATTTCTTTCTTGTGCTTAACACAAAAGACATTTTTTTTAATGTGGGTAACCAAAAAGTTGCTGGTCCCCATTAACTTCCAGGAGAGAACCTATAAAAAAACTATAAGGAGACCAGCAACTGTTCGGTTACCCACATTATTCAAAATAACTTTTATTTTCAACAGAAGAAAGAAACTTATTCGGGTTTAAAACATCTTGAGAGAGTAAATTAAGACAATTTTCATTTTTGAGGGAACTATCCCTGTAGTGTTAATAAAACAAAAAAAACACAAGGAGAAAATCACTCACTGACTGAGAACTTTAATATATCTTTAATAAGAATCAATTTATTCAGTGAAGTCTATGTAGTGTTTTAATTTCATATTTGTTCGTTTAATTACTTCAATGCTACTGCTAAATACACCTACTGCATCTGAAAAAATAAAGCACTATTTATTTAATATGAATATTAATTTGTGTAATGTTTATCTTGTCTTATTTTTTTAATAACAAAGTAAATAATGACAAAGATTTTGTATCTTCGCCACTGGCCTAAATGTGTGGCTTTCTTTTTTTCTTTTGTTACCTAAGCTTTGTTTTTAACATTGGGACATTAGTTTGGCTGTAATGAACAGCCACTTGCAAAATATTAAAACCAACTTGAAAAAGAATCGTGATAAAAAATCGTGATCGTGATTTTCCTAAAAAAATCGTGATATGATATTTTTTCCATATCGCCCACCCCTAGGCTAGATGCACTTTTATGATGGACAGATGCACTTTTATGATGGACAGATGCACTTTTATGATGGATAGATGCACTTTTATGATGGATAGATGCACTTTTATGATGGCTAGATGCACTTTTATGATGGATAGATGCACTTTTATGATGGATAGATGCACTTTTATGATGGATAGATGCACTTTTATGATGGACAGATGCACTTTTATGATGGATAGATGCACTTTTATGATGGATAGATGCTCTTTTATGATGGCTAGATGCACTTTTATGATGGATAGATGCACTTTTATGATGGATA
Organism: Pimephales promelas; assembly: GCF_016745375.1. Next base: position 418,893 of record NW_024121277.1, on the reverse strand, counting down.
GATGCACTTTTATGATGGCTAGATGCACTTTTATGATGGATAGATGCACTTTTATGATGGACAGATGCACTTTTATGATGGACAGATGCACTTTTATGATGGATAGATGCACTTTTATGATGCTAGATGCACTTTTATCATGGATAGATGCACTTTTATGATGGCTAGATGCACTTTTATGATGGACAGATGCACTTTTATGATGGATAGATGAACTTTAATGGACTTCAAAACAGAAACGGCCATTCACTGCCATTATAAAGCTTGGAAGAACCAGGACTTTTTTTTTATATTACTTTCGATTGTATTCATCTGGAAAAACAATGTCATATACACCTAGCATGACTTGAGGGTGAGTAAATCGTGGGCTAATTGTAATTTTTGGGTGAACTATCCCTTTAAAGAGGCTCCAGTGCTGTTATTGTTGTGCTCATTCTCTCTCATGATCTCTCCTCTCCTGAAGAACCGTCTGGTGCGTCTGGTCTGTGTCTTCCTCCAGTCCCTCATCAGGAATAAGATCATCAATGTTCAGGATCTGTTCATCGAGGTCCAGGCGTTCTGCATCGAGTTCAGTCGTATCCGTGAGGCCGCGGGCCTGTTTCGCCTCCTCAAGACCCTTGATAACGGAGAGATGCCCGCCGAGGGCAAGATGCCCAAATGATGACGAGCACATGAACTCCAGGACTAAAGCTGAGTCTCTCTATGAAAGCCTTTCAGTTCACAGCATACGAACTTCCTCGTGTTTTCTGTTCCCACATGTACAACACGTTCAACCTTTCTTTTGATCCTGTTGCCGTTTTTGTTTTTTGTTTTTTTCGTCCATTAAAGCGGTGGTTACTTACACGTTCTTAGACGACGTTCTTCATTGTGTGTTGCGACTCCTCGGCTTCATTAACTATAATAAGTTCAGTTTTGCTGAATTTGAAGTGGTTTTATGATCATTATTTTGACCACAAACAAATTATCTCCACCACAAACACGATGATGATAAAGATAATGATAATGCTGAGTGGAATGTGATCGTTTGGGTAACACACAAAAGCCTTCATATATAATGCATTATATAAGTCATTTAATTGTGCACCTTATAATGCATTGTATGATCTCATGAATAATTGTAACCACAGTTATAATACTCATCTATTCATTGATACACCTTTAGAAAGTATAATAAAACGAACTACCAACTTCGGAAATATTATACAACATCTAACTTGAAAATATATAAAGCATTGCAAGGAACATTATGCATATCTTTAATAATACATTATACATAAAGGCTTTAATGATGTATGTTCTCTCAACACAAATTAAAATAGAAATGTTTAAGTTAACAATGGCAGTGTATTTCAGACGGATCATTTTTAAAGCTTCCATGCATTGCAATAAAACAGGTCAAATTTAATTTCTATATCTTTTACATCACACGTTGTTCTGAATCAGCCTGACAAAGTCATATTGTTAATGTTTATAATATTGTAATTGAGATGGATGACAGGATTTTCTATATTTGAGGACGATATAAATCAACCAGATAACTTATAAGTGTTATTAATCTTTTTTTTTTTTTTCTCAGTGTGTAATCTGATGTAGTCAGATTTCAAAAATGAGTTGTAATTAGAAAATATTACACTTTAAAATGCCCATATGTAGACTACAGGTACTTTTCTATTGATTAAAGATGCATTGCTCATTGCTAGCTAATGGGACCTTATTGTAAACTGTTACTTAATAGTATATTACTCTATTTGAGTGTACTACTGTATGTATGCGAGTAAAGCTGGATTAACATCATTGTTCTCATCTGAAATGAGTTTTATTATCAGATTATGAAATGTGAAACAATCACTCAAGTTACAAAACTTCGTTTTTATTTGCAGAGTGACACTTGAACATGTACATTTGATTCAGATCTATGAGTCTGAACGTGTGTTTGCTGTCATTTATAGCCTGAAGTACCTGAACATTTAAAAAGAGCAAAACTGGCCTCTCTTTGTTTCACCACATACGCACACAGTGCCCAAACAGACGTGACCTTTGACCTTCTTCACACGGCTTTAGGCCCGTTTATCAACAGGCAAATCATACAGATTCCTGGGCAACTTTTGCATTAATAGATGTATTCAATTAGAGTGTTTTTTCATATTCTCTATTTTCCGGTGCATTCTTGAATCAATATGCATTATGTCACATGTTAAGATGTAAAGTCTTAATCAAATTAAGTGAGTTTTAAAAAGAGTTTGACCTGAAACGGAAAATATTTTTGGTTGCCAAAATTTCGGTGCATCAATAATAAAGGCCTAGTTATGACAAGAAAATCATGCTTTTGTAAATCATAATTAGCCTGTGACATAAAAAGTTGAAATTCGGACATTATGACATGTCAAAATTTGATATAAGAATGTTTAGATATTTTTTACAGTGCATGAAACAGGAACCCAATAGTTGAACAACTATAAAAGGCACATGAAGGAAATGTAAAAGGCGTAGGCGTATAATCCCAGTTCTAGATTCGTCTCATTCCCCGAGCCATGAGGCAAGCGAACACCGTCATCACCATCTTCGGCTTCACCTCCACCAGATCCTCCGGCAGCGCGTACACACGGGCTCCGATCTTCCTCGCCATAGAAATCGCATACCTTAAAAACACAAGTCAAGTCAGCGTTATTGTGTGTTTGTTTATTTCAACAGGGACAGTGTGTGCAAAAACATGAATTAAAGATGCATTTGTTCATTTTGATGAACGAGTTCGAACAGGAGTCACGAACGCGACCATTTGACCTTATAAAACTTAAACTTTGATATTTATTTATTAAATGAGCGATCGTTTCGCTTGATAAGACCCTTATTCATCGTCTGGAATCGTTTAAAGCCTTTTGTCTTTTGGACCCCATTGAAGTCCATTATATGGAGAAAAATCCTGGAATGTTTTCATCAAAAACCTTAATTTCTTTTCCACTGAAGAAAGAAAGACGTGGACAACTTGGATGACATGGGGGCGAGTAAATATTAAATTTTTTAAAGTGAACTACTCCTTTAAGCTAGTTTCCATCTGTAGTCCCTGAGCAGGTGAATTGCAATACAAAATACACAATATAAAATATAATTAGTCACTCAAATACAACCATTCCCCATTACAACCATCAGTCCAAAATTACTACAATAAAACATCACTAAAAGTCACATTTACACACATGATTTACACAGTGCTTTTTACTTTCAGTCAAAAAGGTACAAAAGCTGTCACTGGGGCGGTACCTTTTCCTGAAAGGCGCATCTTTGTACCTAAAGAGTGAATATTAGTCTCTCAAAGGTACATTTTGGGATCAAAAGTGTAAATTTTAGTGCCTAAATGGTACATATTAGAAGCTTTTTGAAGGTTACCGCCCCAGTGACAGCTTTTGTACCTTTTTGTCTGAGAGTAAAAAGTGCTGTGTAAATCATGTGTATGTAAATATGACTTTTATTTTGGAATTTTTAAGCAGCTTAGAGATAATGCAAAAAGTGTGTTTCTGCTGTACAGATCTAGAAGAAAATAGCGTCATAGTTCAGCTTCAGTAAGCTCAGTGATGGTTCATTTTTGTTGTAAAGTTTAGTTCATTTATATAAAAAATATGATTATAGCCCAGTGTGATGTCATCCGTTCAGTTCATCCAGTTCAGTTCTCATATAATATTAAATATCCCTGTTTTTTTTAGTTGCGGAATAAAAAACGAACAAAAATCCTTGTTAAAACGCGTCCAGTTCTGCTCTGGGTGATCATGAGTCGGTCAGCATTACAGGTCAGAAAGAGAAAAGTTGACTTTGTTTGTTTGGGGCTCATTGAATATTCATGAATATGCTAATGAGGGGTGTGGTGGTGTCGTACTTGGCGTTGTTGAGTTTCTCTTCATCGGTCAGGTCTTCTGTCTTGAGGAGGTCGTAGCGGATGGAGCCGGGCTGGATGGCGTCAATCAGGTCCAGGACCGGCATACTGGTGCAGATGGACCCGTCCTAGAGGAGCACAACACATGAAGAGGTGAGTGTGTGTGTGTGTACGGCTGTCAAACGATTAATCGTGATTAATCACATCCAAAATAAAAGTTTGTGTTTACATCATATATGTGGGTGCACTGTTTATAAATATTGTGCATACACATGCTTGTATGTTTAAGAAAATATGTAAAATATTTATATATAAATCTATATACAGTATATACATGAAAATAATTCCTAAATACATACAAAAATGTGTCTGTCTTTATATATATTTATAAAATAATTATACACAGTGTACCCGCATATATTATGTAAACACAGACTTTTATTTTGTAGGTGATTGATGATTTAATGAGAGAGTGTGTTCTGCTTACTTTAAAGCCGGTGATGGTGCCTTTTCCGGCTTGTTTGAGCGCGTCGTTCACCCAGGTCACGATGGTGTCGTCGTTCACCTTCTGCCCGTCGCCCAGATCCTCCAGGATGTTCAGTGTGTACCTGCAGAGAGACGAGCGATGAGGTGTGTACCTGCAGACGGACGAGTGATGAGGTGTGTGTGTGTGTGTGTGTGTGTACCTCCTCATGAGCTGCCAGAGTAGCGCGAGTGTGAGAGTTCGATTGCCCTCATGCAGATCCTGTCCAGCGATTCCCACCAGAGAGAACTTGGCCTCCTTCTTCCCCAACTCCACTGCGTAGTTGCAGTTCTCCAGCTGTGTGTCACACACCCCACACACATTAAAATGATATATCAGTATTAGCTTTAATATTTTATTATATTTATAATCAGTGTTGGGTGTAATTGGCTGTAATTTATTTAGTTTTCCCTTGAAAATGTAAAGTAAGGGATTATTCTTCATTTATCTGTAATTTAATTACAGTTACTTCTGATGTAATTGAGGTAAATACTGTGTATGGATCAATCCGATGTCACAGCGATTCGTATGCATTTTATGAGGTCTCTAAATCAGATTTGTATGAATTATTGTAAAATATGTATGAAAAAAAGTGTTAAATGTCATGAGATCAGACATAAAACAATAGTGGGTTTAACATCAAAATTTGTTGTCTGATGTTAAAAAGTATGTTTTTATAATATAACCTTCTCCTTGGTCAGTTTAAGGATAATTCATGCAATTTTATAGTATTTATTTGAAAGAATTAAAACAGGTTCATGTCTATCCTTGTATTATTCAGCTGGTTGAGATTGATATGGGATTTTGAAATTAATTAGTAATTAAATACTTTTTAGAGAGAGTAATTAGTACAGTAATCTAGGTAATTAATTACTTTTTTAGAGTAACTTACCCAAACCTGTTTATAATATTAGCTATTATGTTCAATTAATTTTTAGTAAAAAGTACTAATTTTTTAAACTTACTAAACAAAAAACTTACAAAAATTTACTAAACTAATTTTTAGTTCTTAAATGCTTTTGTCATTTTTATTCGTTTTTTATTACTAATATTACATTTTTTATTTTATTTCCATTTAGATTTTTTAGTGCGTCACCAAAGAGATTGATGTGTGGCTGTATGAGAGAATGAGTGTGTGTGTGTGTGAGAGAGAGAGAGACTGGCAAAATGTGAATTGCTTTAGTGGGTTTAAAACGATGAATTCTAGATGATGCACGAGTTGTGACGTGACGTAAGCAATTCTGCTGTGAATGATAATTAATGAATTTGCAAAATAATTCTTAATTTCTGTGCTTTATATCAGTTATACTATTGCATTATGTATGAAAGACAACAGACTTAAATCTAAAACGTTATTAATTATGGTTATTAATGCATTAATGCATAAATAAGTGATATAATTTAAAATGAAATAAAATAAAAAATATAATAAATTATTTTTTTATTCATAAGATAATGTAAATAAATGCATAAAATATTTTTTAAAAAGAACAAAATATACTTTCTGACTTAAATGTGGTAGTAAGGAATGCTGAGCCCTGCGTGAGGAGTGTGTATGCGCACCTTCTTCATGTTGCTGCCCAGTTTGGGATACGGTGGTTTGTTCACTCTGTCCCAGTCCACAGGAACCTTGATCTTCTCATACAGCTGGAAGATCACCAGCGCATCCGCCAGATCCCTACAAGAAGAGGACCTCAGTGAGAACATGAGAACACACACACCACACACACACACGTTCAGGTCCCAGTGGAGGAGGGTTAAAGGGATCCTTCACCCAAAATTCATACAGGTTTGGAACCACTTAATGGGTGAGTAAATGATGACAGAATTTTGTTATTTTTGGGTGAACTGTCCCTTTAAATGGCTTCGGCTGTGTTTGAGTGACGTACTCGCAAACTACTTCCTCAAACAGTTACCATTATATCAGATGATTATGTTTCAGACTATAGTTTACAGGACTACATCATGCACATCCAGACGTCATACTGGAAACAGAAATGGGGATTTTTGCATTTTAATTTATATATATAAATATATATAAAATAAAATATTATTTTGCTTTTATGTATAAAGTTTAGGTCATATATGTCTTCCATTAATAGAGAAAACTCACGGTATATACAGTAAAAGAATTAGTGATGCAACAAAAATATTTTTGAAAACAGATCTGTTTAATAATCAATTTATTTATCAAATTTAATTAATAATCATCACTCCAATAAAGTCGTACAAACATTTAAAATGGATATAAGGCAGTTTTAATATCAACTTTTAATGACATTATTATGTTTCTTCTTCAGTTTTTTTTTTTTTTTAATATAAACATTTAAATGGTTGTCTTCTTGGCAGATTTATTCAAACATCCATTAAATAATGAAGTCATCACTAAAACAGGTCAAAATATAATTAATATGTAATGCACGTAGTGCATATATTTATTAAAATACTGAAACACAATACTTTTTTTGGACAAATATTTTCAGTTGCTGAAATTTCGGTGCATCACTAATAAAGGCCGAGTTATGGAAGCCCACTTCCACCACAGACAAGAAATTATGCGATTGTAAACCATAATTAGGCTTAGACATTAAAATGTCAAAATTATGACATAAAAAGATGAAAGTCTGTCATAAAATGTCAAAACTTTGACATACTAAGTCAAAAGAGTAAAAATTATGTAGTAAAAAGTTTAAGTTGATTTTGAGCCGAAATTCTGACATACTAAGTCATAATTATGGCAGATTTGAATTTCTGGCTTAATTAAGTCATAATTCTGATGTTAAAATTATAATATAAAACGTAAAATTTCGTTATAAACAAAGTTATAACAAAGTCAAAATTATGATGTAAAAAGTTGAAATTCTGACACAAAAGTCATGATTTTTTTTATCATAATTCTGTCTGTTTGTCATAATTGACTGTCAAAAATATCAAAATTATTATTACTTAGTATGTCATAATTATGAATTAGTATGTCATAATTTTGATAATTGTTTTCTTTTTTTTTATGTGAGGAAATGGGCTTCCAAATGTTTTAGTGGTTTAATAGCCACAATAGTTTTTTTTACAACTTTAGTAATAAATAACTAAAAAAATAGTTTTTTGTTATTTATTACCATTTCATGGTGTTGAATTCTGATGCGTGATTGAGGTCATACTCACACATAGAGATGATTGACTCGTGGATTAACGCCCAGTGAGTTCATCCAGTTTCTGAAGGTGCGTTCCTCTCTGGTCTCTCCTGACAGTGACAGAACATCTCGTTACTTCAACATTATCACTGTGCCTGCTCACTATTCACTGACTGTAATACATGTAATATAGACTTCAACAAAAGCCTCCATTTAATCGCATTAATGTGTAGTTCCACCTGTACGATTTACTTTCTTTCTACTGAACTCAAAAGAATAAGATTTTGAGGAATGCTGGGAATCAAACAGTTTCGGTTCCCATTGACTTCCATTCAAAACGTCCAGTTTTTAAAAACGTTTAGGGAACATTCCATTTCGCAAACATTAAAGAACGATACTTTTGAACGTTCTCTGAACATTCCGAAACTAGCAACATTTAAAAAATGGTGAACGTCCAACTGAAAGGTTTCAGGAAAAAAAAAAAAAAACATGTTAAAAGAATGTTTTTTCGTAACTTTGAGTGAACTTGTCTATCAGGTCTGGAACGACATGAGTATATGATGACAGAATGATGGCAGTTCAGATTCACACACCCTCGATCGAGCTCCAGTCGATGTCCTGGTTTTCTGGCTTCTTCAGAGCGGGATACTTGTTGAACAGATTGGCCACATAGGCCAGGTTGAGTTTGGGGTTTCCTCGCACCACGTCTGTGGCCGTGACGAACTGTCGGCACCCGAGCCGGTCGGCCTGTTCCAGCATGTTCTCGGCTCTCTTCAGGTCGTCTTTTTCCTGTCACAACACAAACCATGAGTGTTTGAGACTGTTCTCATGACATTGAGCTTTCTCATGACATCATAATGGTCCATATCTCAGTATGTATGTGCATATGAATGTGTGTATGGATGTGTTCTCACCCGTATGCCAGTCATGTCGATAGGGATGGCCGGGATGCCCTCGTCGTCTCCTTTGGGTGCCACCTGGTTCAGGATGTTGTAATAAGCCTTGGAGTCCTGCAGGATGACAGATGACGGTGAGGTTACATGCGTTCTGTTTGGCCATATTACATTCAGAGGAGAGCTTCATTTACATTTTAGGTGTCAAACGGATTTAGATAATCAGAACGTGAAGTAGATGAGGAAATCTGTCATGATAAGCTTTGATGTTGGCTTGAGAAAGCCTGTCATGGATGGATTGGTAAATGGATTGGTAGATAGATGGATGGATTGTATGGATGGATGGATTGGATGGATGGATGATTAGATGGATGGATGGGTGGATGGATGGATTGGTGGATGGATGGATGGATGATGGATGGTTAGATGGATGGATGGGTGGATGGATGGATTGGATGGATGGATTGGTGGATGGATGATGGATGGGTGGATGGATGGATTGGATGGATGGATGGATGGATGATTAGATGGATGGATGGATGGATTGGTAGATGGATGAATGGATTGTATGGATGGTTAGATGGATGTATTGGTGGATGGATGGATGGATGGATGGTTAGGTGGATGGATTGGTGGATGGATGGATGGATGATTTGATGGATGTATTGGTGGATGGATGGATGGATGGATGGGTGGATGGATGGATGGTTGGGTGGATGGATTGGTGGATGGATGGATGGATGGATGGATGGATGGATGATTTGATGGATGGATGGGTGGATGGATGGATGGATGGTTAGGTGGATGGGTGGATGGATGGATGGATGGGTGGGTGGGTGGATGGATGGGTGGATGGATGGATGGATGGATGGATGGATGGATGGATTGATGGATGGATGGTTAGGTGGATGGATGGATGGTTAGGTGGATGGATTGGTGGATGGGTGGATGGATGGATGGATGGATGGATGGATGGGTGGATGGATGGATGGGTGGATGGATGGATGGGTGGATGGATGGATGGATGGATGGATGGATGGATGGATGGTTAGGTGGATGGATGGATGGTTAGGTGGATGGATTGGTGGATGGGTGGATGGATGGATGGATGGATGGATGGGTGGATGGATGGATGGGTGGATGGATGGATGGATGGATGGATGGATGGATGGTTAGGTGGATGGATGGATGGTTAGGTGGATGGATTGGTGGATGGGTGGATGGATGGATGGATGGATGGATGGATGGATGGATGGATGGATGGTTAGGTGGATGGATTGGTGGATGGATGGATGGATGATTTGATGGATGGGTGGATGGATGGATGGATGGTTAGGTGGATGGATGGATGGTTAGGTGGATGGATTGGTGGATGGATGGATGGATGGATGGATGGATGGTTAGGTGGATGGATTGGTGGATGGATGGATGGATGGATGATTTGATGGATGGGTGGATGGATGGATGGATGGTTAGGTGGATGGATGGATGGTTAGGTGGATGGATTGGTGGATGGATGGATGGATGGATGGATGGATGGATGATTTGATGGATGGATGGGTGGATGGATGGATGGATGATTTGATGGATGGGTGGATGGATGGATGGATGGATGGTTAGGTGGATGGATTGGTGGATGGATGGGTGGATGGATGGATGGATTGATGGATGGATGGTTAGGTGGATGGATGGTGGATGGATGGATGGATGGATGGATGATTTGATGGATGGATGGTTAGGTGGATGGATGGATGGATGGATGGGTGGATGGATGGATGGATTGATGGATGGATGGTTAGGTGGATGGATTGGTGGATGGATGGATGGATGGATGGATGGATGGATGGATGATTTGATGGGTGGATGGATTGATGAGTGGATGGTGGGTGGATTGGTGGATGGATGGATTGGTGGATGTGTGTGTTCTACTGTACCTTGATATCGGAGCTGAAGTTGTTGATTTTGGGCGCTCCGGCCTCCTCCAGGTGATAGTTGACCCAGCGCAGCAGCAGCTCCTCAGGAGACAGTTTAACCAGATCCTCCAAACTCTCTCCATCCCTGAGCAGTGCGATCAGAGCTACACACACACACACACACACACACACAATCATGTGACTCGACGGAGAAACATACAGGACAGTGTAGACACAGCAAACACAGAACGTTCCCTAATGTTAGTATTTGGTTTGTATTTAGTTGATTTTTTTCAGCCAATTATAATACTGTATTTTTTTACAACTATAAAATGATTTAAAATAATGTCTCTGTAAAGAAAACGTTTCATGGCAAAAAAAAAAGGACAAATTTATGATTTTAGGAAAAATTGAGAACATCCTGGGAACCAAAAACTAACATTCCCGAAACTTCCTGGAAAAGTGTAAGTTGGACAAACAAGCTGTTGCACACACCAGCTTGTGTGTGTGTGTGTGATGGGTAGGTTTAGTGTAAGGAGACAGAATGTACTGTTTGGAGAGTATAAAACCATTACGTCTATGGAGAGTCCCCACAAAGATAGCGAACCAGGTGTGTGTGTGTGTGTAATTAGTGTCTACCTTCGTTCCTACTAATTTCGATGTCGGCGAACAGGCCGATTTTGATGACTTGCCACAGCAGTCCCAGCACTAAATGCTGCCTGCCCTCCTTCAGGTCCTCTGCTCCGATGTTCACCACATGGCAGCCGATAGCAGAGGCCGAGTTCAGCGCGAGGTTCAGGTTCTCCTGCACATTTAAACAAGAACACACACATTAAAATCCCATCACAACAGTGTATGATCAGAAGTGAGTGTGTGTGTGTGTGTGTGTGTGTTTGACCTGGATCGTGAAGGGTGTGAGCTTCTTCTTGTTGATGGTTCTCTCGTCGATCGTGTCCGGCACAGACAGGTTGATCATTTTACTGCAAACAGTCATATTTATCATATTTCTGAAATATTGAACTGTATATTGAAAATACGTTTTACTACAGGAAACCAAACATTCCATTTTACAAACTTTATTTGAATGATACATTTGAACGTTCTATCAACATTCCGAAACAAGTAACATTTAAAAAAGTTCTAAAAAGTACTTAAAGTCACCCTGTGATCAAAATCCAGATTTTAATCCTGTTTATGTGTGTATGTGGTGTTTTTAATCGTGTGTAAGTTGATAAGTGGACAGCATTGCTGAGTATATCCTCCTTAAAACTGCAGTGAACCAAAGACAGTCTCAAAAACACGCTTTGGTGTTTCTGACGTCACAAACCACCTTGTGATCGTCAACCAGTGGATCTCTGAGTGAGGGAGTGAGTGGAGGCGGGGCTCATTTGCATATTAATAGAACCGCGCATACTAAATGAGGCGAGGGTGTCGAGTTACATTCAAGATATTTTAAGATATGAAGTTTTTATTCACAGGAAACGCAATGTAATGTTGGTGATCAGAGTGTGTGTGCAGGTACCAGAGTACGATGCCGTCTCCCACTGCGGTGAACAGGTCGTCGGAACTGGGATCCATGGGAAGAACGTGCTGGCAGTCCGGATCTTTCTCCAAGGCTTTATTGACCCAGTTCACAAAAGCCACTTTCTCCTCCTCTACACACACACACACACACACACACAGCATCACCATTATCAAATCAATCTAGCATGTATCGCTGTTAATAAAGTGTGTTTTTGTCATTTCTGCAGCCTAGTGTCCGTGTCGGATGTGTTTTTCCTCACCGGAGTACGAGTGCTGTGTCCCGGATTGTTCCGATGTTCCCGCCACTGAACAGATTCCCTCCTTCTTATTAATGGCTTTCCGGAAGGTCTTGGCCACTTCTGAGCTCTTCAGATCATGAACAACCTGACACACACACACACACACGTATTTAGTGCAAGTCATCAAAATCGGCCTGTTCGTCGACATTGAAATTAGTAGGAACGAACGTAGGTACACAATAATCCCACACACACTTCTTTCTTTAATTGCTAATGGACCTTTTTACACACAGACTGAACAACATATCCACTGATTTAATAACTCTGAGTTCTGCTTTTCTAAACTATAGCGAATAAACTGATAATGTGAGAATATGTGTCTGAATTAGGTTTGGTTTGACTGGATATTATAGTACAAGTCACACTCGCTTTTGCTAAATTAATAAATGCAAATATTATTTAAGGGTCCTTTGAGTCAAAAACATTTAATTTAGCATTTTCTCCCCCCTCGTGATAGAGCGTGACCTTTGACCTGACCTTGGCGAACTCATCGAAGGTGATCTTCCCGTCCTGGTTGAGGTCCATGGTCCTGCTGAGCTCCTGGACGATCTCTCGGATACGGTATCCCGGCAGAGGAAGGTTTGCGGCTCGGAAAAGGTCGTTCAGCTCGTCTGTGCTGATGTAACCGTTACCGTCCACATCTGCAAGCAAAGGTCAAAGGTCAGTCCCACTGCCTCAGTAGCATAACAGAGAATGTACAGCATGACCGGTGCGCTCCGAATCACGAATGAATGGATTCTTTTAATGAACCACTCAAAAGTATCTTGAATCAGTGTTGTTTAAGTATTATTTATATTCTATTTTAGTATTTTTAATTAGCTTTTATGTTTATATTTTCGATTAATCGCATCCAAAATAAAAGAAATATTTAAGAAATATTTGCATGAATATATCCTGTATATATATTTATATTGAATAGAAATATAAATATTTTAAATAGAAATAACACATTTTTCTTAAATGTGTATATGCATGCGTGTTTATTTATGCAATATTTATTTATTATGCAAACACAAACTTTTATTCTGGATGCGATTCGTCACGATTAATCGTTGCCCAGCACAAAATTTTTAGTTTTCATTTTTGTTTTAGTCGTTTTAACGTTTTCTTTTGTTTATTTAGCTTTCATTTATTATTTCAGTTTTAGTTATTTTACTACTTAAACTTATTTATTTCAGTTACTTGATGACCAGTGTAGGCCAGATCACTCCAATGAACTGATTCTTTAAAACTGAAACGCTCAAAAAGACTCAAATGCTGGTTTAAACAGGTTTGAATCAGTGTTATTTAAGCATTTTTATATAGTATGATAGCCATTTGAATGAGCTTTTATTTACATTTTTTCAGTCATCATTTTAATTTGAGTTTTTACTCAGTTTTAGTAACTGTAGTACTTAAACTTATTTCTTTCAGTTAGTTGCCAAGTTTTGTCATATTAAGATTTTAAATCTTAAAGGAGTAGTTCACTTTTAAAAAAAACTTTTGTTGATAATTTCCTCACCCCCATGTCATCCAAGATGTTCATGTCTTTCTTTCTTCAGTCGAAAAGAAATTAAGGTTTTTGATGAAAACATTCCAGGATTTTTCTCCATATAATGGACTTCAATGGGGTCCAAACGGTTTAAGGTCCAAATGAGAGTTTCAGTGCAAACTGCAAACTCTTCAAAGGGCTTTAAACGATTCCAGACCATGAATAAGGGACTTATCAAGTGAAACGATCACTCATTTAATAAATAAAAACAAAAGTTGAAGTTTTTTAAGCACAAATGCTCACCTTGCTCTGTTCTGTGATGCGCGTTCGTAACTCTCCTGTTCATCAAAATAAACGAATCTTTTTTCGAGTCATTTGGTTAATTCAGCGAATGAAATGACTCGAAAAAAGATTTGTTCATTTTGAAGAACGAGTTTGATTGGTGTCGTTTAAAGCCCTTTGAACAGTTTGGACTGAAATTGTTTTTTGAACCGTTTGGACCCCATTGAAGTCCATTATATAGAGAAAATCCTGAAAAGTTTTCATCAAAAACCTTAATTTCTGTTCAACTGAAGAAAGAAAGACATGGACATCTTGGATGACATGGGGCGAGTAAATTAGCAGCAAAATTATTTTTAAAAGTGAACTACTCCTTTAATTTCAATGAATAAAAATATTTTTTAATAGTTTTTTGGTTTTAGTTAACAATCACAACACTGGTTTAAGTCAGCCGAATAAACTGATTCTTTTCATGAATCATTCAAAAACTCTGGTTTGAAGCACTGTAATGAACTTATTATTTTCACAAATCGTTCAAAAGGTTTCAGTCCAATAAATATGAAAAAGAACTATTATTTTTGTTAACAAACTTGGGCGAATTATCTGTGGCCCTTAAAATTAGGCTATACTGCAAAGGATTATAAAGTAGCTGAGGAACCGGAAGTGTTTAGAGGAGTCAGATTTAAAAGGAACCGGAAGTGTGTGGACAGCTTTTACAAAAGCTTTTGTGTGTTCACTCGCCGACTTTGCTGAAGGCCTCTCTCAGCTCCTCCATGTCCTCCGCTGGGATGTGTTTTATGTCCGCCATCGTTCACTGATAGATAGATCACCTGTGAACGAGAGAGAGATTGTGTTTGTGTTTAGCAGCTGATACTTAAAACACACTCCGCTTGAACAATCAAACATCCCAAATGTTTTCAATATGTTTTTTTTATGTTCCATTTTGCAAACATTTTGAAAATGTTACGTTTGAATGTTGAATGAAAGAAGCAGTAACATTTAAATAATATTAGATAAATGTCTAACTAAACATTTCAGAAAAATCTAGGGGTGTAACGAGACCACCATGTCACCATATTATTGTGATAAGACATATGATATAATTTAAACTGCTGTACCGATGATTAAAATGCTAATTTTGATATTAAATGAATAGTCTTGGACTTGGTGCTGAAACCCAAAGCACAGACAATAGAGACACCAGAATAACAATATTCATGATTCTGAAGCTGAAAACACACAATTATTTTAGACAAATATGATTTCACTCTGACTAGATGTGTTTAAAATAATGTAAGACACTTTTTACAGGTAACATCAAACATTTGGCATTATCAGGACCCACAAATCCCCACAATGCATTATTATACATTATATTCAACGTTATATATAGTAGTTTAATGTAGTACTGACACTCTGAAAACTTCACGAAAAACAAAATATATCACGATCCATGATACATATTGTTGCATTTTTGTATTGCGATTTAGAAAAAAAACATTCCGTGGCCAATGCATAAATAATGTTTTTGTGCTAACGTTTTGAGGAAATTATTTCAGATCAGAAATCGCTCATAGCTTTGAGAAGAACATTAGCTGTTTCTTTATCAGTTTGTCCTTCTAAACATGCCATCCAGAGGCTTGAGCAAGACCTTTCACACCGGAAGTGGCTGTTGCTTCGGCTTTTGAGTAACAGCATGTGGTTTGAGGAGACGACATTACAAATATAGCTTAGCAGAGCATAATTATATCACATAATGAGAAATATACATGGTTACAGTGTGTATTGCAACCTGGAGCAATAACAGTCAACTTTACAGTAGGTTTACTGTAATATATAGTGATGAAAGTGTTGAAAAGTGTTAATTCTAGGGGTGTAACAATACATTGTGTCACAATATAGCGCAATACAAACATGCAGCAATATATGTATATATATATATATATATATATGTATATACTGTATATATGTATATATATATATATATATATATATATATATATGAAGAGTTCAGATGCAAAAGCCTCTAAATGCCATTTGAAATTTTCTTCTTTAATGATGATTTTTTTTTTTTTTTTTTTTTTTTTTTATTGACATTGCAAGACGTAAAATACACTTTTGGTCATATTGTACAACACATTTGTCCTTGTCCTACATCATCATTTTTTCCAAAACGAAACAGAAAATCAATAATAAAATATAAGAAAATAAAAAATAAATAAATAAATAAAATAAAAATAAAAACATGGTAGCAAGAACAAAAACAGGGGAGTGCCTCAGGTATTATGAATCAGATAAAGTCTGATCTTATTGTTTGAATAAATTTCAAGAATCCTTTCCACAACCTCTTGAATTTATCCATTTCAAGTCTACAAGTGGAGGTCAGTTTCTCCATAACATATATATCATGCATCACATCAACCCAATTTTCCTTTCTTGGCGCTTCCACCTTTAGCCATTTCCTAGTAATTCCCTTTTTTCCTGCTAGTAACATGATTTTAAACATTTTCCAATTCAAATTCTTTTTACCTTGCATATTAAGTCTTCCCAAATAAAGAGTGTCAAAAGTGAAAGGTAGATTGATTTGTAAAATCTTGTCCATGCATTGTTTAAGTTCCATCCAATAATTCGCCATCGAAGGGCAACTCCAAAAAATATGAACATGGTTTGCACTCTTTTCCCCACACCCCTTTTAATGATGATTTTTATCAAGCTTGTATATTTAAGTTCAGTAATTTCACTTAAATGGCAATGATAATTACCTATTAATTGTTATTTAAGTGAAATTACTGAACATAAATATACAAGTTTGATAAAACTCATCATTTTTGAAGAAAATTTCAAATGGCATTTAGAGGCTTTTGCATCTGAACTCTTCATATATATATGTGTGTGTAATGTCTAATGTCACCTGTAAAAGTAGCTTACATTATTTTAAATGCATCTAGTAGTCAGAGTGAAATCATATTCGTCTAAAATAATTCTATTTCCAGCTTTAGATTCATGAATATTGTTATTTTGGTGTCTCTATTGTCTGTGCTTTGGGTTTCAGCACCAAGATTATGTAATATCAAAGTTAGCATTTTAATCTACAGTAAATGTTTTGACCTTTTATCATGTGTCTTGGAGTATCGTGAGTTCAGTATCGTGATATATATCGAATCGTGACACCCCTAGTTATGTTCTCGAAACATTCAAAACGTCCAGTTTATCTCGTTAGAACGTTCCATTTTTCAAACATTGTTACTTTTGAGTGTTCTCTGAACATTCCGAAACACGTGTAACATTTAAAAACTGTTTGATGAACGTCCGACTCTGAACAAACATCCTATTACCTTACAGGAAGAACATTTGCTCACTTTATATCTGCAGAGGACAGCCTATACTGAGACTTCTTCCTTCAAACAAAACTATAAAACACATTTAGCTGCATGTGTGGATAATGAAGCGAGGCTCGTTTGTGATTTCAATCCAGACGGATGCTTAACATCACTGCATTTAACATGCAAATCTTGCTCTTTTTAAAGTGATGTCTGTTCAGCTCAGTGGAATAATCAGATGCTGTCACACATTTGCATCTTCATGAAGTGCTTTTATCAGCATAAATCATCACGAGGATCATGTTTAGCTGGTAACACTTTACAAGACGGTTTCATTTGTTAACATAGCTAAAAATGGACAATATTTGATTACAATCTGTGCACTAACATGAATATAAACATGTTTATTAACTAACATTAAAAAATGCTCATTGGAAGTTCATGTTACTAGATTGACTTTATTGTTGTGTTAGCACTATTTGATGTGTTTTTGAGTAATAGTTATTTCAGTGTCGCTTCAAAATGTCTGCTTTCAGCCTTCACATGTGCTCTGGTCTTCCTCTTTCACATGTACATTCTGCTTTTGTTTCAGAAATAAAGATGATATAATGGATTGTGCTGCTGCTGCACGTCCCACTCTTTGCAAAGGTGTGAATGAAACTTTAAGGCTCGCCGTTCTGAGATGTAAGATATAGATGCCGTGTAACTTCATGCACTTGTTGCACAGCTGAACCACAGCTTCCTGTTTCTCTTAAACCGCAGAGCAAAGCTTCACTTCTGCTTCAGATTACATGAACACTCAAAAACCCCCAGTTTGCTTTATGGCAAACTGAAACTCTGAGAGGACGCTTAAAATCCGGAATTCAAACTTTTATACAAATTCCTGATTGTTTGTTTATTACCATTTCTGGTAATATCACATGCAATGAAAAAAAAAGCTAATTTATTAAATGAAATGGCAATGGCAAATGAGAACCAGATGTTTGGACTCGACTGTATTCCCCGCTAACATTCAAAAACATGTTGTTAACGTTCGCTTTAAATTATGAAAATGTCGTTTCTGAATGTTCTCTAGTTTCAAATGTTTTTTTGAATTCAAACATTATGGAATGTTACGTTTGAATGTTCTCTGAACATTCTAAAACAAGTAACATTTAAAAAAATGACACAGAAAGTTCCATAAACGATGTGTTTTTGAAAAGAGAATTACAGACCAGAGCACGTTCTACTAATGTTACTGGATGAACGTTTGTAAGGATTCTGCATTTTATTTCTGCTGTTGCATTAATATTCCATCAAATCTATGAAATGCATCACACGTGAAGATGAAGCACAAACGCAAATGGTCGGTACACATGGTCTGATCCGGATCTGTCAGACTCACATCAGTGATGGACTTTCACACAATATAGTGATGATGTGCATGTCTTACCTGCAGTGGACTTCAGGGTGGATCTGTGTCTGGTCACTTTCAGAGGTTCTGCTGCAACTCTATTCAAATGTGAGAGGAAGGAAGTGACATACACAGAGGCCTACACGACAGTGGAAACAGGAACACACACGCTCTTATGTCTTTATAAGGTAAAACGCTTGACATCTGCACACAGTAACAAATGTGATCGACATCTGACAGCATCGGTCACTGTTCTGAGCTTTAACAATGCTAAATTCAAGAATGTCACCACAAATTTTGGGTGTACAAAGAAGCATCCTCAGGAAGAAGTCGAATCTATTTTTGACTGAGTATAACATGATTATCAGTCCTGAGTGTCATTAGTAATGTGCCTTTTTTTCTTTCTTATGTGTTTTAATTGCAATTAGGGCATGAAAAACAAGATTTGAACTTTTTTTTTTTTTACACATTTTGAAAAAGAGATTTGCAGAAATCCACTTGAGTTGACTATGCATTTGGTTCTAGAGATTAAACATAATACAGGGATACAACAAAGCAATACTGTGTACTTAATAAACAAATGAATATAATTATATCAAATAATGCAAACACTAGAAAACATATGTAAAAAAAATATTAGTGCAAATCCAATTGAGTTTGTTCCTGTTCCACCAGCAGACGGAGAACTTCATACAAATTGAAAATACAATGGAAGTCAATGGGGTCCATCGACTGTTTGGTTACTGACATTCTTCAAAATATCTTATGTTGGTTTCGGCAGGGGGAAAATTTCAATTCATACAAGTTTGTACAACTTGAGAGGGTGAGTGAGTAAATAATGACAGAATTCTCATTTTTGGGAGAGCTATCCCTTTAATAACAAATGAAGATTTTAACAGGCCGATAAATATTTGCAATACTTATTGTTTAAGGGTTAAAAGCTCTCTGTTATGATTTGATTTACATTTTAAACTGGTTGACTTATGTAGGGTATGGATGATGCGCTCTGCTAATGTCTGTTTCCTGGAAGAAAAAAAAAATCTGGAAAAAAAGGTTAGCAACTTTTTTTTTTTTTTTTTGTTAGCTGGGAATATTTACTCACACCCAAACACTAGTCAAACAAACTAAAGTTATGATGTAAGGCGCTTGAAAACAGCATATGACGTCACACACGAAAAAAATGTCACAAGTGCCTTGTGAGCTGCGAGATTGACAGGTGGTTGCTAGGGCGGTTGCTAGAGACTCAGATCCTCAGCTGAACTCTGGTGAGTTTTCAGACGCGGGTTATTGCTGTTTTCATGGTTTGAAGTTTGCAGAAATATGTGAATTACGGACGAAATGAAACCGGTTTATATCGCTTATTTGATTCGATCGTTAGAAAATGTATTAAACGCGATCATTGAACGATCATAAACGAACGGTGTCTACGGTTTCGATTTATAGTGTGTCATTTGTAGTTTGATTCTCATATAACAATATTTATAATGAATAAATAGCATAAAGCTATGAGGTTATTTTCATGACGATTGATTTCTCTTTATTTGTTGCTCTGTATTTAACCCATAGGCTACTGCTGCAAAATAGTATTAATAAACCTGAAAAGGAATGCTTTTAGGATGTTTCTTCCTGTTTATTTTATTTATTTATTTTTTTGCGGTGAAATATGTCTCTTGCAGACTTAAAATCTCTATCGATGTTCTCATAAACCCTGATCAGAAAGAATCAATGTCTGAACACATGAAGCTGCTGAGAAGACCCCTGCCTCCTATAAAGACAGCACACTACAGCTCTGCGCATGCGCACACGACTGCAGGTGACGACTCATACACGCGGCATCATGTGACCTTTTTTTTTTTTTTTTTTTATTGACAAGAAGTAACATACAAAACTCTCGCAGGGGATAGAATGCACAAAAGTATTAACCAAGCAGAAAACAACAATAGAGAAAATAAATAAAATAAAAATAAAATCATGTGACCTTTCCCGCCAACAGGGAATGTTTTTAAATGTTACGGCTTGTTTTGGAATGTTCAAAATGAACGGTTCCATGACGTTTTCAAAATGATAAAACAGAATGTTGTCCCACATATGACATTGATTGTTTACAAAAAGTAAAACTAACCTTCTTTATAAACTTTTAATGCTGTGTGTTAAATTATTGATTTATTTGATTTATGCATTAATGTTTTTGTTCTTTATTACGTTAATAAATTATGAGATGTTTAATTAATGAGTAGTGTTTAAAAGCATCCCAGAATGCACCAGATGGGTGAGCAGAGCTATTATATACAATTAAAAATGTATTTAGGTCTAAATTAAAACTGTATTTGGATTTCACAGTTTTAATATAAACTAATAAACTTAATGTGATGCATATTTGTAAGTCATGCATACATTTATGTAACAGTCCTAAATATGTTTTATTGTTACAAAGCTTGGTTTATGTAAAACATGTAATTCAAATGGATGCAAATTTAAATACATAAATCTTACATTTATGCCTAAATAAGACAGATAAGAAGCTATTATTATTCCATCTCTATCATTTTTTTAGCACTGTACTATTATTATAACAATATGAATATGATGATGTCATCTCTGTGTTTTCAGACCATGAACGGAGCGAGTGTGTTTGCAGTCCGCAGATGAAACTTGAGGATTCTGCTTGTGTTTCCCGGGTCACATTACCCAGAATCCTCCGCGCTTTCCCCCATCAGCCTCAGCTCACACCTGTGGATCGCCGACCTCTTGACCTCTTCTGCCTCAATGACTTCTTGCAGGTCGGCTGGTCGGTGTGTGTGTGTGTGAGAGCGGGTCGCTGACCTCATGAGTCATGACCTCTTCTCTCTCTGACTCCTGCAGGTGTGCCGGTCAGGTCGCGGGTCTCGGGACGATCTGAGGAAGACGGTTCTGTCCCGCTGTAACTATGAGAAGCTTCTGCGTTTGTTCCTGTCGGAGCTGCACAGAGGCTGGCAGGGGGAAACAGCCAATCAGACGCTGAGCTGTGAGAGTTTGACCCCACCCACACGCAGGATCCCTCAGAGACAGATCATATGCGGTAATACACACATCGCAACACCATACTGGACTTTCAGTGGATAGATGTGTGTGTGTGTGTGTGTGTGTGTGTGTGTCTGTGTGTGTGTAGGGCCCATTTTCAGCCCAGGATTTTAATGCCCAAAACTACCCCATTTGTTTTTAACTCATGTTTCATAAACTCCCCAAACCTGTGTGTGTGTGTTCAGAGTTAGCAGCAATGGTTCAGTTGGAAGCACGAGCTCGAAACTCTTTCAGGAGTAAATCTGGAGTGTGTGGAGCATCAGTGGATCGGCTGCGGACTGAACACACACTTCATGAGCCGTACACAGGCAAGAACACACTCTTCAGAGTCACGTGATCCTGCAGAGCTGGTTCTGATATGCGGAGTTTGTCCTCTGTCCACAGCGCGTGTGGTCGTCCTGAACGCGGCGATCAGCAAACACTTCCAGGGCAGCCGCCGCTCTCGCTCCCCGTTCCGCTGCGCGGGGGACTGTGATGTCATCAGTGTGTCTGAGCTCAGCGTCCTGGACTGCATCACGCGCGGAGGAACCAGCCTCAGCTTCAAGGTGTGTGAGTGAGTGAGTGAGTGAGTGAGTGAGCGAGTGAGTGAGCGAGTGAGTGAGCGAGTGAGTGAGTGAGCGAGTGAGTGAGTGTGTAAGTGAGCGAGCGAGTGTGTGAGTGTGTGAGTGAGCGAGCCAGTGAGTGAGTGAGTGAGCGAGTGAGTGATTGTGTGAGTGTGTAAGTGAGCGAGCCAGTGAGTGAGTGAGCGAGCGAGTGAGTGTGTTAGTGAGTGTGTAAGTGAGCGAGCCAGTGAGTGAGTGAGTGAGAGTGAGTGAGTGAGCGAGTGAGTGAGTGTGTGTGTGTGTGTGAGTGAGCGAGCGAGTGAGTGAGTGAGTGTGTAAGTGAGCGAGCGAGTGAGTGAGTGAGTGTGTAAGTGAGCGAGCGAGTGTGTGAGTGAGTGTGTGTGTGAGTGAGTGAGCGAGCGAGTGAGTGTGTGAGTGAGTGAGTGAGTGAGTGAGCGAGTGAGTGTGTTAGTGAGTGTGTGAGCGAGCGAGTGTGTGAGTGAGTGAGTGAGTGAGTGAGCGAGCGAGCGAGTGAGTGAGTGAGTGTGTAAGTGAGTGAGCGAGTGAGTGAGTCAGTGAGTGAGCGAGCGAGTGAGTGTGTGAGTGAGTGAGTGAGTGAGTGTGTAAGTGAGCGAGCAAGTGTGTGTGTGAGTGAGTGAGTGAGCGAGCGAGTGAGTGTGTTAGTGAGTGTGTGAGTGAGTGAGTGAGTGAGCGAGCGAGCGAGTGAGTGAGTGAGTGTGTAAGTGAGTGAGCGAGTGTGTGAGTGAGTGAGTGAGTGTGTAAGTGAGCGAGCGAGTGTGTGAGTGAGTGAGCGAGCGAGTGAGTGTGTGAGTGAGTGAGCGAGCGAGTGTGTGAGTGAGTGAGCGAGCGAGTGAGTGAGTGAGTGAGTGTGTAAGTGAGCGAGCGAGTGTGTGAGTGAGTGAGTGAGCGAGTGAGTGAGTGAGTGTGTAAGTGAGCGAGCGAGTGAGTGAGTGTGTAAGTGAGCGAGCGAGTGTGTGAGTGAGTGAGTGAGTGAGTGAGCGAGTGAGTGAGTGAGCGAGCGAGTGAGTGTGTAAGTGAGCGAGCGAGTGTGTGAGTGAGTGAGTGAGCGAGCGAGTGAGTGAGTGTGTAAGTGAGCGAGCGAGTGAGTGAGTGTGTAAGTGAGCGAGCGAGTGTGTGTGAGAGTGAGTGAGTGAGCGAGTGAGTGTGTGAGTGTGTAAGTGAGCGAGCGAGTGAGTGAGCGAGCGAGTGTGTGAGTGAGTGAGCGAGCGAGCGAGTGAGTAAGTGAGTGTGTGAGTGAGTGTGTAAGTGAGCGAGCGAGTGAGTGTGAGTGTGTGAGTGAGTGAGTGAGTGAGTGTGTGTGTGAGTGAGTGTGTAAGTGAGCGAGCAAGTGTGTGTGAGTGTGTGTGTGAGTGAGTGAGTGAGTGTGTGAGCGAGCGAGTGTGTGAGTGAGTGAGTGAGTGAGCGAGCGAGCGAGTGAGTGAGTGAGTGTGTAAGTGAGTGAGCGAGTGTGTGAGTGAGTGAGTGAGTCAGTGAGTGAGTGTGTAAGTGAGCGAGCGAGTGTGTGAGTGAGTGAGCGAGCGAGTGAGTGAGTGAGTGAGTGTGTAAGTGAGCGAGCGAGTGTGTGAGTGAGTGAGTGAGCGAGTGAGTGAGTGAGTGTGTAAGTGAGCGAGCGAGTGAGTGAGTGTGTAAGTGAGCGAGTGAGTGAGTGAGTGAGTGAGTGAGCGAGCGAGTGAGTGTGTAAGTGAGCGAGCGAGTGTGTGAGTGAGTGAGTGAGCGAGCGAGTGAGTGAGTGTGTAAGTGAGCGAGCGAGTGAGTGAGTGAGTGTGTAAGTGAGCGAGCGAGTGTGTGTGAGAGTGAGTGAGTGAGTGAGCGAGTGAGTGTGTGAGTGTGTAAGTGAGCGAGCGAGTGAGTGAGCGAGCGAGTGTGTGAGTGAGTGAGCGAGCGAGCGAGTGAGTAAGTGAGTGTGTGAGTGAGTGTGTAAGTGAGCGAGCGAGTGAGTGTGAGTGTGTGAGTGAGTGAGTGAGTGAGTGTGTGTGTGAGTGAGTGTGTAAGTGAGCGAGCAAGTGTGTGTGAGTGTGTGTGTGAGTGAGTGAGTGAGTGAGTGTGTGAGCGAGCGAGTGTGTGAGTGAGTGAGTGAGTGAGCGAGCGAGCGAGTGAGTGAGTGAGTGTGTAAGTGAGTGAGCGAGTGTGTGAGTGAGTGAGTGAGTGAGCGAGCGAGCGAGTGAGTGAGTGAGTGTGTAAGTGAGCGAGCGAGTGTGTGAGTGAGTGAGCGAGCGAGTGAGTGAGTGAGTGAGTGTGTAAGTGAGCGAGCGAGTGTGTGAGTGAGTGAGTGAGCGAGTGAGTGAGTGAGTGTGTAAGTGAGCGAGCGAGTGAGTGAGTGTGTAAGTGAGCGAGCGAGTGAGTGAGTGAGTGAGTGAGTGAGTGAGCGAGTGAGTGAGTGAGTGAGTGAGCGAGCGAGTGAGTGTGTAAGTGAGCGAGCGAGTGTGTGAGTGAGTGAGTGAGCGAGCGAGTGAGTGAGTGTGTAAGTGAGCGAGCGAGTGAGTGAGTGAGTGTGTAAGTGAGCGAGCGAGTGTGTGTGAGAGTGAGTGAGTGAGTGAGCGAGCGAGTGTGTGAGTGAGTGAGCGAGCGAGTAAGTGAGTGTGTGAGTGAGTGTGTAAGTGAGCGAGCGAGTGAGTGTGAGTGTGTGAGTGAGTGAGTGAGTGAGCGAGCAAGTGTGTGTGAGTGTGTGTGTGAGTGAGTGAGTGAGTGAGTGAGTGTGTGTGTGAGTGAGTGTGTAAGTGAGCGAGCGAGTGAGTGTGTGAGTGAGCGAGCGAGTGAGTGTGTGAGTGAGTGTGCGAGTGAGTGTGTGAGTGAGTGTGTGAGTGAGTGTGTGAGTGAGCGAGCGAGTGAGTGTGTGAGTGAGTGTGTGAGTGAGTGTGTGAGTGAGTGTGTGAGTGAGTGTGCGAGTGAGTGTGTGAGTGAGTGTGTGAGTGAGTGTGTGAGTGAGTGTGTGAGTGAGTGTGTGAGTGAGTGAGTGTGTGAGTGAGTGTGTGAGTGAGTGTGTGAGTGAGTGTGTGAGTGAGTGTGTGAGTGAGCGAGCGAGTGAGTGTGTGAGTGAGTGTGCGAGTGAGTGTGTGAGTGAGTGTGTGAGTGAGTGTGTGAGTGAGCGAGCGAGTGAGTGAGTGAGATTGAGTGAGTGTGTGTGTCAGTGCAGAAATCATTTATGTCCGCTGTCAGTGTGAGACATTAATACTGAGATGCCAAATGCGTCTCGACACATCCGTCATGATGTGTGTGTGAGGTCAGTGACATCATCGCTCGCCTCTTAATGCAGTCTAAGGTCAGGCTTGAGTTCCTCTGTCCATGTAAAGACAGATTGTGTTCTCCTGTCTTCAGTCCTGTGGACAACACATCTCCTGCATCCACACAAAGAGCTTTATGTCTTTAGGAAATGAAACATTCGGATTAAAACAGGAAGAAGAGCATCTGCACTTCCCCTGTGCCTCAATTATTTTTATTTGCAGTTTAAGGAACTGTTTTTGGTCACATCTGTAATGGTATTTTGTTGACTGAAATGAGTTCTTGGGTTTATTTTTATTTATTTATTTATTTATGACAAGGACAGTGCATATTAACATGACAAATCAAAATATGCCAGAGTTAGCCAAAAGGCTAGTTTTCATCTGCAGTCCTAGGCCAGATGTACAATAGGCAACCTAAAAATACAATGTAAATACAACAAATATAATTAAAACATAACAAACCAAAACAACCACAAAAAACAACAACAACAACAACAAAAAACAATAGAATAAAAAAATCAATGTTGACATATTTGCATGCTAAAAAGCCACATTTAAAAAGCCACGTTCAATATTAGCTTCAGTTTATGAACGTAGATGAGATATAAGTATGAATATGTGCACACATTGTTTCCCAAAACTATTACCTTTAAACATAAATGGAAGAATTATCATTGATTACTCAAAGCATATACACTGATTAATCATTAATACTAAGAAATGTCGCTGTTTATTGAACACTGCTGTCAGTAAAAGCAATAATCCACGAGTGTATGTGTATTACTGTGATTTCACCGTGGTAAAGGGTTGTTCTCAGTACAATTTATAGCAATAATGAGAATAAATATTCTCAACGTCCCCCTGTAGTCAATAATTTGATCCCTTAAAACTCATATTTGATCATGAAAATGACATTAAATGACGTTCACTGCAGTTTTAAGGAGGAAATACTCGACTGATTGTGTTTTCCTGCAGGCTCACTTCATCTGTGATCTTCCTGACGTGACGTCACTGTCTGAGCGTCTCCAGTACCTGAACGTGTCCTTCAATGACCTCACACACGTCCCTCAGGAGGTGCCAGTTTACATTCGTTCTGTTTCCTGTCATGATTCAGATCATGATGTTTGACGTCCCTCGTCTTCCTCTTTCAGGTGTGTGATCTTCGTCAGCTGCAGGTGTTGAAGATGAGGAATAACCCCATCGAGGAGCTTCCCGCTCAAATCAGCAAACTCCACAAACTCCAGACGCTGGTCGTCTCCTTCTGCAAGATCACACAACTGCCCAACCAGTGAGACACACACACACTCACACACTAACACACACATGTCAGTGTGTATGTGGTGTTTGAACGAAGCGTTTTAGGAAGGCTTGGTTGAGCCTTTACTTTTATAAAGATTATCTTTAGGTTTGAAGGAGAAAAGGAAAACAAGAAATCGCATCACATGACCCCTTTAAAAGTTATCTTTTTTTATAGAAGTGAAAGCACTTAAAAACCGAAAGTTATATTTTACAATTTACGATTTTTATATCTGACCAAGTTGTATTCCCAACTTGAAGTCGCTAAAAGCTATCGCTATGTCTAAGTTCATAACGGTTTTCACAGGAGGAACTGTGAGTGTTTAAGATGATTATGATGATGAGTAGTAAAATATGTGATCAAGAAAAAATATGATGAATAAAGTGTGCCAAAATGACAGGCTAACAGGCTATATCTCCATTTTTTAATTTTACACAATTTTATTCTGCTACTTCTAATAATTGTTTAAATCTTCAGCAGACTCGTGTCAGGTGATCTGATGAAACTGAGCCGCTCAGTCATGGTGTTCTGCTGCTCTGCTTCACCTTATTCCTCTCTCTCTCTCTCTCTCTGCGTGTGTGTGTGTGTGTGTAGGCTGTTCTCTCTGGCCGGTCTGCGGCATCTGGACGTGTCCTATAACCTCCTCAGATCCCTCAGCGGTGACATCAGACACCTCAGGTCATCACGCATTATTAAACACTTCATACGCAATCATTGAGAACTATACTGATAAATATAACAGTTACTATAGCGATACTATAACGATAACTAATGAAAGCTATAGTGATAATTATAGTAATAAATGTAATAACTATTGCAACAACTAAATGTAACAATAACTATAGGCATAACTATAGTGATTAATATACCAATAAATGTAACGATAACTATAATGTTAACTAATAAAAGCTATAGTGATAGCTATGGTGATAAATGTGACATTAACTATAACGAAAACTGTAACTAGCGTTATATGTAACCATTACAATAAATTTAGCGACAACTATTTCAAATACTATAACGAAAACTGTGACTAGCGTTATATGTAACCATTACAATAACTTTAGCGACAACTATTTCAATAACTATAACGAAAACTGTAACTAGCGTTATATGTAACCATTACAATAACTTTAGCGACAACTATTTCAATAACTATAACGAAAACTGTAACTAGCGTTATATGTAACCATTACAATAACTTTAGCGACAACTATTTCAATAACTATAACGAAAACTGTAACTAGCGTTATATGTAACCATTACAATAACTTTAGCGACAACTATTTCAATAACTATAACGAAAACTGTAACTAGCGTTTTATGTAACCATTACAATAACTTTAGCGACAACTATTTCAATAACTATAACGAAAACTGTAACTAGCGTTATATGTAACCATTACAATAACTTTAGCGACAACTATTTCAATAACTATAACGAAAACTGTAACTAGCGTTAAATGTAACCATTACAATAAATTTAGCGACAACTATTTCAATAACTTTCACGAAAACTATAACTAGCGTTAAATGTAATGATAACCATTACAATAACTATAGCGACAACTATTTCAAATACTATAACGAAAACTGTAACTAGCGTTATATGTAACCATTACAATAACTATAGCGACAACTATTTCAATAACTATCACGAAAACTATAACTAGCGTTAAATGTAATGATAACCATTACAATAACTATAGCGACAACTATTTCAAATACTATAACGAAAACTGTAACTAGCGTTATATGTAACCATTACAATAACTTTAGCGATAACTATTTCAATAACTATAACGAAAACTACAACTAGCGTTAAATGTAATGATAACCATTACAATAACTATAGCGACAACTATTTTAAATACTATAACGAAAACTGTTACTAGCGTTAAATGTAACCATTACAATAACTTTAGCGACAACTATTTCAATAACTATAACGAAAACTGTAACTAGCGTTAATGTAACCATTACAATAACTATAGCGACAACTATTTCAATAACTATCACGAAAACTATAACTAGCGTTAAATGTAATGATAACCATTACAATAACTATAGCGACAACTATTTCAAATACTATAACGAAAACTGTAACTAGCGTTATATGTAACCATTACAATAACTTTAGCGATAACTATTTCAATAACTATAACGAAAACTATAACTAGTGTTAAATGTAATGATAACCATTACAATAACTATAGCGACAACTATTTTAAATACTATAACGAAAACTGTTACTAGCGTTAAATGTAACCATTACAATAACTTTAGCGACAACTATTTCAATAACTATAACGAAAACAATAACTAGCGTTAAATGTAATGATAACCATTACAATAACTATAGCGACAACTATTTCAAATACTATAACGAAATCTGTAACTAGCTTTAAATGTAACGATAACCATTACAATAACTATAGCGACAACTATTTCAAATACTATAATGAAATCTGTAACTAGCGGTAAATGTAATGATAACCATTACAATAACTATCACGACAACTATTTCAAATACTATAACGAAAACTGGAACTACCGTTAAATGTAACCATTACACTAACTTTAGCGACAACTATTTCAAATACTATAACGAAAACTATAACTAGCGTTAAATGTAATGATAACCATTACAATAACTATCGCGACAACTATTTCAAATACTATAACGAAAACTGTAACTAGCGTTAAATGTAACCATTACACCAACTTTAGCGACAACTATTTCAACAGCGATAGCTAAAGAAAATGATAGCTATAGTGATAAATGTAGCGATAATTATTGTAATAACTACAACAATAACTAACGAAAACTCTAGCTATACAGTAACTATAGTGATAAATGTAACAACTATTGCAATAAGTATTATGGGAACTATTAGAATAACAACACGGCAGATGATATCGCTCTGTTTATTATTAGCGTACGCTGAAGTTTTGTCGTCAGATTCTGATTGGATCTCAGCGTTTTTATCGTTCATCAGCAGGAAAATTAATCGCTCTAAAAGTCATTCCAACAATATTGTTTCTCTGTATATTTGTTGTATATACAGCAAATATTTGTTGTGTGAACTCTGTCACTTTAACAATTATTAAAACTTTATATTTATAGTTATCATTCTCAGTGTGAACCGACCGTAATAATATAATTGACATTGTGTGTGTGTGTGTGTGTGTGTGTTCAGGTCTCTAAGGTCTCTGAACGTTGAAGGGAATCAGTTAGCGGCTCTTCCCGCCGGTCTGCTGTGTGTGTGTGTGTCAGAGCTCAGGCTGTCTGGGAATTACACACACACGTTACTGTGGAGCGAGAACAGCTGCAACTCTCCACAGACGCTGCTGCACACGGCTGCACACACACTCGCACACACACACACTCTCACACACCTGCCGCCCGCCGCACAGCTCGTCCTGCGCAGGTAAAACACACACACACACACGGCCCTTCACTACATCATTTTAAACATTGAGTCATTTCAAATTCAAAACCAGTGGACATCACAAATATTACCTTTTTGATGAAATGAATCAATGAAATTGAATCATTCACACATTTCTCAGGCATAATTTACATTGATTTGTGATTTGCTGAATGTTTTTTCAAAACTGTATATATATGCATTCCAACCAGAATGACTAATCTAGACTGGTTGGTTCTAGTGAAGTAATAAACATGCTTGT
The DNA here is from genome assembly GCF_016745375.1 of Pimephales promelas. The sequence continues at coordinate 388,427 of NW_024121277.1, read as the reverse complement.
GTGTGTGTGTGTTCTCAGAGCTGGTGTGTGTGAAGCTTGTTCAGGACCCATGTTCGGCCCGGGTCTGAAGCTCATCCGTCCCGTTCACGGTGTGTTTGGGCTTCAGTGTGTGCCGGTCATGTTCCTCTGCTGTTCTCCGGCGTGTCTCCACAGATTCAGGAATCACAACATCAGTGTTTGATCAGACACGTTTATTGCTTTACACTTCTCTAAAACACTTTCACACAAACATCAAATCCATGGGAAAAAACATGTCAAATACTTTCATTTTGATTATCTAGTGCTTTACCCTGAACATTGTTCCACAGCAACTTTACAGTTATTAGAAAAATAAACGAAATATGTTTTTGTATTTGCTCTGAAATTATTTCAAGAATATTTTTCTCAGAGGAAGCGTCATATCAATCAGTCGTTGAAAATTATATTTCAAATAATCAAGGCAAAAATCGAGTGAAATGCACCAATATAATAATACATAGCCATAAACGGCAGACTCTTTACCTTCATATATTAAAACATTCATGAAACGGACACAGTAAAATGTGAATGAACATGTTCACTGAATCAAAGTCACAAATCAATACATTTGAATGAATCAAACCCACTTTGACTCTAAAGTACTAAAGTTAGAGAAAGTTCATTCAAAACATCTAAACGCACACACACATGTGAATTAGCTGCAACGGTTTCCAACATTGATAATAATGACTGAGAAATGTGTCTTGAGCATCAGATCCTCATATTAGAGTGATTTCTGAAAGATCATGTGACACTGAAGACTGGAGAAAATACAGCTTTGATTGCAGGAATAAATGACACTTTACTGTATATTCACATGGAAAACAGATGATTTAAATCGAAAAGCATTCAGCACTGCCACTCTGAGCTCTATTGCTGATGTCTGAGTTAAAACACGCCCCCCTCATTAGCATACGGAGAAAGAAACGTCGGAAAAAATAAATGCGGAAATAATTAAATGTGGAAATAAATAAATGTGAAAATAATGAAATGTAGACCTAAAAACTAAAATACAAAAAAGAATGTATAAATAAATAAAAGTGGAAATAAATAAATGTTTAAATAAATAAAGAAATAAATGTGTGAATAAAACAATTATACATAAATTATACTCATTTATTTGTACTTTTTTTTAACATTTCTTCGTATATTTATTTATGTATTATTTGCTTTTTTACATTTCTTTGAATATTTATTTATTTATGTATTTATTTATTTTTTAATTAAGTCAGCTTTGGCATTCCATATCTGGACTATTACAAAGTAGATTATAAAGGTATATGTCAAATATAATGAATCTGTATTAGGCGTCTTTTTTCCTGTCTTTGGAATTTTGTAGTTACTTGCGCCTGTTTTTTTTTTTTTTTACGTTCTTAAATAAATAAATAAATAATAAATAAATCATACGACATTGATAAAAAATAAAATTAAACTACATTTCCCAGAGTTCCTCGGGTCGAACTGCTTCCGTGTTCTCAGCGCAGCTTCCGGCAGCTGTGAGTTGTCGAATCGTTTGTAGCTCAGCAGCAGCATTGATCTTCACCATAGTCATCTTCATCATGCGCTGGTTTGAAGGCTCAATCCCAGCGGCCATCGCGTCAGCTAAACAGCGCAAATCTGTGTTTGTGGTTGTGATCACAGGTAAGTTACCTGACTATCATATCATCTCCGTCACACACACACACACTGCTTCACTGTGTGTTTACCTATGGTTTTTACAGTATTATTCGATGACATATGATGAGGGGACACAGATGGATCCGGTTAATGTGTCAGATATGCGCTTGGTTTAACGTTAAATTAATCAGATATGCGCTTGTATTGACACGACGTGTCCGCATCAGCTGAGTCATTACTATAATATTTCATCATCATATCGACTTTTGTTTATCCAGTGCAGAGTGAGTTGATTTGTTTTCCAGTCAGAACCGGATAATTTCGTCAAACTGACTAAGACGGTCATATGATTTCAAGAGTGTGTATCTGTCTGTCATTCTGTCTATCCATCTGCCAGTCTGTCTGTCTGTCTGTCTATCTATCTATCTATCTATCTATCTATCTATCTATCTATCTATCTATCTGTCTGTCTGTCTGTCTGTCTGTCTGTCTGTCTGTCTGTCTGTCTGTCTGTCTGTCTGTCTGTCTGTCTGTCTATCTATCTATCTATCTATCTATCTATCTATCTATTTGTCTGTCTGTCTGTCTGTCTGTCTGTCTGTCTGTCTATCTATCGTCTATCTGTCTGTCTGTGTTATTCTATCTATCTATCTATCTATCTATCTATCTATCTATCTATCTATCTATCTATCTATCTATCTATCTATCTGTCTATCAATTCAATTCAATTCAATTCAAATTGCTTTATTGGCATGACTGTACATATTACAATATTGCCAAAGCTTGTAACACAAAGTATAGTAAAGACAGTAATAATAACAAAGTATTATAACAACTTAAATTAAAATGTACAACTTAAATTAATTGCAAAAAATAACAGTGTAACAGATTATAATTTCTATGAACGTTTGATACCACAGTGTTTAAACATATATATACACACACATACACGCATTACTAAGGGTCACTGTGGTGGACATTAGGGAAACACACTGAGGTCACACATTCACACACATTCACCTACTGTCTCTCAGGCTGTGGCACGCACACACGTATCTGGCAGCCAGTGCTGCGGTCTGTCCCTCTCCTAGTATTATCTTTATCTGCTCTACTTCAGTCATGGTTGTAAAGTTGTGTATTAAGTTATTAAGTTTTTTGAAGTAGAGGTCTCTGATCGAGCTGTATTTGTGGCAGTGGAGGAGGAAGTGTGTCTCTGTTTCGATCTCTCCTGTCCTACTCCTGTCTATCTATCTGTCTGTCTGTCTGTCTGTCTGTGTTTATCTATCTATCTATCTATCTATCTATCTATCTATCTATCTATCTATCTATCTATCTATCTATCTATCTATCTATCTATCTATCTATCTATCTATCTATCTATCTATCTGTCTGTCTGTCTGTCTGTCTATCTATCGTCTATCTGTCTGTCTGTGTTATTCTATATATCTATCTGTCTATCTTTCTGTCTGTGTTTATCTATCTATATGTCTATCTGTCTGTCTGTGTTATTCTGTCTGTCTATCTATCTATCTATCTATCTATCTATCTATCTATCTATCTATCTATCATCTATCTGTCTGTTTTTATCTATCTATCTATCTATCTATCTATCTATCTATCTATCTATCTATCTATCTATCTATCTATCTATCTATCTATCTATCTATCTATCTATCTATCTATCATCTATCTGTCTGTTTTTATCTATCTATCTATCTATCTATCTATCTATCTATCTATCTATCTATCTATCTATCTATCTATCTATCTATCTATCTATCTATCATCTATCTGTCTGTTTTTATCTATCTATCTATCTGTCTGTCTGTCTGTCTGTCTGTCTGTCTGTGTTATTCTGCCTGCCTGTCTGTATGTCTATCTATCTATGTGTCTATCTATGTATCTGTCTGTGTTATTCTATTTATCTATTCATCTATCTATCTATCCATCTATCTATCTATCCATCTATCTATCTATCTATCTATCTATCTATCTATCTATCTATCTATCTATCTATCTATCTATCTATCTATCTATCTATCTATCTATCTATCTATCTATCTATCTATCTATCTATCTATCTATCTATCTATCTATCTATCTATCTATATGTCTGTCTGTCTGTCTTTCTGTGGATGTCATTTAATCTGTCTCTCTCTCTCTGTCTGTCCGTCTGTTAGGGAGTGATGATCAGTCCTCTCAGCTGATCTCCAGTTGGGAGACGGAGAGTGTGTCGGATGCGGTGGAGAACTGCTGTGTGGCGATACGAGTGGACGCTCAGAGGTGAGTGAGACCGACACACACACACACACACACACACACACACACACACACACACACACACACACACACACACACATCAGATCAGTGGCTACATACATGCAACTAATTAATCCTTTAGTAACTGCGTGACGGCTCAGTCGGACTGAAAAGCCTTCATGTAAACCCTGGATTGAGTGGTTTATTCCAGTGGTTCTCAAAGTGGGGTCCGCGGACCCCTGGTGGTCCGCGAGCTAAAGCCAGGGGGTCCGCGAAATAATTTACAACCTAACGTTTTTTTCCATGCTATGAGTCATGTTTTCTTTATCATCTGAAAACATGCTGTTTATTCCTAAGTAACTTTGTCGGGATGTGGTTTCAACTACAGCCGCCTGATGTTAGAATGCCACACTGATTTGTTGTCAGAGGTCTAGTTGAATACCATTACCCTGAGTCGTTGCGTCAATTTATCTGCCGATAGGCCCGGGAAAGGATGGAATAACTGGAGTACCATGCAGGAAATCGTTGAAGGTGAATTTATTGAGGACAGCTGTCTCAGCACACGTGCTCCAAATCAAGTTCAAAAATAAACAAAAGAAATCATCAAAAAAATAATCAAAATAAACATTACAAAACATAAATAAAACATGCTGAAAGCAGCAAAAACATGGCATCAAATCCAGCCTCGAGGAACAAACCTCTGACAATCACGACACATCCTACAGCATTGGACTGTACTAGTACTGGCACATGGCCCGTCTCTCCCCACTCAATTAGCCTCACTCCTTTATATATGCTATTTTCCCGCCAAAACTAGTGGGTCATACCAACTGTAGGGGTCGAATAACTCCCCTGACAATGGAAACATTCAATATCAGTGTTCTTGCATTTAAATCCAAACAGATACATAATCACAAATAATATCCTTAATCAAAAATAAACAATATGAAAACAATTATAACATTAAACAAAAAGACAATGTAAACAACAACACTGTGAACGGATGTTCACATGGTGATAACCTACAGGTTCATCATCACACACCCCCCTTCCTCTAAACAGTCACGACCTCAGGAGTGACGTGACAAAAAGTCAGCCATAACATTAAGCACTCCTGGTCTATATTGGATTTCAAATTTAAAAGGTTGCAGGGATAAATACCATCGTGTTATTCTTGCGTTAGTGTCTCTCATTCTCTTGAGCCATTGCAATGCTCTGTGATCGGTCTCAAGCACAAAGTCTTTACCAATCAGATAGTACTTTAACGTGTCCAAGGCCCATTTGATGGCTAGGGCCTCCTTCTCCACTGTGGAATACTTAGTCTCTCGGGGAAAAAGTTTTCTGCTTATGTACTGAACTGGACGACGGTTTTCTCCTTCCCCCTGTAACAGTACTGCCCCCAGTCCCAACTCAGATGCATCCGTTTGTACCACAAATGGCAACTCAAAGTTCGGACTTTGTAACACAGGGTCTTTACATAAACAGGACTTAAGATCTTGAAAGGCACGTTCACATTCAGGTGTCCACTTGACTTTAGTGGAACTGCTTTTCTTTGTAAGTTCAGTCAGTGGTGCTGCTCTGCTGGCAAAGTTAGGTATAAACCTTCTGTACCAGCCGATCAAACCTAAAAAGGATCTGACACTTTTCTTCGACGATGGAGGTGCACATGACAAAATTGCTTGTAGCTTGTCCACTTGAGGTCTCACTGAACCTCCTCCAGCAATATATCCCAAGAAAGAAACTTCCTGTCTGGCTATCTGGCATTTCTTGGCATTTACCACCAGACCTGCCCGCTGAATTCTTTCAAACACCTTTGTCAAGTGTTCCTGATGCTGTTCCCAAGACTCGCTAAAGATGACGATATCGTCAATGTATGCTGCTGCAAAGCTGTCCAGACCCCTCAGCACTTGATCCACCAGGCGTTGGAAGGTTGCTGCGGCCCCGTGCAGACCGAATGGCATATACTTAAAATGGTATAGCCCTGCTGGAACACGAAAAGCAGTCAAGTTCTTAGCAGAATCAGTTAAAGGAACTTGCCAATATCCTTTGCACAAATCTAACGTTGTTAAATACTTAGCTTTGCCTAGTTGTTCGATCAACTCGTCGACTCTCGGCATCGGATAAGGGTCGAAAGATGATACTGCATTCAGTTTCGAGTAATCAACGCAGAATCTGAGCGTGCCGTCTTTCTTGGGTACCAATACCACTGGGCTGCACCATTCACTTGTTGAGGGCTCGATGATATCAGACTCCAGCATCATTTGCACTTCCTCTTTCAAGGCAGGGATCAGGCGTGCTGGCACTCTGCAGTGACTTTGCCTGATCGGCTCTGTTGCAAGCAAACGAATATCGTGATGCAAAAGTTTTGTTCTTCCTGGTTTGTCAGAAAAGAGACCCCCTGGAACTAGACTCTGGAACTCTTTTTGCTGTTTGGGTGTTAGATGATCAATTAGTGGGAAAGTTGAATTTGAACTAACAGGAAAATATTGTTCCTCCAATTCCTCTTCATCCTCCACTTTCCTCGCCCACAGCTGCTCTGACCATGAGCCTTTTCTCTCATTCCAAGGCCTCAAAAGATTAATATGGAAGATCTGAGACTTTTTTCTACGGTCAGGTACAGCAATCTCATAATTTGTGGGACTCAGCTTTCTAAGCACTTCATATGGCCCTTGCCATTTGGCCAAAAGAGAACTTTCTGTAGTAGGGAGCAATAACAATACCCTCTGCCCTGGGCTCAGTGTTCTTTTCCTACTTGACTGATCATACCAATGTTTCTGTTGCTGCTGTGCTTTTGTCATGTTAGCCCTCACAACCTCGGCCATTGAGTCCAATTTCTCCCTCATCTTCATGACATATGACAAAATGTTTGTTTTCTCACGTGCATTATCTCCTTCCCAAGCCTCTTTTAGCACATCCAACGGTCCCCGAACCTGACGTCCATATAGCATCTCGAATGGCGAGAAGCCTGTTGATGACTGTGGGACTTCACGATAAGCGAACATCAAATACGGCAACCATTGGTCCCAATCAGTTCCTGTATCAGACACAAACTTTCGTAACATGTACTTCAAGGTCTGGTTAAACCTCTCCACCATACCATCGGTCTGAGGGTGATAAGGAGTGGTCTGGATAGGATGTATGCGCAACATTGAGCAAACTTGTTTCATTAACTTAGACGTAAAATTAGTACCCTGGTCTGTGATTATCTCTTTAGGCAATCCTACTCGAGAAAAAAGTTGAACCAGTGCATTGACAACCTGCCTTGTCTTGATGTTTCTGAGAGGAAACACCTCTGGATAACGCGTAGCGTAATCAGCAACAACAAGAATGTACTTATTACCAGATCTACTCCTTTCCAAAGGTCCTACGATGTCCATCGCAATACGAGAAAATGGTATGTCAATAATAGGCAAGCTTACCAGAGGTACTCTGTCACTCTTTTTAGCTGGTCTCACCATCTGACATTCTGGGCATGATTTACAAAAATCGATAACGTCTGTATAGAGCTTAGGCCAAAAGAACTTACCAGCAATTCTCGCCAGTGTTTTCTGCTGGCCTAAATGTCCTGCCCAAGGTACGGAATGTCCCAATTGTAATACCTTCAATCTCATAGACTCTGGCACCACCAATCTCTCACCTTCAGCACTTATTAAGTACAACTTGTCATCCTTGATCACCAGTTGATCTTTCTGAATTAATGCCGACCTTGTACTATCAGCCTTAGCTTTCTCAAACAACGGTTTTAAAGTTTCATCCTGCCTTTGCAACTGCACAATATCATGAGGAATTTGTTCGAGATCATCTGAATTCGGTTGTTTCACATTTTCAATTACCTCAGTACCCATTACTTTATCCTGCCGTTTCTCCCTCCTGGATTTCCTGTTTTTGGAAGCCACATTGAATGGTAAATCTTGTAAAAGTTGTTTAGTAACCTCTTCTTGATTAGCCTGTGCTCTGGTTACAACCCTTGCATCTGCTACCTTGTCATCACTCTGCAACAAATCCACCAACACAGGTATATCTCTGCCTAATATCACTGGATAAGGGGATTTGTCAATTACTCCAACTGATAACTTATAGGCTTGGCCTTCAATTTCAATCACCATCTCCGTTTTAGGATACTCTTTTTCATCGCCATGTATACAACAGACTCTCAGCTTATCCTGTTTCAGCACATTTGACTTTCCCAAACACTCTGGTCTCACTAATGTCTGGCTTGAACCTGAATCAACCAATGCTTTAAACAACGTATTTCCAATCTTCACCTCCACTACTGTGTCTGTGTTCAGTTCAATCTCATTTAGCTTCACAGAAGATCTTAACTCATAACACAAGCGAGTAGCAGACATGTTTTGCACTGGACACTCAGCTCTTTTATGCCCTGCCTGACCACATGTATGACATATTATCACAGACCTTCTGTTATACTGGCTAACTCCACTTGCACGCATACTGTTACTCAGAGTAGAACTATTTTGCCATGTCCGTCTATCAGCATCAAAATTTCTCAGACCACTACCCTTAGCATCCCCAGACTTACCGGTTGGGCTGTGGTGGATGTCTCGCCATCGTCTCGGCTGATGCAGTGATCGCCTCGCAGCCATGAATGTCTCTGCCAGTTCTGCCGCTTGTTGACACGATGTAGGGCCATTCTGCTTCACCCACGTTCTTGCTTCTGGGTTCAGCAATTTGAGAAACTGCTCCAGTACTATTTGATCACCAATTTCTTGTTTAGTTCGACGTGAAGGGACCATCCACTTTTCGTACAGATCTTTCAGTCTCACATACAGTTCACGTGGTGTTTCATCATCACCTAGACTGTACGCTCTGAAACGTTGCCGAAAGGTTTCTGGATTAATTTCAAACTTGTCAAGTATCGTCTGTTTAACACAATCATAGTCCATTGAATTCTCAGGCTCCATAGCCACATACGCTGCTCTTGCTTTACCTGTTAGTAACGGCAGGAGATGTAACACCCAGTCCTGACTCGGCCATTTGCACGCTTGAGCAATACGTTCGAAAGTCATTAAATAATGCTCAATATCCTCATCACTTGACCAGGGCAGCATCCTTGGGCAGTTAAAACTTGTTAAACCATAATCTCGTCTTCCCGTTGTGACCTCATCTGCTGCTGATGTCGTCGTATCACTTAGTGCCTGTTGTCGCCTGGGACGTGTATTTGCATCCGACCTCAACTCTGTAGCCTCTGTGTCACTCACTGTTGGCACCCCCCTTGCCAGCCGATCCTGTCTTTCCTGGTGAACTTCGGACTGTAGTTGTACGAATTGATGTTGAAGTATCCGATATTTGTGCTCGTGACGTTGCGCTTCTTTTTCCAGCCTTTCTTCTCTTTGCTGTTGGCTATGCAGAAAGTTTTGCAGCATTATAGCCATCGGCTCTGACGTACTACCTGAAGTCCTTTCATCGTGCATTGGAGATGAACTCGTTGCCTCCAGTTCCTCTGCTGGTTTACCCTCATCTTTTCCCCTAGCTCCATCTTGCCTCTTTGGTGGCATTTTCCCTTTGACCAGAGATCAACCTCTGCCACTTTCCTTTAAACGATGTGCAGCTGGGGCAGCATGATTTCCACTGCATGTGTACTCGTTTCCCTTTTAAGGCCTGGAACCACCGCTGCCACCATGTGTCGGGATGTGGTTTCAACTACAGCCGCCTGATGTTAGAATGCCACACTGATTTGTTGTCAGAGGTCTAGTTGAATACCATTACCCTGAGTCGTAGCGTCAATTTATCTGCCGATAGGCCCGGGAAAGGATGGAATAACTGGAGTACCATGCAGGAAATCGTTGAAGGTGAATTTATTGAGGACAGCTGTCTCAGCACACGTGCTCCAAATCAAGTTCAAAAATAAACAAAAGAAATCATCAAAAAAATAATCAAAATAAACATTACAAAACATAAATAAAACATGCTGAAAGCAGCAAAAACATGGCATCAAATCCAGCCTCGCGGAACAAACCTCTGACAATCACGACACATCCTACAGCATTGGACTGTAGAATGTGTCGGGATGTGGTTTCAACTACAGCCGCCTGATGTTAGAATGCCACACTGATTTGTTGTCAGAGGTCTAGTTGAATACCATTACCCTGAGTAGTTGAAACCACATCCCGACACATCCTACAGCATTGGACTGTACTAGTACTGGCACATGGCCCGTCTCTCCCCACTCAATTAGCCTCACTCCTTTATATATGCTATTTTCCCGCCAAAACTAGTGGGTCATACCAACTGTAGGGGTCGAATAACTCCCCTGACAATGGAAACATTCAATATCAGTGTTCTTGCATTTAAATCCAAACAGATACATAATCACAAATAATATCCTTAATCAAAAATAAACAATATGAAAACAATTATAACATTAAACAAAAAGACAATGTAAACAACAACACTGTGAACGGATGTTCACATGGTGATAACCTACAGGTTCATCATCACAGAGCGCATCCGTTAACTCAATGAATTGAGAATCTCACCTGAAAATCAGAGCCATTGCTGGGCACCGCGGACAGACACTGAATGGTGCCGTTGGTGTATGTAAACTCATAGAAAATAATGTGTTTGAATTTTAAACACATGGCGCTGCGCTACTCATCCGGTGTGCGACCCCTTTTAATGTGCTGTTTTCTTTGAAGCTGAAGAACTCCCATACTGGCGAGCTTACTTTCGGGTGTTTCATGCTCTCGCTCAGACAACATTCTTCTCAGAGTGTTTCCGTGAGCCCGCGCGCTGTGTCTTCTTCTTATTTGATAGATGTCAGCGGGTGCAATACTGCCACCTGAGAGGTCAACCAGGTACTGGCGCTCGCTGGAGTATTTAAGTGTCATGTTATCATAAAAGTCCTATTCATTTTTAACATTGCGGTTATCGACAATACCGGTATATTGTCACATTCTAAATTAACACGATGTCGATATTTCATGCTTTGAATATCACAATTATCGTCAATACCGGTATATTGCGACACCCCTAACTGAAATATACATGTTCAGTTCGATGAAGGCATCTCACACCTTGTTGGAACTACAGAAACACTGGTGCTATAGTTGTGTCTTGGAGTGGAGCTTCCACTCAAATTGTGAATGTGAATTTTTCACATACATTTTTTCACTTTTGCATCACTAGCAGACTGTGGTGGACAAAACAGAGTTCAGTCATGCAACAGTACAGTTATGAAAGTGTCTGAGTTTGAATGTCCAATTAAAAAATGCCCAGATTCGCCTTGATACCGATATTTTTAAGATCGGCCTGGGCCTTCTCTAATATACTGTTGTATGACTAATACGCCTTAATTAGGGTTGTCCATGATTAACCGTTAAAAATTGCTTAACCGAGTGAAAACGGTTAAGTGGCGTCAATACATATTTGCACAAAACTTTTGCTATTTTTTTTCCCTAAATGTCGATAAAAAACATTGCGAAATGACGCGGTTTCCACTAACGATGTTATGCGACTAAAACATCTTTTTTTTTTTCCTCTCGCGATAAGTCATTCCAAAAATAATGGCAATGGACGTTGGTAGGTAGGCAGGCTATATCACAGCCACGGCACTAGACATTATTATTTATGGAAGTAGACGTGGTGTGTTATCCAAGCATTAATGGCAGGGAAAGACAGAGTTCCTGGGTGTTTCTCCCTCATTTCTGCTCCGAGGTCTTGATTCTGGCATTTCTTTGAGGTTTTCTGAATTTTCAGATTATTTATACATTGATCCCCTTTATACATTTAAAATATTTCACAAATTAATATGGAAAAAAAATGATTTTACTGGTTTTCTGAGGCCAAATTAGAACCTGGAAATGATATTTTCCCCGCAGTGCTGAATGAGAAGAGCCGTAACCACAGCCTACAGAAAGGGGATTTATAGGTGAGTTATTGGATATAATAAATGTGTCTGAAAAAATAATGAGGCATTTTAATTGTTTATTAATAAACTATTGTTTTCCAAATCAGTTTCGGCTAAAAACATATCTCCATCTCCGGATGCACCTTTAGAGAGAATGCATAATTACATAATTACATAGTCAGAAGATATTAGCTTTCGATTCGAATTTGTTCGTTTTATATTAGACATTTAAAGGTTTAGTCTACAAAGGTTATATTGTTTGAGTTCTCGCGCTTCAGTTCACGGAGATCATGAAGCGCGCCTGATTGTTTAATTTATTTTACAAAAGCACAACGTTTTGTTGTGAGGAACTGTTCCACTGTTGATAAGAAACTGCAAGTGTTCACATGGGCGTCTCTCTGCCATCCATGGTGCGCGCTTCACACTCCACACATACACTTGGATATGCATCAAAATATTGTTTATTTGTGCTTTGTTGCTTTTTTGGATAAAGGTGTCTTCTACATGTGTAGCCTAATAAAATGTTACAATAATGATTATTATTATTATTATTATTAGCGGACACAGATCCAAAACACACAAAATGTCGCACTGCAGTTTTGTGATATACTACTTTTTTCGAATTGCGGAGTTTTTGCGAAATGGACGTGTTTCCATTGTGCGTATTTTCAATTGGCAATTTCAATTTGAAAGGTAATGGAAATGCGCCTAGGCTATTTAAAAAATTGTAGTGCCAAACTAGAACACAAAAGGCGGATTGAAGCCCATTTTAATGAATCAACAAATCCACGGCAGGTGTGGGAGGGCATCAGAGCAATAACAGGTTATAAGAAGACAACATCTCCCTCAGCAGACATTGATGCCACCTTAGCTGAGGACTTAAACCTGTTCTATGCCCGTTTCGACAGGCACAATAATGACTCGATACAATCACCGATGCCCTCCAACGACACGGCCCCAGTCGTGACCACACATGAGGTGAGAATCTGTTTGCGCAATATCAATCCCAGGAAAGCGGCCGGGCCGGATGGGGTACCGGGGAGGGTGCTTAAGTATTGTGCGGAAGAGCTGGCAGAAATTTTCACCACTATTCATGACATTTCATTGTCCTCAGCCTGGGTTCCAGCATGCTTCAAAACTGCCATAATAGTTCCAGTGCCAAAAACATCCAGAATAGCATGCCTAAATGACTATAGGCCTGTGGCGCTTACATCTATACCAGCTAAATGTCTTGAAAGACTGTTAATCAAACACATTAAACGCCATACCACCCTCATTGGATCTGTATCAATTTGCTTACAGGGAAAACTGGTCAACAGAAGATGCCATTGCTATTGCGCTCTACACCCTGCTTCAACATCTAGAGCTCAAGAACACCTATGCAAGGTTGCTCTTTGCTGATTTTAGTCCAGCCTTTAACACGATCTGGCCAAATAAATTAACAGCAAAACTGCATTCGCTAGGATTAAACACATCACTATGCAATTGGATTTTGGACTTCCTAACAAACCGCTCGCAGTATGTCAGAGTTGGTGGGCACTTTTCATCCAATTTAGTTATCAACTCTGGAGCCCCTCAAGGATGTGCTCAGTCCATTACTCTACACGCTCTTTACGCATGACTGCCTAGCTTCCTTGCCATCTAATCTCCTCATTAAATTTGCAGATGACACTACGGTGTTAGGACTTATCACCAATAATGATGAGACTGCATACAGGGAGGAGGTTCAACATCTGGCAACATGGTGCAGGGAGCATAATCTGGTCTTTTAACACCAAGAAGACCAAGGAAGTGATTGTAGACTTTAGGAAAAGAGGACAACTTAACCACAGCGCAATTTTTATTGGAGGGGAGGAGGTTCAGCGAGTTACTAGCTTCAAGTTCCTGGGACTGACTGTTACTGAGGATCTGAGCTGGGGCATTAACACCACATCAGTTGTGGGAAAGGCACAGCAACACCTCTTCTACCTAAGGGAACTGAGGAGAGCTAAACTCCCTAAGCAGCTTCTGGTAAATTTTTACCATTGTGCTATTGAGAGCGTGCTGACCTATGGACTATTGGTGTGGTTTTCCAGCTGCACTAAGGCCGAACAGCAAGCCATCCAGAGGGTGGTGAGGACAGCGGGGAGAATCATAGGGACTAACCTACCAGAGATAAATATTGTTTACACCACCCGCTGTCTGCGGAGAGTACGTAAAATTCTGCGAGATCAGTCGCACCCAGCGCATCACTTGTTCCATCTGCTGCCCTCAGGGAGACGATACCGGGCCTTCAGATCAAGGACCACGAGACTGGCCAACAGTTTTTATCCCAGAGCTGTGAGACTGTTGAACGAGCATTGCTCTAATTTACAAGCACCCCCCATATTTAACATTCAACACATGATATATTTCTCTCCACACAACTTTAATAGTTGGGAACTGGGGGTATGCATTATGCATTAGTTAACAAATGGATTGCACTTTTGTATACTTTTAACTGCACTTATTCTGTAGGACTCTTTGATGTTATTTCGTTGTTATTTATAACAATGACAATAAAGAAATGAAATGAAAAGAAATGAAATCCATCTCTCTGAAGGAAGCCATATTGAAGCGGCGAGAAGACGAATTCCTCCCTCATCCTCTTAGATATAATCTTGTGGAGGGCACGGGTTAGTACCGAGGGGCCTTTCTTGATGTTCTTTGGTTTCCATTTAAAGTCCCTGAAAAGTCAAAATTAAGTATGTGTTCTGAGTCTGTCATACCACAGAAAAATGTGTTATTAGCCACCCAGACAAATTTGGATGATAAAAAAGCCGGGAAGTACATAAATACATTTGAATGATAAAAAAAGCCGGGAAGTACATAAAATAAGCTATCAAAATCATGAAAAAATGAGCAGATTCTCTGCTCTCAAACGCTGGGGGCACATGATTGTTGTTATGTGTTTGTGGTCTTTTGTTCTCCCTTCAGAATTGGGGCAACCAGTGGCAGGAGAAGAAGCGTCTCTTCCCGATTGTGGTGATTCCCGATTCTTTTCGATTCTGAATGCTGTGCTTATAGTGAAGTGTGATGTGAGTGTGCACGTATGATTGCTGTGTCATTTCTGCCGAGGAAAGCCAGCGCCCCAAATTCTGAAGTGAGGTGTTAATTGTGTGGATATTCTTTTTTTCTTTTATTGGTGTTGTCTTGTTGAATAAAATTTAGTGATTCTTGTTGAAGAAAATAAAGCTTTTTATTGTTTCTACACAACCCAAGTCTGATACCTGGCTCTGGTAGACCGAACCTGGGTGACCAAATTACAACAATTTAAGTGTCATTCACCTTTCCCTGGGTGGTATTCCCAGGGTGGCATAGTCGAAATTTCTTGTCTAAAACCCTAAACATGTAGATTTATATAAATATATTTAAAAATGTACCATGATTTTCGTGAATCAAATCTGGAATAGTTGCTTAAGCATATCCCAGTGTCTTTCAGATGATATGATTAAACTGTTCTTTGTTTTTTCCTTCTTAGATTGTGAGATTTCTATATGTTTTTCACAAACATGGGGCACCACACCGTCGTAACCAGAGAAAAACATGAAGTTTATATAAAGTCCACTCTTAAACTGTGCCCATTTTGTGGCTTTACGAACTTTATTTCGCACATGGTACAGGTCCATGTTCGTAGACATTTTGAGACTGCAATAAGATACAAAGGTTTGGTTTTCCAAATTGATGATTTGTATTAATAAATTAATTAATTAAGACAGAGAAGTTTACTCTTAATATGGAACGTTTTGGCGCTTTTAAATGTGACAGATCGCAGTAGCGCGTCAGTTCAAACGGCACGTGATACAGATGCCTACAACACCCACCCAAGGGCACGAGCAAAATACTGTATCTGGTAATCTCCCGCTTTATATTAAACAAACTGTCAACACTGGCTTTTGCGATGCACAGAGAGACGCTGCGCTGCTATGACTTTGAACGTGAGTTGAGAGTGTACATTTGCACTGCGTCCCTGTGTTCTTAGCAAAAAAGATACTTCTAAATAAATATCAGTGGTGTAGGGCGAGAGCGTGAGGTGCTTGAAAGCAATTTTTGACGTTCGACCCAAGTTCGAATCCGCCTTTTGCCGAACTCTCTCTTCTCCCTTTTCTCAACACCGAAACCGTGATATGACATTGTGCCTTTATAAAACAGCACAAGACTGTAATTAAGTAGCCTTTCTGTGATTTAAAGAAAAGTGCACACTGATCTGATGTTTTCTCCAAAATAAAAGCTCAAGGGTTTATTTCTTGCAAGTGAAGAAATAAGGAGAAAACTATTGTAATTTTCCTATACAAAAGTGTAAGTAAAATATACTTTAGAAATATTAATTTTCATTTATACAGTACATTTATAGACTAGGCCTATATGGATTTTACGTAATAGGAATAATTATATAAATCATTATTACATTATTATAATAATCGTTTGGCATCCTAAAACAGACTGAGACTTTATATCATAACTAAAAAGATGTTTGATCCCTCTTTAATGTCCAGGTACAAGTCGAGGCTTTTGCTTTGTTGAATGTCACAGTTCATGGGTTGAAGCCACTTAAAGCTCTTAATTTTGAGCTCTCAAAGTGCACCAGATTGATGCATTTAACCTTAAAATGTACAAAATTTTCTTGTGGGGGAGCATGCCCCCGAACACCCCTAGAGTGACAGATGTCTCAACATAGTTTTGCAAAATCATATGGGAAAGAACAATCATTTTGGAACTTTACTCCCAAAACATTTTTTTTTAAATCATTAAAAACTGTTAGCCTAATGCCAAATTAAAATTGGACAAACTATACATTTGGCCTACAAGACATTGTGCGCAGGGGACATTGTGCCCTACAAGACATTCTGACGACCCCCCTTCCTAAAAAAAATCTCACTCCAAGCAAAACTCACAAGTTGGCAACCCTGATTGAATATGGCAGAGAGAAGCCACAGCTACTAGCCTGGCATGCCAGACCTACATCAAGATGTTAGGTCTGGGAACTCATCATTGACAGGGCTCAATCCGAGGGGCGGGATAAACGGTTGTCTTTCAAATTCTCTCTGCACGCAATTGGATAGCGCTAAAGCCAATCAGAGCAACGAAGAAGGTAACGTGGTCAGCCGAGCAAGTTGATAAATTAAACTTTTACCATATCCAGTCCATAACTGTCAACATTGAACATAAGGGAGATTTCCCAGAATCCATCTCCAAAATAAGGGATTTTTTGGTTTTTTACACCAGGGGTTCTCAAACATTTTGGTGCCAGGGACCCCTTTCAGGGGAAAAAAAATTCCAAGGACCCCCCTCATATTTATAACAGTTATTGAGCACAAAGTTAATGTGTGAGCGGCAAATGAAATATTTTTGCACAAAATGAATGGTCTCCACCCAGGGTACTATGCAGGAATTTCTAGCCTACTGAGGTAACGAAAGTGATCTTGCTAGGAATCACTTAGGATCCCTCACTTAGGAATTTTTGATGTTCTTGATCTACACATGTGCATTTTAAGGTGTTTTAAGGCCCCACAATTGGATAACTATAGATTTAGTAGAAGCATGTCAGTCAGTGGCATACATTTTTTTTTTTTTTTTTTTTTTGTCAAGATGTCACGAAACACAATCACATATTCCAATCAGGAATGGCCTTAAAAGAGAAATGTTTCAATAATTATGCCTATTCTGCACACAAATAAAGCCCATAAGCCTATAAATACAATGATAATGGCATTATGTTTAATAGGTGCATGCGTTGTTAATTTGAGCTACTGTAATTAGCTAAAAAAACATACAGTATATGTTAAATATATGAATCCATAATGTTAATCTCATGGGCACAGTATGTTTCTATTGACCTGCTTTTTCCTTTGTTAAAGTTGAGCTTGATTAATACTTTGCAAACTGATTGTTTCAGTCGTTTTTTAAAACTTTTATCTAAAACAGCTGTTTAGTTTATGTTAATTTAGGCCTACATCTTATCTCGCACTTTATGACCGTTGACTGAAACGTCGTGCGGGGAACTTTGAGTTCACTCCGACTCAAACATTTTGACATTGACGAGCTATCGTTGTTAGTCTGCTGAAGCACCTCAGACGAGAAGGTCAGTATCATCGCGATGTGCATCCTTGCAACCTCAGTTGTGGGTACGGCCCTGTCACTATGCACTTTTATTTTGATAATGATCAGACTTCTAATGTCAAATCTACAGTAGCAGTGCTAGAACTGACTATTGTGCGCGCACGCGAGACGCCGGCACGCAATTACATGGGAATTTTTCCTCAGCAGTGGAAACAGGAATACTCTTATTTATGGTCATAGATAAGACAAGAGTGCATCATCCGAAACGGTAAAGTGTCCATTTTTTTATTTGTGTATAGGCTACATTATAAATGACTACAAAATGTCATGCCTTTTAGAAATACAGAAAAGAACCGGATGCGGGTTCATGCCGTCTCTCTGTCTCCTTTCTGGCGCACGTCCCGCAAAATCAACAGCAGCGAATAGTCTACTTGACGCAAAGACATAGATTATCTATCTATAGAAAACTTTAAGTGTCTACTTTGTATTGTTTTATGTTAAATGCTTTATATAAGTTACTTAGGAATAAACAGCATGTTTTCAGATGATAAAGAAAACATGACTCATAGCATGGAAAAAAACGTTAGATTGTAAATTATTTCGCGGACCCCCTGGCTTTAGCTCGCGGACCACCAGAGGTCCGCGGACCCCACTTTGAGAACCACTGTTTTACACGACCCACAAACTTTAAAAATAAAACACTAATCATTAAAAGTCTAAAGAGTTTATAACTAGCCAACATATGTGTGAGAGAAAGAGACAGTATGTGTGTGTGTGTGTGTGTATGAGAGAGAAAGAGACAGTGTGTCATTAAAAAAATAATATCATAGAGAATGTTTAAATATTAATATCAGCTTACGAGGGAAGCGGAGGCGGAGGAGTGGTGCTTCGGGGTGGTGTAGATGATTCGGGAGAGGTCGGTGCACCGATCATAGCGCGCGCTGACATGGAGTACAGCCTTTATACTCGACGTGACAGCACGAGCGCGGCAAATATGACAAGTTGATCATTTCGCCACAGCTTTTTTGTAACAGCGCACGCGGCACCGGCCGCATCCGAGGATGAACGACTTCAAACCGAATATGTCCGAGCTTGCTCTGACCGTCGCAACTCTGTCATCATTATGTTAAACCCGCCCGCCGACTCTATACACATGATGTGATTGGCCCTACCAGAGTTGGGGTTTTCCAGCTCAAACGTCTATGGAGAGTTGCTAGACCACACTTTGCTGCAAAATAATTTTTGCTGCCGCTAGGGTGCATCTAGATTTCTAGGCTACACAGCTACAGCAGTGGATTGCACTTCTGCCGATGAGGAGACCGTGTCGCTGGATTCCTGAAGGCTTGAGGTATTTTGTGAAAATAGACTTTTTTTTTTATAAGCTCATTATAGATAAGAAGTCAGGGAAGTGTTACTAATAGAAAATATCATTTGTTACAGGATCCTGACATTGGACAGCCTGATAAGCAGCCTGGACACATATTTCCTAAAGTAAATTTATATTATGCAAAAATTCTGTTATGCTAACTAAAAGGTGTTCACAGAATTCACAAACTGTCAGATATCTCTACACAACGCATCTAAAGAGACAGATCGAGGACACGGACCTGCAGGACATGGACCTTGAGATGCAAATTAACTGAGGAAACTAGAACTGGAAATCCAGAAACCAGAAAGAGAATAAGTGACTTCAGTTCAAACTGTAACCATGACTGTAACACAATGTATTAATCATCATATTTTTTTTCTCTCCAAAGCTCCAAGCTGACAAGTGATAAAAGCAAAATAAGAAAATATTTCAAAACCATTGTGGTCTTGTAACTTTTTATGAATGGCACACTTTATAATCAGTGAAGTGGAACTAGAATTTGGGAAGATAAGTGTGTGTTACTGATGCCAAATAAAATGCATGTACACATGAAAGTTATATACAGTCCCTCCAGGATTTCACGATTTTTTTTTTGTGATTTTTGCGATCAAAATGACTGATTTTGTGGTGGTAATTTCCAAAAATTTGTGAAAAAATTTGCGATTTACATATAACATTTACCATAATAGTATTCAGTCCTTCCAGTTTTTTTGTGATTGTTGCAGGCAAAAATCCTTGATTACGTGGCCCGTTTTCTTTAAAAATGCGATGGAAAGAATATGCGGGATATTTATGCAATTTTATGGGATGAAATTGCAGGAATTTGCAAAAATTGAAGGAACTTGCAAAAATTGCGGTTTGATAAAAAAGAGAAAAAAAGGGATTCCCCCAACATCCTGTTCTCACTAGGCTAATGTAAGAGTCATTTCTTATTACTTCCTTTGATAAGCAAGCATAATACATCATAGAAAGTGCTGGGAATATTTAATTTCTCATCTTGTTTTATTTCAGACTGTAAAGGCCCTTTCACACCGGATGCGTAACGGAAAAGCGAAACGAAAAAGCGAATAGTTCGCGTGAGAATATTTCGCGTCAAAACCATTCACATCAGCCGCGACGCGAATTTGCGACGTTCAGAACTTCAACAAAAACATTCGCGCCGATGAAAGCAGACCTGATTTTCATCAGAAAACGTAGGCTACTCTATACTTATTATTATAGCCTATAGGTGAATAAATATAGATTTTATATTAGATGTCTTTTTGAAGTGATGTTAACATGATGCTTTAATAGGCTTAATAAAAATTAAAAAAAAATCCCAATCTCTAAATAGCACATTTTCAAATAAGCACATAAGTCCATTAGGAAAGATAAAGATGAATGCGTTCTTACCGGATTCGATCAGTGCATTTTGAATATTGTTTGTCTGATGATCTGGCAGCTTCGATTGGACCTTCTTTTTAATTATGTGCATGTCAGTAACTCGCAGTAACTACTGGCAGGTGGAGCTCACTTTCACCAGTTCACTTTAGGTCCACAGTTGCCTGGTTCCTTGCCCACGCAGCATTCATCAGAGCAAACACTCTCTCCACGAAGAGTTTGTTTGTTTGTGATGGCTCCATTAACGTCTGTGCTGTGCATTTTCTATGTTTTCTTATTACATTTTTTTAAATTGTAGAATTGTTATTTAAAGGACGATTAAATAAAAGGATGCAGACAAAAAAATGCGGTACAGTGCTATGACTTGCGGGACGTGGCACATAGCTTCTTCATCACAATCATTATCATCCAGTGAAGACAAGCTTTTTATTTTATTTAAAAGCAGAAAAGAAGGTTTGGGGCACCCACTACCGGAGCTAGAAACATATGGCAGAAGGTGAGCTGTCCCATTCATCAGGGGCTACGTTTACATGCAATCAAATAAACACTTTTAGTAAACGTATTGAAGGCTCAAATGGACTGAAAAGCCTTGTAAACACCCGGTTGGGCTCGATACGAACGAACGAGCACAACGTCCCACCAGTCCTTGTTTCAGATATTCATTCACATTCACAGACTCGACACACAAGCAATCAGAAGGTCCGTGTCATTGCTGCGGTCACGTCACCTTTGTTTCCCTGTATATGATTGGCTGAAGCCTTTTCTTTCGCCTCAAAAATCGACATCGAAGCGAAAAAAATAAAAGTCGTTTTTTCGCCGCAGCAGATTCGCGTTCGGTGTGGAAGCACTCATTACACAAACAGCTGATCAAAAAATAAAACCATCGCGCGAATTATTCGCGCGTCAAAATCGCGTTCAGTGTGAAAGGGCCTTAAGAGTGTAAATAAGGTGTGGCCCCTTTAAGAGCTGCGCGCTCCCTGTTGAACTCTCTGCAGTGTTATATGTGCGCCTCGAACACCCCATGTGTGCGGGTCATTTCTGTTTGATGCTACTTCTTTTATATTGTTGTTTATTAAGGAACGACGTGGCGGTAGAACGTGTGACAGACAGTTATACGAGTTCGATTTGTGAGATGTCAATCCCCTCCGTGAGTCTGTCTGGCGTCGCGTAATTTCGTCACTTCATAACGTCCCCATGGAAACAGGGGGAAATGGCTGCTCTTGTGTGAAGCAAACGCACATTTTTCAACTTTCTGCTAAGATACATGTGACTTTTTTTGCAACGAAAATGCGAGGATTATGAAATTATGCAAACCCCACATATTTTGCACGGAAATCGGCAATTTATGCGGCGAAAGTGCGGCGTATTTGAAAAAATGCGGCCCCCGCATAAATATGCGGACTTTGGCTGATTTTGCATTGAATTCAGCGATCGCATAATCGCGTTTTTCTGGAGGGACTGTATATAGGCCATACATTATCCTTTATTAAGGGATGGGGTAAATCAAAACTAAATTAACTGAAATAATTTGCAATGTATTGTTCTCAAACAAGTCTACCATTTCTGTTATCTGGGAATATGGCAGCATATGGCAGCATCCCAATCAACATCCAAAGCAACTCTGGGAGCCCTTTCTTTTCTTAGCCAGGCAATATTGTGCAGCACTGTGCAGGCAACAGTCACGTCACATGCTCTGTCTGGGGAGACCCTCAGGTGGTGCAAGCACTGAAAGCGTGATTTCAGGTGGCTGAAGGTCATTTCAATTCGAGCCCTGGTTTTGGCGTGGGCATGGTTGTCAGCTTGCTGTGCTGGGGTTTGGGGGTCTGTAAGGGGAGTCATCAGAAATGTCTCACAGGCATAGCCTTTGTCCCCCAGGAGCACACCAGAGAACTCGCCTATGAAATACAAAACGTAAACTTACAAGCACTGTAATGTTCAAGGTTCTTAAAAAATGAAATGGGGTGGCTCACCTCGAGAGAGTCTCTGGTAAATTCTACTGGCCCGAAAGATTCTGGAGTCATGGACTGAGCCAGGCCACTTTGCCTCTAAATTTGTGATAAGGCAGTCAGCATCACAGATCATCTGTAAATTTAATGTAGCTAACAGTAAGCATAACTCATTCTTACCTGAACATTGCTGTGGAAGGATTTCCTGTTAACATAATCTCCCTCATGTGCCCCTGAGGGGCGTTGGATACGAATATGGGTGCAATCCACAGTACCAATTACATTAGGAAAAGCTGTAACACAAAATAATGAGTGTCATACTGTGACTGTGCTAATGTAAGATTCTGTAGTAATCTGTTATTCGTGTTACCTGCAATCTTGTAGAACTCCTCTTTGATGTGGATGAATCTTCTGTGACCAGGGAAGGTGATAAATATGTGCACAAGAGATTTCAATGCCAGACTTACATTTCTTATTGTGCAGCAAATAGTGGCTTTATTGAGGTTTTCTGCATCATCGACAGAATACAGAAAGATGCCACTTGCAAGGAATCGCAGTGCTACACAGACCATCTGTGGGACAGTGAGAGCATGACTCCGTGCCGTCCTGTGCTGTATGTTTGGACCCAGCAGCCTACACAAATATCTGATGCCATCACCTGAGAATCTGTACCTCTCAGTCAGATATTCGTCTGAAAATGCCAATGGATCTGCCCTATCTCGGAAGACTCTTTCATGCCTGAATGCTCGTCTGAGTATTAAAACTTCCTAATCAACTACATCATCCAACAACAAAGGACAAGCCATTGTGAATAGGAAAAACACATTTTTTAGTCTATATATACTACATATTGACCTCATTACAGACTTAATTGAAACAACATTTACAACTTAATGAGCCATTTCTTATTATCTCATCAACTGCAATAAAATAGCCTATAATATATTGATATTTTTTTTGTCATTCAACTGTACATTTCTACCCTATTGCATAGATAGACAGCCTGAATTCTATCATATTGTATAGTATAGTTCTTTTGCAGTGTGTTGGCATTTAATGTGGACAGCAAAGATATAATTGCTCAGGAAAATCTGCATTCCTCACTGCAGGTGTATGCCAATATATATATATATATATTAGGGATGCACCGAATATTCGGCCACCGAAAATTTTCGGCCGAAAATGGCCCAAAAGTGCATTTTCGGTTTTCGGCCACAAGACTTTTATCACCGAAACAATACGGCCGAAATGTTGTGATGACGCAAACAAAAACCGTGACCTGCGCGTGCTTGTCTGAAGCAACATGTCTGCGGTGCGGACGTATTTCAGTGTATCTGAACCCGCGAGGAGACGGAAGCCTTGTTTATCCATTGCTCTAAACAATGCGCGCCGCCATGACAACGACTCCGGTTGCGAGCGGGTGAAGTATAAATGCCTCAACCGTGTGGAGCGGTGCGGTCTGTGTCTGTGGAGACTCGCGCTGCGGAGGCAGGGGAAAGTATAAACAAGGCAGCGCGAGTCTCCACAGACAGCGCGCGCACCGCTCCAAACTGCGTTTTTGAAACGCTCGCCGTTGTACTATTTTTACTATTCCTTGAAACAACAGGGGACGACTCAAGTAACTGTCATCTAACCAGGAATCGGTGAGAAGAAGAAAGATAAACACATGACAATGTTTATTTTTTTAGTATTCCACCACCAATACAAAAATAATCATGTTAAACCCAGTAAACCCTGATATTATTGACATTACAAATAGGCTAATATGTATGAGGACATGTATGTAACGTTATAGAACTAACGGTAAATTAATGCTCTCTTAAATATTTTCTACATTCATTAAACATGTTTAGTGTTTCACTAGACAGGCTTTTTATGGTTTTGTATGCTAAATTTTTAAAATGCAAGCTTGCTAATTTAGACTTGCAAACTAGGTGCTGGTGTGATGAGAAGTTCATGCTCGACTTTGTTTTTATGAGAGAACATTTAATTTTAAAACCTTTCTGCAGGCCATATTATTATTTAATGTACACATGAGTGGGGTCAAAAACGTTTTAGTTTTAATTTTATTTTATACGGTGCATTGTGCTAAATAAATATTTGTAATTGATTTATTCTTTGAAAATGTTATATTAATTTATGCAATTGTAATGCCTTGATTTTAGTAAAGTTTGTACACAGTCATAGCCAGTGGTGTAGTGCAGGGTATACGCAGGTATACGGCGTATACCCACTTCCTTTTCAGTCGGCATTGCGTATACCCACTTCTAAATCCCCTCTGATGCGCATCATTTAGTTGCTAATTCAATTTCGTGAATAAAAAAAACACCCCGTTAGAGTTGTACCCGTAATATTAACTCTAATTTGTTGCTGTAATGATTCTCCCATCGCGACGATAACTGACCTTCTCATCTGATCTGCTTCAGCACTCACCTGCTCGTCAATATCAAAATGCTCGTGAGACCAATCAAAGAATGCAGGATTTTTGTTCACAGAAGCGCGAGCTGAGCGCGAATCCCAACGCGACGCTTCACTTCAGTTAACGACAGTGCGAGATAAGATGCAAGTAGCTCAAATTTACGTCTGTTTTTCAATAGACGTTTTAAATGACCGACAGAAATAATCTGTTTGATTAAAGGCAGTGGAAATTACAAGCTCAATTTAACAACACAAGCACCCTATTAAATATATTGCCATTATTATTGTATAAATATATTTGTATAACATTTTTTCGAATGTGTTTGACTTGTCTGCGTTTGCGCCAATTGCATCATTGAGCCAGAGGGTGGCGACAAGTGACTGTCTTTTTGAGTGAGCAATTGAACCATTAATTAAATTAACAGATTAGTCCAAAAAACATTGATTAATTTAGGAAAGAAAAGTCGCTGAAACTGGAACTGATTCTCATGTTTAAGAATCTGATCAAATAGGCTACTTCATGCTTTTAAAGCTATTGTTGTCAATTTTTTTGGCCATCAAAACACCTTAAAATGCTCATTTCGAGATCAGGAAAATCAAAATTTTCTCGGGGGGGCATGCCCCCGAACCCCCCTAACAATAAAATTTATGGGACCTGGTACCTGGGTATTTAGAAAACTATATGTGCGGCCCTGATGTGCAAGAATACTACTGATTCTATGTGTTCTATTGTATTCATCATACTTTATTCTATAGTCTTGCATATTGAATACTAATGCAAGACTAGTAGTCTTACATGTCACTGTTTATAACACAGGGCGTTCATCCTTTGCTGGGTCGCTTAAAAAAAATATTGGGGGCATAAATTAAGAGTATTCTTCTCCAGGCCCACTACACCACTGGTCATAGCCATAAATGCAATGATACTAATAATTGGCATAATTTCTTTCGGTGTTTCGGTTTCCGGCCTTGGTTTCCTCTTTTTCGGTTTTCGGTTTCGGCCAAGAATTTTCATTTCGGTGCATCCCTAATATATATATATATATATTCATCAAACCTCAGACAGTGAAGTGAACAGCAGTTTTTAAGAATAACTAAAATAGCAGTACGCATACTTAGATGAATGACAGTATAACTAGTATTTCAGTGAAGTAACTAAAACATTTATATCTAGTAGGATTTAGGGAGGAACTAGCCGATAAATCACAGGATTAATCTTGTAAATCTCCATAGTAATTTAATGTAGATTAATTTAGCCTAGCTTCCTGCAAACGAGTCAGGGCTAAATTCAGCCTGGATAACTGGAAAATCCCAGCTTAATCCCTTATCTTGCTTTTGTGCAATACCCCCCTTCACAAAAGCAGAATTTAGAAATCCAGGATAAGAGATAAAGCTGGGCTTGACCTAGTGTGGTCAGTGCATCCTGGCTTTATCAGTTTTACAAAGGCCAAACCAGGCTCAGGAGGACCGGCTATGTCAAGCAGGTGTAAGTAATTCAGATAAGTGGGTGTCAACAGCTTTCTTCAACAGACCACACAGTCAATCACAGATTCATTGATGCTACAATGGATAGATAAGTTGTGTGTGCCATACTTCACACCAAATGAGCAACATCTTTTAAAGGAGACTTACGAGGAATTGAAGCACATCATACTCAGAAAAGGAAACACTGCCGCTATTATAAAGGAGCGAGAAAGGGCATCGCAAACAATAGCGGATCGACTGAATGCGCTACTGAAAACCTCATAATTACACATTCAAGGAGTTACTTGTCATTTGCTCAAATGAACAACTGTAAACTTAAAATTGAACAGTGGAAGTCACTGTTGTACCATGTGTGAATCTCTACCCTAACGCTCTTGCAGGTAATTGTCGGGAAAAGCCAATGGGTCGGACCTGTCCCGAAACACTCTTTCATGTCTGAAAGGCCTTCTCAATATGAGTGCCATCCAAAAATGGGTATGCCATTGTAAAGGACGAAACGTGTTTAGAGCTACTTATATTGCCTGACTTGATTGACAAAACTTTTGCTTCTTTATCAGCCAATTCCCTCATCACATACAATAGCCTAATAAAGACCTATTTGTCAAACTTAGAACAGCTGTCTTCAAAAACACAATTGAACAGTAACAATGCCCATATGGATAAAAATTATTATAGTTAATAATGGTAGGCTACCATCATACAGTTACAATAATAATAGTAGGCTACTTGACTGAATGCCAATATGTATCTGAGGTATTTTAACGCAAAAGGTATTTTAAAAATTGCGGTATGAGGTAAAATATCAGGTATTTTAATGCAAAAGGTATTTTAAAAATTGCAAACTGACATTGAATCAACGTGGAAACGACGTCTCTCAGGACATCGAAACAACGTTGATCTGACATTGTTTTGCTCATCTGATTAACGTTGAACCAACGTCAGACGCGTTCTTCAAAGCTAAATGAAAATCGAAAATTGGTTTGCTTTTATAACGTTGAAACAACGTTGATTTTCAAGTTGATTTTCCGTTAGTTTTGAAAGAATGACGCGTCTGACGTTGGTTCAACGTTAATTCGATGAGCAAAACAATGTCAGATCAACGTTGTTTCGATGTCATGTTTCCACGTTGATTCAATGTCAGTTTGCTATCTGGGACTATTCTCCCTTATAGACCCTTTTACAGTTGGTAAACATGGTGATGTTTTTTTGTGGGCGGAGCTTAGGTGGAGGCGGAAAGATCCATCTGGCCGCTTCACTAACGCTAGTTAGCAAGGATTGTTAGCTTGTTTTTTAACAATGACTGGAGAAAATCCATGAGAAAATCCGATATTATCTCACTCAGTGTCCAGGACCGCGATTGTTATTTCCAAAAGTTATTTTTAACGAACGGAACCAGATTGGCCGACTCGTAGCCGCCTACACGCTCACTCAATGCATGGATGATCTGACAGGATTAACGTACGTTATCTCGGTTGAGTGGCCTGACTTCTACACCTACCTTATAGAGAAAGCGATCGTAAATTGGGTCCTAAAATTTTATCAGACACTTACCAGTCTGCAAAATGTTGTTATATTTGATCTATATTCTGATCTATATTTGATCTTTGGTCCAGTCATGTTTGTTCTGTATAAATATTGACAGGATGTGTAACAAAAAAGAGTTCAGGCACACTGAAGAAGGCACGCGCCGAAACGCGTTTGTGTATAATAAAACTATATATGCAAAGTGCGGCCTCTCTCTTCCATACATAACAAAAAAGAGTAACATAAATGAATCACCTGTCAGATTCACACATGTTACAACATTGACTTCCACTGTTCATTTTTAAGTTTACAGGTGTTCATTTGAGCAAATGACAAGTAACTCCTTGAATGTATAATTATGACGTTTTCAGTAGCGCATTCAGTCGATCCGCTATTGTTTGCCATGCCCTTTCTCGCTCCTTTAATGATGTGCTTCAATTCCTCCTAAGTCTCCATTAAAAGATGTTGCTCATTTGGTGTGAAGTATGCTGTGTTGGGTAAGTTACTCTAAAAAAAGTAATTAATTACTACCCAGATAGCAAACTGACATTGAATCAACGTGGAAATATGACATCGAAACAACGTTGATCTGACATTGTTTTGCTCATCGAATTAACGTTGAACCAACGTCAGATGCGTCATTCTTTCAAAACTAACGGAAAATCAACTTGAAATCAACGCGTTGTTTCAACGTTATGAAAGCAACCAATTTTCGATTTTCATTTAGCTTTGAAGAATGCCGCGTCTGACGTTGGTTCAACGTTAATTCGATGAGCAAAATCAACGTTGTTTCAATGTCATGAGAGACGTCGTTTCCACGTTGATTCAATGTCAGTTTGCTGTCTGGGTAATTACCTCTTCAACAGTTTAATTAGATTACTAATTACTCTCTCTAAAAAGTATTTAATTACTTTCAAAATCCCATATCAATCTCAACCAGTTGAATAATACAAGAATAGACATGAATCTGTTTTAATTCTTTCAAATAAATACTATAAAATTGCATAAAATATCCTTAAACAGACCAAGGTGGAGAAGGTTACATTATAAAAACATACAATACAATAAGATGTTAAACCCACTATTGTTTTATGTCTGATCTCATGACATTTCACACTTTTTTCATACATATTTTACAATAATTCATACGAATTTGTACGAGTTATTTAGACACCTCATAAAATGCATACAAATCGCTGTGAGATTGGATTGATCTATACAGTATTTACCTCAATTACATCAGAAGTAACTGTAATTAAATTACAGATAAATTAAGAGTAATCCCTTACTTTACATTTTCAAGGGAAAAGTAATTAAATTACAGTAACTAATTATTTAGTAATTAGTTACACCCAACACTGGAAGTATGGCGCACGCAACTTGTCCATTGTAGCATCAATGAATCTGTGATTGACTGTGTGGTCTCTTGAAGAAAGCTGTTGACACCCACTTATCTGAATTACTTACACCTGGCTCGACACAGCCGGTGTTCTGTCGATTTTTGCTGCCTTGTCGAAAAATGCTACCGTAGCGCGAATTGATCACAGAATGCCGATTAAAGTCGTATGAAATACAATTCTAAGTTATGAGTAGCTACTGTATACTGTAGACTACTGCTTTTATTTTTAAAACAGTGTGAAAAGTAAAATATATCATAAAATATTTATCTTTGACTTGTCAAAGTACACCTTTTCTTATAGTAACTGAAACTTTCAGTTATTCCTTTTCAGCTGTCTGACCGTACAAATATTCATATGGTAGTAAGCATTTTTTAAAGGGAAATTATACATTATAACAGGAAAATGTACCTTTTGTAAAAAAAAAAAAAAAAAACTGTGAGTCTGCACATGCGCATAACCGGTAAGTAGGAAATCTCGATGGGTAGCATGAAGTGTCAGAACACCGGTCCTCCTGAGCCTGGTTTGGCCTTTGTGAAACTGAGAAAGCCAAGATGCACTGATCACACTAGGTCAAGCCCAGCTTTATCTCTCATCCTGGATTTCTAAATTCTGCTTTTGTGAAACATCCCTCTGGTAGATGGCAACCCGTGATCCTCTGAGCAGTTCTCACCACCCGTGCCAAGTCCTTTCTTTCCTTTGCGGTGCAGCTGCCATACCACACCGTTGCGTTTAAACAAAGTATGCTTTCTATTGTAGCACTATAGAAGTTTTTGAGCAACTCAGTACGCTTTAACTTCCTTAGGAAGAACAGGTGTTGTTGCGCCTTCTTCACCTGGTGTGATGTATTAACTGACCATGACAGGTCTGATGAAATCTGAGGACTCCGAGGAACTTAATACTATCCACACGCTCCACTACATCCCCCGTATACAGAGAGGAGCATGCTCTGTCTTCCTGGACCTTCTGAAGTCCACTATGACTTCTTTGGTCTTATTGGTATTCAATATAAGATTATTTGTTGAACACCAATATATAAGGTGCTGGATCTCCTCTCTGTATTGAGTCTCATCATTGTCAGATATGAGACCAACCATGGTGGTATCATCTGCAAACTTCACGAGCATTTTTGTGGAGTGAATAGCAAGACAGTCATGAGTAAAAAGGCTGAAGGGGACCGGGCTGAGCACACAGCCTTGCAGTGTTCCAGTGTTCAGGATCAGAGTGGAAGATGTAAGGTTCCCTATCCTCACCACCTGTGGACGATTCGTGAGAAAATCCCTAATCCAGGAACACAGTGAAACTGATAGTCCCAGGTTGAGGAGCTTCAGCACCAGCTTATCTGGGAGAACTGTGTTAAAAGCTGAGCTGAAGTCCACGAATAACATCCTAACATAGGTGTTGGGGTGCTGCAGATGTGGCGAACTGAAGGCTGTCGAGACCCTCAGGGATAACATTTCTGATGTGATTAAGGAGGATGTGTAAATACATTTTAGTATTATTGTTGATGTTTAAACAGCACTTCCTCTTTAAAAAAGGGGAGGAGACCGCAAGAAACTCTGGGTTTACTGAAGAAAACCTGCTCCCGAGACTGCGAAGTTGGTCGCAATTTCCATTGAACTCTATTGAAAAACGACGGAACTTGCGACCATAGTTGGCTAACGATGCTTTCGGGAAACGCACCCCAGGTTAGGTTCACAGAGTAAGTTACCATGGTAACTGACTCTGAGTATAAGTTACCTCTCTTTCAGAAACGGGCTTGAATTACTCTGCTTTCTTGGGCATATACCCCCCTTTCTGAAACGGAAAACCCAGAGTTTCCCTCAGTTCAGGGTTAACATACTCAGAGTTTTCACTTAACCTCCTTTGTGAAACAGGCCCATGGAGTGAAATGAGAATTTTTTAATAACGGAACATTCATGACACTGTAATCAACAGGAAGAACAGCTCGTTCCGTGCATCATACCTCATTACGCTATTTCAACGTCATTGCACATGCATGCCCAGACATGCCCTCAGCTATTATTTCTCTTAGGCCACGTTTACACAAAGCCGGGTATTTAGCAAAACGAATATTTTCCCCCTCTCCGTTTTCAAAAATAACATTGTTCACACACCAGCATAAATACGCCGTCGAGCGCCATCATAACTATGCCAAACCTATTGGTGGCAGTGTAGGGGTTAAGGATAAAGCCATGCAAGCCAATCAGAATCCTCAGAATCGGCAAGAGAGAACCTAAAACGCCGTTTCTCCCAGTTCTCACGACAACACATAACCGGCGTTTCAGAAATCTCCACTTTGCCCGGAGTTTTTAGAAATAATCGTTTTCTGTGATAAAAACGGCGTTTCCGTGTAAATGAGAGGGCAAAACTCTGGGTCTGAAATTTGACAAGCAAATTGCCTCTGTAGTGGACTCTAGCTTTTTCTACTTACGCTCTCTCTCTAAAATTAAATCTTTTCTCTCTACTGCCTCTTTAGAGGTTGCTGTCCATGCCTTTATAACATCGAGGCTAGACTACTGCAACTCTCTATATTATGGTGTGGCTAAGTCTCAAATTACACGTCTACAAGTCGTTCAAAACGCAGCAGCGAGATTCCTGAAGGGATGTAAAAAGTTTGAGCATGTTACACCCCTCCTGAAATCCCTACATTGGTTACCGGTTCAGTTTAGAATTGAATACAAAATTCTATTGCTTGTCTACAAATCACTTAATAATCTTGCACCACTTTACTTGTCGGAACTACTTCACTTGTATACCCCTAAACGAGGGCTTAGATCTGTAAATAAATGCCTCCTTCAGATTCCCAGAACCCGACTGAAAAACAGGGGAAATAGAGCGTTCGAAGTAGCGGGCCCCACATTGTGGAACAAACTCCCAACTCAAATTAAAATGGCTTCTTCCTTATCTGAGTTTAAATCTGCTCTGAAAACTCATCTATTTGATGCAGCTTTTAACATGTAATTGACTTGTACTCACTGATCCTAAGTGATCACTGTTTGTTTTACTGTGTTTTATTGTAATTTTTGTACAGCACTTTGGTCGGTTGCCAGCCGGTAGTAAATGTGCTCTATAAATAAACGGAACTTGAACTTGAACAAAACGCAGAGAAATATCTGCGTTTTCCCATCGTGTAAACGGGGCCTTAGTTTAGCTCAGTGACGTGGTTCTATAAGTGATTATTCTTCTCTATTCAGATGTATATCACTGTTTTTTGATGGGAATTTATCATTCCTTTGTAATAATAATTCAAGATTCTGAGCTGTTTATACCAGATGATTTATTCACAAAATTAAATACACTTGCAACGCGTCATACTGAGGGCTTGGTTTGAGTGAAAAAGTAGCCTACTACTTCCGAAACCAAACAAGCTACAAGAAAAGGGGGCGTTTTGAGGTTTGAAATTAACCACTCACAACAGATGTGGTGATGTAATGGAGGTGCAACCAATAACGTTAGTGTATTGTTCAAGCGCGTTGTTACGTCAAAATGCGTATCTTTGTCAGTGTTGTGAATGCTGTCTTTGTTGTTTCTGATCTCCCATAGGATAAGTAGCGGCACCTGTGGGAAATCAACACTCCGGCGCTGATTCGCTCTTGTCGGCGTGTGCTCTGTTTAAAAGCTGACCAGTTTTGCAGTGCAGGAGGCGTGGGAGCTTTTCTCCTCGTCTCTCTTCTGATGAGACCCCCTTTTTTCGTTCCAGTTCTGTGTTGATTCAGTTCTGTGTTGTTATAGTTTTTCAACTATTTGGTGTTTGTGTTTTAAGTAATACTTATTACTGAGGTGAGAGATCAGTGCAAGTGTGCTTGGTCTGTTATAGTTTTCCTGCTTAATTTTTGTTTATTCCCTATTTTGAAATGTGCATTGCATTAGCTTGCATTGTATAACAGCTGATCAGTTTATTTTTGACAAAATGTATACTATATATTTAAAATATGAGCAGAAACGGTCTAATTAAAGCTTATTTGATGTCTATTTTATAGTAAAAACGTTATAATCTATTTCATCTGTAACAGAAGGCTATGCATATGTGCGAATTGCCCGATTCATATTTAAACAGTCTTTTTTGTTTTACAGATCAGTATAGAACAAATCTCAGTAGACTAATGTAGGAGCAGCGCACGAGCGTCTGTCTGCATTTCATATTTAAACAGTCTTTGTGCAGTTTACAGACACTGTTCAATAACGCGATTAGAACAAAGCACTGAAGAATAAATGAATTACATCAACTGAATTGGCTCCTCGAAATGAAACAGGTAACTGAGGTAATTTTCCCAGGATTACATTGACAGTATTATTCCTTACAGCACAGCAAGACGAGGTAAAGGTTAGATTTGTGATAAACTGGATGTTTTATCGAGCTGATGTGGGCGTTTTCATAGCTTGCCTCAACATTAGTGTTTGAATAGCGCACTCGCTCAGTGGGTGGGGTCACATTAACACGTCATACGCTATAATTAGGTAAAAGGAAAAAGACCGTCATCTCTCTCTTTTCATTCAGATTACATCAACTGAGAATAGTTGCTTTTTTATATACATTACTTCATTTAATAGAAGAGAATTTCAGCTTCATAAAGCGAGATCTTACGTGTCTCTGTGACAAGTATTTACTGAGTTACAGTTCATTTTTTCATTGTTTCAGAAAGATTTTTGTGGAGACAGAGTGAGCTGAAAGCGCACCCTGTTTATTTTATTTATTTTACAAAAACACAAGGTTTTGATGTTAAAAAGAGTGTACACAAAAAAGAAGACCCTCTATAGTTTATAATCATGTATTGATTTTATTTATATGACCATTAATGACGGAGTATTTTAAGTCTATGTTGCAGCTATGTGAAAAAAAAAACAAAAAAAAAAAAACGATCAGAACACGGGGGCACGTTTTTGGTCCCCAGGGGGTTAAACCACTATTATATCACATTTTTTAGCCGACCTGACATGTCAACGTCCTGAGCGACTTTCCTCCACGCAGCAGCCTTCCTATTAACATCTCTATAACCCTCAGCAGAGACAACATACAGAATTATACATTCTGACACTGACAGAATCAACCTTCCTAACCTCTCTGCCATTTTTGTTTTAACTGCTTCTGACGCTTTTCACGGTGTAGTACGACGTCCGCTGGGGGGCGTATTGTGAATTACGGAGCTGATTTCATTTGCCAGTGTGAAGGCGGCGTTAAGCCCTCCTATGCGACTCTGGACTTCGAGTTTTTCCCTCTGTTCCTGCACCGTCTTGGTTAACCTGTTAAGCTTCACCAGAGCACTAAAGCGTTTTTTGTTTGTTTGATTGTTTGTTTTTTATAGTTCAAAGTTATTATCAGATATAATGTTATTACCTTGACAAACTATACATCATTAAAAAGATGTGTTCTGCCCCCGCTTCTTTGTGTGTATGGCGTGGCATAGCCTGTTACAACAGCTCGGCACATAGCTAACATAGTTTCCCCAAGACGAAGAATGAAACTTATTTATCCTTTCCAAACTTTACTCAGGAAGCACTGTAAAACTACAAAGAACAATACATTTCAATATTCAATTCAAATACATAAGTTGTTCAAGAACAATATTGAAATGTAATCTTTTGAACGTATAAAAATATATGCGCTAGCTTAATGCTAACTTCTATAGGAAATTACATTACGAGGCTAACGTTTAGCATATGCAATCAATATGTTTAGAACAAACTCAACTTCAAACACAGGATCTTACTATTAATATTCTTAGTGCTAGATGATGAAATAACTATATGACTTTGTACTTACAGGCAAACGTGTTTTCTGGCCACGTTAAAGGGTCATGAAACCCCCCTTCTTTCAGCTCAAGTCTAGCTCAAAATCTTTTTGAAAAATGCAACTGAAATGGGCGTGGCTAGCTGTGAGAAGAAGGGAGGGAGTGTGTGTGGTATGGCCATCACGTCAATGTCCCATGCATTTCGACTGTCACTAAAAAGCAATGGTAAAACGTGAGGAAATGCTAGATTTTTATATATAGCTGGCAAAGTTAAAGTCTTATGAAATACACTGACACTTTATTATCGTCCTTTCAAAAGTAACTGAATGTCCTACTACAAATATTAGCTTACAGTAATCGTAATTCTAATTAAAACGTATTAATGTAGGCTACATGTATATTTATAATGTCATTGTGAAATATATAGTGGTTTATAGACACTATAAATACATTTCAGAAAAAAATTATTAATTTTCCGCTTAAAAAAGGCTTGAAGTCAGTAGTTCTTGAGTTTCTCTTTTTTCTGTTCTTGTTGTTTCTCTTTCCTTCATTGATTCTTCTTATTAACATCAGGTGTCACCACTAATGGCCAATAATCACTTAATTAATCACTTAATTATCTCATTAACTTCAACACTGCCTCAGTGTTCATTTTTAACACCCTGAGGGCTGTTTCACAAAAGCAGAATTTAGAAATCCAGGATAAGAGATAAAGCTGGGCTTGACCTAGTGTGGTCAGTGCATCCTGGCTTTATGAGTTTCACAAAGGCCAAACCAGGCTCAGGAGGACCGGCTATGTCAAGCAGGTGTAAGTAATTCAGATAAGTGGGAGTCAACAGCTTTCTTCAACAGACCACACAGTCCATCACAGATTCATCGATGCTACAATGGATAAGTTGCGTGCGCCATACTTCAAGTGTTGGGTGTAACTAATTACTAAGTAATTAGTTACTGTAATTTCATTACTTTTCCTTGAAAATGTCAAGTAAGGGATTACTCTTAATTTATCTGTAATTTATTTACAGTTACTTCTGATGTAATTGAGGTAAAAACTGTGTATAGATCAATCCGACCTCACAGCGATTCGTGTGCATTTTATGAGGAATCTAAATATTACGACCACACTCGTACAAATTCGTATGAATTATTGTAAAATATGTATGAAAAAAGTGTGAAATGTCATGAGATCAGACATAAAACAGTAGTGGGTTTAACATCAAAATGTAGCCTATTGTCTGATGCTAAAAAGTATGTTTTAATATAACCTTCTCCACCTTGGTCAGTTTAAGGATAATTCATGCAATTTTATAGTATTTATTTGAAAGAATTAAAACAGATTCATGCCTCTCCTTGTATTATTCAGCTGGTTGATATGGGATTTTGAAAGTAATTAGTAATTAAAAATATTTAAATACTTTTTAGAGAGAGTAATTAGTACAGTAATCTAATTACACTGTTGAAGAGGTAATTAGTAACTAGTAATTAATTACTTTTTTAGAGTAACTTACCCAACACTGCTGACAGCTGATTAATTTATGTTACACAGCTTATTAATGTTCCTCTTTTTTGTTACACATCCCCAGAAAAGCAGTAGGGTAGAGTGGGAGAAAACGCCCCCCAAGGGGCATAGTTTCTCTTTATCATAATTACTACAGTAACATATTTATGTTCATCAAAGTCTTTATTTTACACTTTGATGCAGTATAACTAGGCCGTAAAATCAAAATATTTGAACAAAACATGAAAAAATTACTTCAAGTGAGCATTAGCTAGCTTGGTGAATGCAATGATGGAAGGTGGTTAGGTGACCCAATGATAAAACACAGTGACTTTTAATGCATTTATGTAATATATTTCACTATTAATATACTAATTTATGTTTAATATTTATTTAGGGTGTTCTGTTTATCTTGATGATAGTGATGAACAAATACTACATCAATTATAGACCTCGTGTAGAAATCAAAATATTAAAATGTTATAAATTTGGCTATTTTCTACATTCCTGAAATAAATATTAATAGGTATATATTAGGGGTGGAGCCGAATCCGAATCCGGTATTCGGAAAGGTACAAATAATGTGTTTTTTACGAATACTTATTCCGAACAAATACTTAAAAAAATATTTGTATTCGGGAACAAGAAATACTTTATATCAAAAAGCTGCGTTCCTCACGAGACGCGAGTTGAGTGACTTGAGTCAATGCGCGAGTTGAGTGAGTGACGTTCAGGAAGAGGTGACTGACACAGGCTGCTCCACACAGCAACAGAGAGGGCTCGGCTGAGCGAAAAAAAAAACCACTTAACTGCATCACTATTTTTGTTTAATAGATGTTTGTACCTTAACTATGTTCCGGTGGCAGTTTATAACTTTCGGGAAGCGGAGTTTGATCGGGAGTAGGCTATATTCCATTATTGACGTCTGCAGACGGGTGCTTCATGTTCGCTCTGTTTACGTAGCTCTGTTAGCTCGGTAACGGTAATTATTTGTTTCATGGCTTGATTGAATTCCAATGTAGAATGCGGTCTGTTATTATAACAGGCCGCTGCTTATAAGTATAACACACCGTTGCTATGAAAAACAGAGCGTTGCCATGGATTCTAAACGTAGAGACAGAACGGACTATTTTTCTTTTTTTAGCGGGAGCGATACAATCGTTTTTTAAATCAATAAACTCCTTTTTATATCCATATTTTGAGTCAAATTATTGATTTATTTGGTAGGTAGCCATGTAATAAGCGGGGTAATGTAGAGCGAGGCGTAGTTATAGCGAAAACCCTTCAGGCTTCGCGTCGGGCTCATAATCAACCTCCTCACTATAAATTATCCATATAACTTATTCTGTCTGCACAGCGTCCTCCACCGTGGTGTTGGGGTTCATAATGTTCACAATTGTATTTTATTAGTTGTTGGTTTAACCATGGTTCATGAGGTAATGGCTGACTGTTATTTTCTTTTCAATGACTTTTCTTGTTACATGTTCATTGCTGGATTTATAGAAAAAATCAACCAATATTGCATATCCATAATTATTATAATGGATATAATTAAAGAATCCATACACTAAGTATTTTTAAAGATTTTTATGCCTATTTTGAATTTTACTCGAATACAAATACAAATACAAATACTTTTCCTCCCTGAACAAATACAAATACAAATACAAATAGCGGCTGCTTTGCACACCCCTAGTATATATATTATGTTGTTGCATTACTTGTCTTTTACTTTTAGAGATCAAAAACTATGTTCATTTTGCTGTTGATCTATGAAGGAAACTGGTTTTGTAAGAAAGGGGGCATTTTACCCCACCTTGGGGGGTGTTTTACCCCACCGCTGGGGCAAAACGCCCCCTTTGTACAATAATATTTTCAGTCAAAAAACAAATTAATTATGAAGGTTGAGCAATTTTAATATTTGGTAAATAACTCCTGCCAAAGACACTCAAAACTGGGGTGGCAATTCTAGTCACATTTATGTTTTGTTTTACAGTAATGTCACATTTTCCTGAAGGGGGGCATTTTCCTCCACTTCTACCCTAACGCTCTTGCAGGTAATTGTCGGGAAAAGCCAATGGGTCGGACCTGTCCCGAAACACTCTTTCACGTCTGAAAGGCCTTCTCAATATAAGTGCTTCATCAGATGTCATCCAAAAACGGGCATGCCATTGTAAAGGACGAAACATGTGTTTAGAGCTACTTATATGGCCTGACTTGATTGACAAAACTTTTGCTTCTTTATCAGCCATTTCTCTAAGTCCCTCATCACATAGAATAGACTATTAAAGACCTATCTGTCTTCAAAAATACAACTGAATAGTAACAATGCCCATATGGATAATTATTATTATAGTTAATAATGGTAGGCTACCATCATAATGTTACAATAATAATAGTAGTTTATACTTGACTGAATGCCAATATGTATCTGAGGTATTTTAATGCAGACTGATAAAATTGCGCTGAACTTATAGATGACAAAACGGAATAACTGACAAAACACATTGGATTCTGATCTGCATGACCGCTGACTGAACAGATAAGGCATGAGGATTGACTAAGCCTGGCTGTTAGCCTGGTCTGGAGCAGGCTAGCTGCACAGAATAAAACGCCATGGTAACTTATGTGCTACTGCTTTTGTGAAACCGAGTCCCGGCTTAATTCAGCCAGGATATCTGGAAAATCCCGGCTTAATCCACTATCTTGGTTTTGTGAAATAGCCCTCTGGAGTTGGACTTATATGTACACCGAGAGTGTATATATGTACACTGGGGATTTTGCTGTGTGATGAAGGCTTAATATAGACCATTTCACAAGATGTAAACAACACTGGTCCAGATGCACTTCCTGTTTGAGTTTTTTAACACGACATAAAAGCTGGGATAAAATACAACCAACAGAACATTCAAAACTGAAACAAAAAGTTAAACAAACATCTTTAAGATGTTTTCTTTACATGTGAAATAAAGAAAACAGTTACAAACTGAAACAGGAAGTGTTACTGGACCATTGTTGTTTACATCTTGTGAAATGGTCTATAGAAACCATCAATATAGAAGGACTGGTCCATCCTTTTGACTGAGGCTGGAGAGCCAATCACTAATATCTCACTTTTATTATCATTTAATTTGAGGAAGTTAAGGGACATCCAATGCTTGATGTCCCTGATGCATGCAGTGAGTGAGTCAGGCAGGGATGGTCTATCGGAGCTGGTGGTGAAGTAAATTTGGATGTCATCTGCATAGCAATGGAATTGAAGTCCATGCCTGCGTATGATGTTACCAAGTGGGTGTATATAGATGATGAACAAAAGTGGACCAAGAACCGAACCTTGAGGAACGCCCTGTGTTAGTAAATTGGTGGCAGAATTATGACCTTGTGTGGTGATGTAATTGCATCCCTGTGCATTATACAAATACGTTTTATTGAAAACATATATGCTTTTCCACAGTTCCCAAAGGTCCTTAAAAGTTTGTATAGGCTAGCTATTATTTATTTATTCCTTATTATCTGTGCATTTTGTTTACAGATATTTTATTAATAGCCTATTTCATAACAGCACTGCTGAAAGTTTGAAATAGACATTGGTCATTGAAATTCCTTTAATTTATATTGTACACATTTCCTTTGTCTGACCATATACAAGGCGTTTTGTGGTTTTTGCGCATATTGGGTTTAGAATCTGTCCCTTATTTAAAAAAAATAAATAAAGGTGGCTTTTGGTAGATTACCCATTAGTCTGTGTTAATATGTGGTATAAATGTTTGCACATATATTCCAGGTTGAATATTTATTAAGTATTCATATATTTTAGATGTTACATATACTGAATACTATATCATGTATACATTGTATTGCTGCGCCCCAATTCGCATACTATCCGTCCTAAATAGTATTCGAAAATAGAATTAGTACGTCCCAAATCGTAGTATGTTGAAATGAGTGTTTCAAAGATTCCCGGATGGTCTACTATATCCGGTCAGAATCCGAAGTGTAGATCGATGCACACTCTAACGGCTGATATTGCCCACAAACCATTGCACATTGGACGAGGATTCGGTTAGAACTACAAACACGAGTAAAAAGTGTTAAAAAACCACAGACACGTAGTCGATACGGAGGACGCGCGAGTCCCCGCGGTTGTGAAGAGAGTTTAGATAAAGAGCTTTGAGTGATTAATTATCAGTATCTAACCTGACGAAAATGAATTTATTCAATGTTGTACACATTATATTGCATTTGCAGCAGCATTGTGAACTAAAGACACGTTTAGCCATTACGTTTAAATGCATCATTAGCCTGTATTCAAATTGCAAACACGAGGAGAGCATGAAAGACCCACAACTGGCAGATGAACGTGCTCTCTGAAACGGTAGGAAATAAAATTAGATAGAATGGAGGATTTTAACTGTGACAAGATGATTGACAGGGCAGTTTACGGTGACAGGATGCACGCAGTACGCGACAGAGCTGTCCGTTAACCTCCTAAGACCTGGTTGTCCACATACGTGGACATCACATTATTGGTTGTGTGTCCAGGGGTCAGAAAGTAAAAGTCCTGCCATATTTATATTCCACCCACAGCAAAAACTCCTGTGTTAAATTAACTTTACTGGGAGTTTATTTGGATACAGACTCAACAGTGTTAAAGTTAATGCGATAATTAAGTGAAAAATTGAGTGATGATTGAGCATTTTTGCAGACACCAGATGTTAACTAGCAGAATCACTGAAGGAGAAAATCTATATTTTAGTTACCGTTATGGTGATCAGTGTTTGCTTTAGTTTATGAAGATAGAAGATTAATGAAGATGCCGAAGACAAAATGCTCCAATGTTTGGCTGCATTTCACATGTAGAATTAAGCATCAGAACGATTGTTTGAAGCCCATACATCACGATTCGCAGCGCCTTGACGCTCACGTCATTATATTATATTAGCGTGCGTATCATCTGCTCCTCAGATTTCTCTGCAGAAAAAGGAAGCTTGTAAGCAGTGCAAGGAGTTTGGCAGCGAACACAGCGTCTCATTTCCTATTCAGAGAACACGGGTTACACAGAGATGTTCTCTTTCATATGTTTACTCAAAGCTGCGTAGCTAATGCCGAGTTCAGACTGCATGATTTTCAAAGTAGTCGTGTCGCTGTTCTTTTCACACTGCATGACTATCTTGGCCAGCATTCAGTCGCTGCTGTGTTCACACTGGACGATGGATCGGCGACAGAAGGTTTCACACTGCATGACTTTACAATAGGAAAAATCGCCGACAGACTCTGTCTAGCACGCTGCGCACAAACTACATTTCACAACAAACACACGTGAGATGTGAAAAGGAAACAACGCGCGACACCACACGTGCAAGACCGAGTTCTCACTTGAGACTTTTTTTTTCGACCCGGTTGTGGTACAGCTGGTGAAACAGACACGAGTGCTCCTGCCAAATTTCTACTAATTTTTCTTCCATTTATTGTGTCCAAATAGACCGAGAAGAAGCTTTTTTTGTTGAAACAATGCCATATCATGTTGATATGTGATCTATAACTCCTCCCCGAACTCCCTGCTGCTCTGTATCTTGCTCTCTCACTGGCTGCCGGTGATCGCCGATGTAGTTTTCAGTCAAAACACTTTTCACACAGCAGGATTTTGAATCGCCGACAGGTCCAGATATTTAGCATGCCAAATATCTCACGGGCGTCGGCGACTCGTCGGTGATTCTCTCAGTTCGCGTCTTTGCTCATTCACACTGCGTGATTGTCACTCGCGTGAACGAGTGCCGATTTGCCTGTGATTTCGGGCATTTGTCGGCGATTTCTCAAAACCTGTCGGCGAGCCAAAATCGTGGTTAAAATCATGCAGTCTGAACTCGGCATAAGACGCAGAGGGAACAAAATACCAAACTCGCCAAGCTAAGCGCTGCATAACTAGTAAATGACCAGGGGCCTCATTTATAAACGTTGCGTACGCACAAAAGAAGGCGTACGCCGCTCTCTACGCAATAGTTGGTATTTATAAAAAGCAAACTTGACGGTAAAATGTGCGGTCCTTCACGCAAGCTCTGACCCAGGCCTACACACAAAAACGGGTGAAATGAGAAATGGCGACACTGTCGGCAGTTGGAAAAAACACGTGAAAGTGTGTGTTACGTTCCACGTGTGTGTGCGATGTTTTATTATCCTGTGTACATTGGTGTGTTTATCACCTGTTGGTCGTTAAGCTGCTCATTATTCTCTCTCTGTTCTCTCGCCTGATCTCTGCCTATAGGTTGCTGTGATTGGCCGAGTCGGACGTCATTCATCCGTAAGGCGGGGCTTGGTGATTAATTGGAGGTCGTCCCAGCTGGTTAAAAGGATGTTGCGTTCATTGTCCCAGTGTCTCTCCTTTTTTTTTTTGTAGCTTATGGTAGAAAACTCTGTTCTCTCTTTGTAAAGTGATTTGAGTTCACTAGTGGAATGAGGGTTGCATTATGTGCTTTATGCGACATGTTTATCTATTTTGAATGGGTGACATTCATTCGTGTTGTTTAGCTTTTGTTTGCTTTTCTGGGAAAAGAACATAGGCAAGTATATCGCGATATACATTGTACCCGTAGCAGATAATTGTTAGACACACCAGGTAAGAAGTGAGCGTCACCCTTTCTGTTTTATTTAGATAGTGAGGTAGGGTGCCGGATGCACCGAAGATTTCGGTT
Source organism: Pimephales promelas (assembly GCF_016745375.1). The sequence goes on along the minus strand of NW_024121277.1, from coordinate 345,150 downwards.
TATTTTCTACATTTTTCTTCGGTTAGATTAGGTTAGATTTAAGGAGTGTTTTGTTATCTTGTGTTCTTTCTTTTGGCGCCACTTTTGTTCTTTTCCTTTTATTGTTTGTCTGTTTATTCACCCTATTATTTATTGTATGTAGCACTTGTTATTATTTGACTGGATTCAGTGGCTTCGGCTTATAGAAATAAATTCCAGTTATTTTCTCTTCAAAATGAGTCTGACATGTGTTTGTCCACCACACTCCACTTTCAGCAGTATGTTCAATATATAAATGTTGCGGTACCAACCCTAGACCCACAACGGTTCGTAACAGTGTGTGAAACTGTAGACGGTTGTGTAAAATAAATGGCAATACTGCCTCTCATAAATAAAATGAAGACTTCACAAAGCAAGTCTTACAATTAACAGCCTACACGAACACCCGTTTGATTGATCTGCAACAGAAATGCAAATTAACACGTATTTCCAAAAAGATAGTGAAATATGTTATGCAATAATATCGGCATGTTATACAATTCATTCTCATAAATAAGATGGTAAACAGAACGAAATAATGTACAAAACTGATATTCTCGCCAATATGTCCGTCTAACGGAGCAGATAGCAATTAGATAGTCAGATAGATAGATAATTAAGGAGATATATAGATAGATCGATAAATAGATAGATGTATTATTTGTCCACTGGGGAAAGTTGTTTTCATAGTAAAAATATCTTCATCAGCTACAGAATCATGGTATTCATGCGTGTGTCTTTAGTTAGTTTATTTTTGATAAAATAACGTATGACGTGTCTCAACCATTCAGAAAGCTGCAAGAAATTACATTTGCACAAAGATTTATAAATGAGGCCCCTGATAACTTGCATAACTGGTTCAAGCTGACAAAACATGGGAACCTGTAGCCATGTCGATATTAGATTACCCTGGTAGTAATCTCTATTTATCTCCAGTATAATTACATTGTTTAATATAATATTGTTTTATTTGATATTATGTAAATGTGAACTTTTATTTTATATTGGTGTATTTATTATTACCATATGTTACTTGTATTTATATTGCTTAAAGATATAAGTTAATATTGTGTCCAGTTTGGCCCTGTAAATAAAGGGGTATTATTTTTTTTTGACAAAGTGTGTGCGGTTTCGTTTTCTTAAGTACCGTTTCAACAACCGTTTAGGCACCGGGACCGTTTAAAAAAATACCGAGTAGGTACTGGTATCGGATAAAACCCAACTGATACCCAACCCTACTGCTCGCTGACATGGTTTTAAAGCTATTTCTTATCCTTCAAATGTCTTGAAAAGCATTTTTTTATGAAAAATGTAATAGATGTATTTTATCGACAAAATATTATAGTTTTGCAGTGTGTATATTTTTTATTAGATTAGATAACATTTTAATCTGTCATATGGTCATGTTACAATGTACTTAACTAATGTAATTCTAATCTATCTAATGTAATCTAACCTATTATAATTGCTAGAATTAAATGTTATGCACTTGCCTGATTTGCTGTTTTTGATCTGGGGCATGTTTCAGGGTCACAGCAATCATTTCCTCCTCACATTTTTTTTGTGTGGATATGCCTTACTGCATGCACCTTGATTACATACAGAGATCACAGTTATTAAAACTTGCACTCAGAGTGCTATGAGTCTGAACGCTAAGTAACAAACTAACAAATTTTACATTTATACATTTATGCTGAACAAACTTATTTACATTCCAAATATTGAGATTTTGGGGATTGACACATTATTAGTCATTAGTGGCAAGTTTTGAAACTTACGTATGATCACATCATTAATTAGGAGCTGTTGAAATTTAAGCTTTCCCTTTCTCCTTATGTAGCTATAATGTGTCCATAAAGAATTATCTCCAATTTTTTTTTAACATTCTCCTTATTCCATCTCCCAAGGTGCCTCCACTCTGAAGACACAGATAACGAATCTACAAACAACAAAGAACAGAAATTAATCACAAGAGTGGATTGTTTTTAGTATTTCAGGTTAGTAATGTAACTTGTGTTGTGGCAGTACCATCTTCTTTCGAAGTTCAGCATCCTTTAGCTTCTCACAAAGCTCTTCTAATTCCTCCACAGTCTCACAGGGTTCCTCTAGCACCTCTGTGAGATCAGAGACAGATGTGCTTGGCTACCTCATATTCTGCATTCTGAACGCTGATGTGATGTTTTCCTGGATTGCGTCCAGTTTCAGTACAATTCTCCTCTCCAAATTCTCAAATAACTTATATATATATTATATATATTATAACTTGTATATTTCTGTTCAGAATTTGTTTTGAAATTAATGACATGACTACAGCAATACAAAAAATTCACATATATGTCTGTTTGGGCGACAATGGTTAAACTGACTGTAAGATAATTATGATGAAATTAAATAGTTACCATCTCAAAGAGATTGTGGATCATTCAAACTTCCTAACAAGTCACAAAAACTATCACGGTAGACGTTTTCTCTGTGTCCTTGTAGTCTCGTGGTTATGTTGTTGTATAAGTGCACATGTGCTAGGGGTGTGTCTGTATGTCATTACCTGATCTGCTCCAGCTGCTCATCATCACATCACCAGCTGCAGTTGATCATCACCACGCTACTTATTCACCTTTTTCCTGGTTAGCGAATTTACCCATGAGTCATAGCAGGTTTAAATCGGAAGCCGGTAATCCTTTTCCGGTTCGACGCTTGTGTACGTTGGGCCACGTTTACACAAAGCCGGGTATTTAGCGAAACGAATATTTTCCCCCTCTCCGTTCTCAAAAATAACATCATTCACACACCCGCATAAATACGCCGTCGAGCGCCATCATAACTATGCCAAACCTATTGGCAGCAGTGTAGGGGTTAAGGATAAAGCCATGCAAGCCAATCAGAATCCTCAGAAACGACAAGAGAGAACCTAAAACGCCGTTTCTCCCAGTTCTCACGACAACACATAACCGGCGTTTTCAGAAATCTCCACTTTGCCCGGAGTTTTTAGAAATAATCGTTTTCGTTGATAAAAACGGGGTTTTCGTGTAAACAAGAGGGCAAAACGCAGAGAAATATCTGCGTTTTCCCATCGTGTAAACGGGGCCTTAGATAGCTTGTAGCTTGCTGCTGTAATAGCCGGTGTTTCTCCATGGATGAAGCACAAATGGACAAAAAACGGAGGTGGATACACACCGTGGATGTTTTGACAAGTCGTGACGATAGTACCGTAACAGTCCCTCATCCATCCTTTCTGACGGAGTGGATAGATGACATGATACAATGGACCGATGTTAGTTACATCGACAAAGCTAATAACCTTTTATTTTCTGGAGGTGTTTATGGCGAAGAATTGCGTAATTATAAAAGCACAGAAGCATACACTTACTTGCATAGTAACAAAATAGGTACAGTATTGTTGAAGAAACACGGCGGCTTCATATTTTTGAAGGCAGAAGTAGAGCCCAGTCAGAGTGTCAATAAAGCTAAACATGGTGGAATGCAGGGATAGCAAAGAACCTTGAGCCTAAACGTCTGAGTCAGATTAACTTCAGGCACCACAAGGCAGAACAGTAATACAGTGTTAACTGCAGGGCTGTAGCCAGTCAACCACTCCCAAATAGACCACATCATGTGTCACATGAAGACTTCAGAGACAGTGTTGACAAAGCCCCCCTCCAACCACTTTTTGTCCTGAGGAACACTTTATTCGGGAAGTGTTATAATGCCTCACCATCAGCAGAACAACCTAGCACTAGTTACAGTACAGTTGATGACAATATTCTTCAACCACATCAGATTCACAGTAATGAGCTTAACTGTAACTCATGCAAGGCATTCTACCAGGCATACGTTGAAGTTAGTGATGCTCAAGCAGCTCAATTAGAAACCAGAGAGCAAAGTACCTCTGATTTGTGGCACAATTGTCAAAAAATTAGCAAGTTCTGCAAAAAAGGTTCCCGTCCATGCAACCACAAGCAGTGACAAATTTCTATGTGAGAACATATACGTAGGTGGCGGTAATACTCCTAAGCGGAGCAGCCGGTAACAAAAAGTAGTCGAAGGAGAAGAACGTCCTCGTCTCAGTTCTCGCGCATGCGCCCATAAGGAAGTAATAGACTAGTCGAATTAAGTCGTTATTTATGTTTTTTTCGCACAAAAAGTAGTCTCGTCGCTTGATAAACTTATAATTGAGCCGCTGTAGGCACATGGAATATTTAAACCTTTTCTTTAATGACTTTATGGGCCGTCGAGAGCCATTCCCTTAGGCATTCTATGTAGGACTGATCCAGCTCTCAGATTCAATCAAAAATATCTTTATTTGTGTTCCGAAGATGAACGAAGATCTTACGGGGTTGGTACAGCATGGGGGTGAGTAATTAATGACTTCATTTTCATTTTTGGGTGAACTTACCCTTTAAGTACTGTTTCTAGAAGCGTTGAGGCACCGGAACTGCTTAAAAAAATACAGAGTATTGGTATCGGATAAATTCCAAACAAAACCCAACCCTATCTCCAACACATGCTCCCCATCATCCTCTTCGTGCTCATCCTCTGGGGCCATGATGTCACCAACCCCAAGGCAGATGTTTTGGAGGACGGCACAGGCTGTGATGACCTGAAATGAAAAAACAAAACAAGAAATGATATGGTCTGGAAAAAAGATGTTCAATATTTTTATGTTATTTACAAATGTATTTTCAATTCACTTACATGAGGTACAAAGGTGTGGTGCACATCCAGCGCTTTCAGGAAGATGGCCCTGAACCTGGTCTTCATCATCCCAAAAGCACGCTCTATAGACCATTTCACAAGATGTAAACAACACCGGTCCAGAAGCACTTCCTGTTTCAGTTTTTTAACACTACATAAAAGCTGGGATAAAATACAACCAACAGAACATTTAAAACTGAATGAAAAAGTTAAACAAACATCTTTAAGATATTTTCTTTACATGTGAAATAAAGAAAACAGTTACAAACTGAAACAGGAAGTGTTTCTGGACCAGTGTTGTTTACATCTTGTGAAATGGTCTATAATGGAGCGTGCCCTGGAATGATGAAGATTACAGCGCTGGGCTCCCACACCTCGTACTGGCCCCTTGAAGGGAGTGATGAGTCATGTGTGCCCTCGGGTGATGAGTCAACGGGTGTTGGAGACATGGGTGCCCTCTGTCTGCGAGGATGAAGTGCCAGGGAGGAGGGTACACTGACCTCCTGTACAGTGGGCTGTACCGGAGGCGATCGGTTTTGGCCTTGGTGCGCTCCCACTTGGAGTAGAGTCTCACGGGCTCTAGTCGAAGTGCGATGACACCTCTGGATGAAGGCGTGGGCGGAGGGGACCGCGACTTCGGATTCCAGACTAGGAAAAATTGGTGGCTGGTAACCTACACTACACTCAAACGGAGATAGGCCCGTAGATGACACTGGTAACGTATTGTGGGCGTACTCCACCATTGACAGTTGCTGACTCCAAGAGGAAGGGTTCTTGGAAACCAAACATCGCAACGTTCTTTCCAAATCTTGGTTGGCTCTCTCAGTTTGACCATTGCTCTGGGGGTGAAACCCAGAGGACAGACTAACAGTCGCCCCCAGTAATTTACAAAATTCTCGCCAAAATTTGGACACAAACTGGGGACCCCTGTCGGAAACCACATCTATCGGGAGGCCATGTAACCGAAAGACGTGATTTACGATCGTTACTGCTGTCTCCTTAGCTAAAGGCAATTTGGGTAAGGGAATGAAATGTGCTGCCTTCGAGAATCGGTCCACCACAGTTAAAACCACTGTGTTACCCTGAGAGGGTGGGAGGGCGGGAATGAAATCTAGAGCGATATGGGACCAGGGTCTTGAAGGCACCGGCTGAAGTAACCCATCTGAAGGGTCGATTGGAAGACTTACCAGTGGCACAAACTGAGCAAGCCAAAACAAAATCGCGAATGTCGCGAGCCATACGTGGCCACCAAAACCGTTGCTTGACTGAAAAACCAGTGCGAATATCTCCTGGATGACAAGCTACGTTGGAACTGTGACCCCACTGAATAACATCAGACCGTAATCCCTCCAGCACAAACAAACGATTCGGTGGGCAACCGGGCGGAGGCGTTACCCCTTCTAAGGCTCTCTTGAACTTCGCTTCGATCTCCCATGTGAGTGCTGAAACAAATATGGTTTCGGGTAAAATACACTCGGGAGTAGACAGGCGTTCGGAAAAATCAAATATGCGAGATAATGAGTCCGGTTTGATGTTCTTGGAACCCGGACGGTAGAAGAGAGTAAAATCAAAGCGACCGAAAAAAAAGTGCCCACCGAGCCTGCCTGGAGTTCAATCTTTTGGCAGTTCTGATGTATTCGAGATTCTTTTGATCAGTCCAGACGATAAAAGGTACCCCCGACCCTTCTAACCAGTGACGCCACTCTTCCAACGCCAACTTGACTGCCAACAACTCTCTGTTACCAATGTCATAATTGCGTTCGGCTGAGGATAATCGATGTGAAAAAAACGCGCAAGGGTGCATCTTGTCGTCCACAGGTGAACGCTGGGATAACACTGCTCCTACTCCCACCTCTGACGCCTCGACCTCCACCACAAACTGACGTGATGAATCAGGGGTTATCAGAATTGGAGCTGAAACGAAGCGGCCCTTCAGTTTAGTGAACACAGCCTCGGCTGAGTCAGACCACCTGAAAGCAGTTCGGGGGGAGGTCAAGGCAGTCAGAGGCGCGACTAGCTGGCTGAAATTGCGAATGAAACGGCGGTAAAAATTGGCGAACCCCAGAAATCTCAACAGGGCCTTGCGTGAATCTGGGCTTGGCCAATCAACCTTCTCAGGGTCTATCCGCATTCCCTCGGACGACACGATATACCCTAGAAAAGGAACAGACTGTGCATGAAAATTGCATTTCTCCGCCTTGACAAAAAGCCCATTCTCTAGCAACCTCTGAAGCACTCGTCGGACGTGCTGCACATGCTCCTGGAGAGACGAAGAAAAAATCAATATGTCATCCAGGTAGACATATATGAACTGATCGATCATGTCTCGCAGCACGTCATTGACCAGTGCCTGGAAAAATGCTGGGGAGTTGGAAAATCCGAACGGCATGACCAAATATTCAAAGTGCCCCCTAGGGGTGTTAAAAGCAGTTTTCCATTCATCTCCCTCCCTAATGCGAACCAAATGATAAGTGTTACGTAAGTCCAATTTTGTGAAGATAGATGCTCCCTGCAACCTCTCAAAAGCTGAAGACATCAACGGCAAAGGATAGGTGTTCTTTACCGTGATGTTATTCAACCCTCGGTAATCAATGCAAGGTCGTAATGATCCATCTTTCTTCCCCACAAAAAAGAACCCCGCCCCCGCAGGAGAAGAGGAAGGGCGAATGAACTTGGCTGCTAGAGAATCAGAAATATATTTCTCCGTAGCCTCTCTTTCAGGAATCGAAAGTGAATATAACTTGCCTTTAGGCGGAGACTTACCTGGCAGTAAATCTATAGCACAGTCATAGGGACGATGCGGAACTGATGTTTAAAGCGTGAACTGAAATCCGGTGAGTGAGAGGTCTGAGGGGAATTTGAAATGTGCGTGCGAAGTTACAATCCATAAAATTTCCCTCAGCCCCGGAATCCAACAGTGCAAGACAATCGTCCTGGTTGGTTGACCATCTTAGTCTTACCGAGAGGAGAGTAGAACTAGATGGAATAGTCGATGATATCTTCTCGGCGCACAAGAGCTCGTATAGAGATGGGATTTGGGCTCATCAAGTCAAGGTTCCAGTGCCTGAATTACCTGATTGTGATTCCACAAAGGGCATGTGACATTGTAGTTGCATGTGTTGTGCTACATAACATTGCCTGTCTGAGGAGAGAGAGGCAACCAAGGCAACCAAGCCCTTCTAGGGACTAATGTTGTAAATTAGCTTTGGCTAAAAACATTGATACATGCATCAGATCACCATCAAAGTGTATCTATGTTATCTGTATCTGTCCCTATCTAAATAAACTATAATAATAATAATAATGGTTGTAGAGCAAGACTGGAACGTTGAAAGCATTTCAATGAAATAGGCAGGGTTGTAAGAGACAGTTATGCCAATAATTATTTTTGTTAATACTGTTCAAACCATGTTAAAAGTTTTCACTTTCCCCTTAATTTACCAGACACACAAGTCATATTTAATTTTTTTATTTTATTTAGGTTGAAGCTGGCTGTTGGGGGTGAAAACATACAATTAAATGTGGTCAAAAAACAAAAAAGTCATGTGTCATTGTTTTAAATATGGCAGTTCTACTTACATTTTTCTCAAGCTGTTGGATTTCCAGTTTCAACTTTCTCATCTTGAGTTTTTTATATTGAATTTCAGTTTCTATGGCCTCCATTTGTTTCAGGAGATACCTTTTGTAGACTCCCTTTATGTTCTGGGTTTTGTAGGAGCAGACATTTAAGTTCTCAATTTGATCTAGTGCTCTTGCGTGGCACTTTTTTTTGTAATTTTTTAATACTCACTTGGTCACATGTGGTCCCAGACTGAGAGGGCTAGAAGGGTGTCAGCATCCTGTTGCCAAAAATGGAAATACACACAATTTAGCACCTCACAGGTAGGCTTTTAAATATATAATGTGGAAATCTGTGCCTACCTCAGGCCTCCTTGAACATACTGACACAGTCTCCTCATCCTCCTCAACTGTAGATGGGCTTTCAACCTAAAAACATTAATTAAACTTGGTTTAATAAATCACCACTTGAAAAATCAGTGCTTTAAACTCATACTGTCATACTCACAGGGTTCAGCATGATGTCTGGTGGATCCAGAAAGCACACAGAATTTGGCATCACTATAAAACAAAAAGATTTAGTTAGGAATGCAAGAATAAAAATAAATAAAATAAACAAAATACCTTTTAAATAGTGATCTCTTATACTGGATGGAATGGATCCAGATGCTGTCCCCCCCTCTATTCCCTCAATGACAGGCCTCCCTTTATTCAGGTCTAATGCCAGCTCCTCTGCTGGAGTAAAGTTGGCTGTTGGTGGCCCGCCCCCAGTGCCAGCAACCTCACTCTTCTTTTTGGCAGCTGCAATTATTTTAAAAAATCATGAGACTGGAAAGTTATAACATCAAGCTGGTTATGCTTAAGTACTTGCATAGATTTATACTTTATGATTAATACTTACCATTCTGAACAATATTTTTATATTTTATTTTCACCTGCTGCCATGTTCTTTTTTCTTCACTTAATTTGCTGCTGTAAAAGTTACACACACACACACACTTCAATGTATTGTGACAAACATTTAATTTAACTTCATGTGTTTAAATTCTTTGTAAGATTCGAGAAGTAATTGCTGCTCAGTTGCTGTGAACATCGCTGCTCCCTCTTTCCCTTTAGTTGCCATGTTAAAGGGTTAGTTCACCCAAAAATGAAAATTAAGTCATTAATTACTCACCCCCATGCTGTACCAACCCCATAAGACCTTCGTTCGTCTTCGGAGCACAAATGAAGATATTTTTTATTAAATTTGAGAGCCGAATCACTACCACATTGGCTCCTAAGGGAATGACTCTTGACGGCCCAGAAAGTCAATGAAGAAAATGTTTAAATATTCCATGTGACTACAGTGGCTCAACTTGCGAAAAAACAAACAAAAATAAAAACTTTATTCGACTATTCCTTTTCTTCCTTGTTGGCCTGAAACGAGACTTCAAGAGATTTCCACGACGCATGCGCGAGAATTGCGATCTCCTTCAACTACTTCAGTTCAGTTCTCGCGCATGCGTCGTTGAAATCTCTTGAAGTCTCGTTTCAGGCCAACAAGGAAGAAAAGGAATTGTCTAATAAAGTCGCTATTTTTGTTTGTTTTTTCGCACAAAAAGTATTCTCGTCGCTTGATAAACTTAAAGTTGAGCCACTGTAGTCACTTGGGATATTTAAACATTTTCTTCATTGACTTTCTGGGCCGTCAAGTGTCATTCCCTTAGGAGCCTATGTGGTAGTGATTCGACTCTTACAGGGTTGGTACAGCATGGGGGTGAGTAATTAATGACTTAATTTTCATTTTTGGGTGAACTAACCCTTTAAATTGATGAATCTATGCTCCACCATCAGGGCTTCTTAAGTATAGCGTGCACGCGCAATTATTTAGACTAGATAAACCTGGTTAAAATTAGTGAGATTGCGTTAACTTGAATTACCTTTTATGAAACCGCCTTAAGACCCAACTGAATTGTTAGGTTAATTCAAGTCGGGTTTTGGAGCTTAATCCCCGCTTTTCTTAGCTTCTTTTATGAGGCCTCCTGGTTTGATTTCTCTTTGAATTGCATGGTTGCTGTTGGGTGCAGATATTGAATATGGGCCAAATTAGTTTTTTTTTTTTTTTTTTTCAACAATATATCAGACACAAAATACAAAGTTACCATAAATAAAATGTTACATCTGTGATATCCTTTGACACAAGTTAACAGAGACCAACTATCACCCAGTGAGCAGGTCGCGGACTGTAAAAATTGTTCATGAGCATCGATCTCCTCTTGATCTTCTGTTAAGTCTATGCCTTCTGGAAAAAGCATAAACGGTCTCCAAATGCTTTCAAACAAGTCCTTTTTTCCCTTTAGCAAGTAGGTGATGCGTTCCAATGGAAGTGTAGCCAACATCTGCTTAACCCACTGTCCGATACTTGGTCCTCCTATGATTTTCCAGTGTCGTGCAATCAATATTTTAGCTTGTAATAAACATATATCAATGAACAGCTTCTTGCCTTTTGTATATCCTGTGTGCTTGGGATATACGCCTAAAATTATAAAAGAAGGTTCCAGAGGAAGGTCTTTAGAAATAATATCCTTCACAGATTGTTTTATTGCAACCCAAAATATCCTAATTTCTCTGCATTCCCAAATACAATGAAACAATGTTCCCTTTTCTTCTTCACACTTTGTACATATGTCTGGGATATTTGGATTATATTGGTTTAATTTGACAGGAGTGACATAGACACGCATAAGCCACTTGTATTGTAATAATCTCAACCTAGAGTTTATAGTTTGTTTATGTGCTTTGCTACAAGCCAATTCCCACTTGCCGATTGATACATTTCTTTGCAGATCTTTCTTCCAGGCTTCTAATTTTAAGGTTGAGTTATCTGGGGAATGTGATAACAGTAGTTTATTAAGTTGTGAGATTGCTCCCCTTTTAAAGCTACTTTCAATTAGCATTTCTTCCAACTTAGATTTGGGTGGTTTCAATAAATTGCTTTGTTTTGTTCCTATGTAACTTCTAAGTTGAAGATCCTTGAAAAAATATTTCCTTTTAATGTTGAATTTATGTCTAAGCATATCAAATGACATCATGTTGTCTGAGTCTTTTGGATACAGATCTTGAATTTTCTCCAATCCATTTAAGGCCCATTGCTTAAACTACATCGACTTTCCCTCGGGGGGAAGTTCTGATTTCCCCAAATTGGGGTTAGTCGTGATAAAATAACTGGTTCTTTAATATATCTTTTAACATTATACCACACCTTAACCATGTTTTTTAACTATTGGATTTTTAGTTTTTTTCATCAAATTAGCTTCTGTATCAGAAAAAAGGTACAAAGGCAATGAAGGACTCACAATATTACTTTCAATTTCTGTCCATTGGGTAGCATCATTTTTGCTATAATAGTAAGCTATAGATCTAAGCTGAGCTGCCCAGTAGTACCATACTACATTGGGGCACATCAAGCCTCCTTCGTGGTAGGGCAAATGGAGTAATGACAATCTTATTCTAGCACGTTCGTTTGACCATATGAAATCAAGAAGCACTTTCTTAAATGTTTTAAACCAGTCAGCAGGGGGTGGCAAGGGAATTTTCTGAAAAACATACAACAGCTTTGGATGTATATTCACTTGGTAAATATTAATTCGACCAATAAGCGACATGGGAAGAAGAGTCCATTTGTTGACACAATCTCTAATTTCGTTAGTAAATGATTCATAATTATGCTGAACAATTGAATCTAAATTTGGAAGGATATCTATTCCTAAGTAAGTAAATTTAGAAACTGAATTAAATTGTGAAACAACTATAGGTGAATTTTCTCTCTCTCCTTTATCTAGTAACAAGATAGCTGACTTTAATGTGTTAATTACATACCCTGAAATATGACCAAACTCCTCAATTAGTTTTAACAAAGCAAGTATAGATGAATTTAGTTGTGAAAGCAATACAATTATATCATCTGCATATAACGACAGTCTATGTTCTACCTGACCAATTGTAATTCCGGTTATGTGTAAGTGTGACCGTACTACTAAAGCCAAGGGCTCAATTGCTAAAGTAAAAAGCAACGGAGATAACGGACACCCCTGCCGACATCCCCATTTAACTAAAACTGGTTTAGACATGTTTTTATTTATTAAGATCTCTGCAGTTGGATGTAAATATAATAACTGTATCCATTTTCAAATATTTGTTCCAAATCCAAAGCGTCTCAACACATCAAAAAGATAGGCCCACTCTACCCTGTCAAATGCTTTTTCGGCATCCAGGGACAGAAGGGCCGTATCCTTAGTGTTGACTACTGCTTGAATGACATTGAGAACCCTCCTAACATTGTGCTGACCTTGCCGTCCCAAAACAAAGCCATTTTGGTCCCTGTGGATGATCAGTGGAAGGGTTTCCTGTAAACGGCTAGCTAATAATTTGCTGATTATCTTAAGATTTGAGTTAAGCAGGCTTATCGGCCTCATATTTTCAAATTTATCCCTAGATTTTAAATTAGTTATTTTAATATAATCTGGCAGAGTTGTGGCCTGTGCTCGGGAGACATCTGGCTTTTCATTGGGGATATTATGGCATGAATATGGCCCAATTTCGGGTCTTCTGGCTCTCGTCTGGTAAAGCATTGGCATTTTTCTGGCAGATTTCTGGCGTGCTTTTGGCAAAACTGTTTGGGCCTGTTTTGGCCCTGCATTCCTGGCGGTATGATTGCTAAAACTAAGAACAGTGTTTGGGCCATAAATGGCCCGGAACAATTTTGCTATCTGGGAGGTACGTAACTTATCTGACACAACGTTAACTGTTTTAGGTTTACGTAACGTTACCAACCGCCGCCTAACATTAGCCGAATAAATTAATGTGAGCTTATTCTGGCTAGATAATTTTAGGAAATTTAAATAATGTTAGTTATCAAGTTAACACACTCACTGACTCTTAACATTAGCTAAATTTAACATTACACTTACCTTTTAATGTACAGATACCCGAGAGGAGATTGAGGAGCTAACTGCAAATCCTCCAAAAAGGTACAGCAAGATACTGCAGTCAAGCCAGCCTCCAGTTCAAAATGAGCGGTCAAACTAGCTGCCCCTATATTTCTCTATGCGCCTTTACACTATCTATTACGGTAAGGCCATCAACCTTTCTGAAATTGAAAACATTGATCTTCCAGCGAAGGCTTCACATTCAGTTATTCTGTCCGTCCGCCTTTCTATCTATCTATCAATCTATCAATCTATCAATCTATCTATCTATCTAACATTGTGATGTTGTTTTTCAAAATAAGAGCCCCCCAAAACTCATATATATGCTGTTAGGTCCATTTATTCAGAAATTAATAAAAACAAAAGTCCTAGCTTCCAAAGACCAATTCCACCTCAGATGGAGAGGACACCTTCTCAAGGTGTCCCTTGCAAAGTTTCAGGACATCCTGATGTTGTTCTACAAAATAAAAGCTCCCCAAAACTCATATATTACCTGTTGTCTCCATACATTCAGAAATTCATAAAAATATAAATCCTAGCTTCCACAGACCAATTCCACCTCTGCTGGAGAGTACATCTTCTCAAGGTGTCCCCTGCAAAGTTTCGGGACATTCTGACGTTGTTCTACAAAATAAAAGCCCCCCAAAACTCATATATATGCTGTTTTGTCCATACATTAAGAAAATCATAAAAAAGTTATTTCTTCCACAGACCAATTCTTCCTCCAACACCTTCTCAAGGTGTCCCAGACCAATTCCACCTCCTCAAGGTGTCAACTACAACGTTTCAGGACACTCTGATGTTTTTTTTTGTTTTTTTTTTACAAAATAAGAGCCCCCCAAAACTCATACATATGCTGTTTTGTCAACAGACAAATTCCACCTCAGATGGAGAGGACACCACCTCACAGTGTGACTAACAAAAATAGAAGATATTCTGTTATTGAATTTCACATTTTACACTTTTTATTTAATTGTTATTTACAAAATGTTTAAAACTGAACACTTTTTTAAATAAACAATGTAGTTAGGAATATTATTTTACCAAAAAAATTGACAGTAGCAAAATGTAAATAAAAAGATAAATAACATACATTTAGTAATTCTGTTAACTTTTTAACAGATTTAACAGCACAAAATGCAGTCCCAATTATTGCGTCTGGCCCATTTCAGCTGCTTCTGAGTCATTCCCAGGCACTTTTCGTGGTACCATCTCTTGCAGTGGTCACACTGGATCTAAAATAAGTTTGAAATATTACTGAACTGCTACATACACAGATCCATGTTTTAAATTGCTACTCCTTTTTACTTTTCAATTATCCTTTTAGAAGTGAACCAAAAAACTTATGCACTTTGTCACACGTTGCTTACTTCCAATTGGCTCTTTCTGTGCGCACATGGAACAGTGATTGGTCTCATCAAACACTAAAGTATTATAAATAAATAAATGGGTAACACAAATTTAATGTTTAATGTCCATGTCCCTTTTAAAGGAACCATCTTACAATATCAACATTACATACATCGAAGACTGCATTTATTTATATATTTAACCACCAAGATTTTTTTGTTTTATAAATATAACCAGGGAGATATTTAGGTACTGTAATTACTAAATGTTGCTTTTAAACCAAGTTTTAAAATAATAGAAATACAAATGTGTGTAACTTGTGTCAAGAATTTTTTTTTACTATTATTATTACATTTATACCCCTTTCATTTTTGTGAACCTACTTATGTCACAGTATATCTATTGTGTTGCTATTTATCAGTATGTCTCATTTTATGTATTGCATGCATTATGTCTAATTGCTTGCAATATTTCTATGCCTTAATCCTCTGCATAGTCATCTGAAATCTTTTTTTTTATTTACCAGGCTTGTTAACTTGAATTACTGGCATGTATTACACGTGATCAAATTTCCTTTGGCCTGCTCTGCGAATTTCAACTTTATTTGTAATTTCAGTTGATCGCCTCTGTGTTTACGATTGCATGTACTACATTAGAAGCCATAGCCAACAAACTATAAACACCCTCCTGTTTTCAGGGTGTAGTGCAGGCTGAGGAACCGGAGGAGTCCAAAGTAACAATAAAGATTACTTTTAATATAACAAATAGGCAGGAAGACAGGAATACGGGTGCAACACAGGTTAACATTAGACAACGACCGACCAAGACTGAATCAAACAGAGGGAACTAAATACACAGATGAATCAAACATAACGAGGTGAAAAACAGGTGTAACAGATGAAACAGGACGCTGAACGGGAGGCTGATGAGGGAGTGAGTTCGGGTGTGCAGACGAGAGGATCATGGGAAGTGTAGTGCAGGAGACGCAGACAGAACGGTGCAGACGAGACTGTGACAGAACTCCCCCTCCCGGAAGACATGACCTCACACCGCAGAACAGAGGAAGGAGGGGGGACGATCTGAGGGCTGAGCGGGGCGTGGCCAGGGCGGAGCAGGCTGGGGGCGTGGCCAGGGCGGAGCAGGCTGAGGACGAGACCAGGGCGGAGCAGGCTGGGGGCGTGGCCAGGGCGGAGCAGGTGGAGGGAGGACCCCTGGTGGAGCCGATGGAGACGGGGCTGATAACACCAGGGGGCCGACTGACAGGGGCGGAGCAGATGGGAGAGGAGACCAAGGTGAAGCTGAGGGACTGACGACGTGTGGTGCTGATGAGGGACCGAGGGAACATGGTGACACCGCAGGCTCCGGTGACTGAAGTGATGCCAGGGGCACAGAGGGACACGGTGAGGACAGAGGGAGTGAGGACTGACGGGTGACTGGAGGGAGTGAGGAGTCCAACTGAACCGGAGGGCGGATGGGGCAGAGCCAGAGGAAGGAAGTCCATAGGTGAAATGAGGATGACGAGGGAGCGAAGGGAATCCGGAGGGACGAGGGAGCCTGGCCGAGCTGAGGGACCATGGAGGAGCTGAGGGAGGTACGAGCCACGGGGGAACAGATGGGACTAGGGTTGTAACGGTATGAGATTTTCACGGTATGATAATCGTCTCAGAAAATATCACGGTTTCACGGTATACAATATTAAACTATCATTATTATAATCATCATCAGCTACAATGGCCCTTAAATGAATAAAAACAGATATGGTTTTTGGTTGAACATGGTTTACAAAGTTTTTTTTCAATAGAGTCTTTATGAAATGTATATTTATTTCCTCAGAAATTCTGGGTTGTCTGAAATAACTGATCTGGATTCTGTGATTGAATACAAAATGTATTTTTGAAAATGCAATCAGATAAAATGTAACAACTTTAGTTTGTCTACACAAGAGAGGTTAACTAAATTAAAACATGGACAAAAAACTATACACAATAGTAATATATTTTAGTCATTATTTTAGTCATAGGCTAAACCAAACTTTTTTTTTACAGGTTGTACTGAACACCTATGAGTTTCAGTTAGGCTGCATTTACACTGCAGGTCTTGATGCCCAAATCCGATTTTCTGACTATATCCGATTTTTTTGACGACCTGCTTACATTATCTTTTAAAAGTGACCCATATGCAATTTTTGCATTTACACTATACACTGCTGAGGATACTGTGGAGAAAAAAAGAGGAGAGACACTGCCACGAGCACTTAAAACGATGCCTCTCGTGAAATGTCTTCAAATACGGATTTATTTCTGTAACAACCCTGCATTTTTGCCGGCACTCTTCACCCCAAACACTCAAAAGACATGAAACCTCCGCATTGCTCCACTCTGTGTATCCTTTCTTCCGTTGCGCCTATAATCGGACACTTTTTAATGACGCATGACTCGCATTTACTGGGGAATATCCGATTTGTCTGCTTACATGGCACACGCAAATGCACGTATCTGATTCATATCCGATTTATTACCACATTTGAATGAGGCCTGAATCCAATCTGAGAAAGTCGGAATCCATGCGTTTTTTTCCTGCTTAGTGCTTACACGTTCAACGGTCATATCCGATCTGTGCCACATGAGAGGAAAAAAATCGGATTTGGGTCACTTGAACCATGCAGTGTAAACGAGGCGTGTATTTGATGATTATTCTTTTAAAAAACAATTATAAAGTGCACATTAAGTGTTCTCTGTCTGGATATGTTCATATGTTCACGTCTTCACATAGTGGGTGAGACAGCTTTAAAAACCATGAGCGTCATGCGTACTTGAGTGTGTACTAGATCTACTAGACGAAACGGCGCTGCTCATTCATACAGAGACGCGCTGAATATAGAAGGGGCTTGCACACCAGTCTTTTTGCGTTGTATATTCACAGACACGCACATCGCGATTTGATTTAGGCTACTGCACAGCTATATTTTGATTTATTCATCCATCTATCTTTTTAAATCGCACATTTTACGTGGCATCTGTTTTGTAACGCAAAAAAGACGGGTGTGCGTCTTTTTGACAGACCGGGATTCCCTCAGCATGACAGAAATAATATGGCCTTACGTTGTAAAAGTTATGAATAACCTTTATCTTCACGGAGGGAAGATGTTCCTGAATATGGGAGAACATGTTCGACGTGTTTACTCCTTTTACAGCCACTCTTCGTCCACATATCTTGCAAACTGGATATCCATCTTCAAGGACAACACCACGATCGTTTTTCGGATATAGTACAAAATATTCCCATACTGCAGATTTTATTTATTTTTTCGGCGGGAGATAGAGATTCGCAGCCTCTTTCTCGGACATTTTCAGCGCTGTACAGGTAAGCAGTCAAGCTGAAAGAAGTTGCATGCGGCAGTGCAGGTGAATTCTGTTTTTTTTTATTTTTTTGTTGTTTTTTTTTACCGCGGATAAGCAAATGTGCACGATATGATAATCGTACATGTCAATATCGCGATAAACCGCCATACCGGTATACCGTTACAACCCTAGATGGGACGAGGGGCCGAGGAAGTGTCCAGGTGGAGGAGGTGTGAGGCGAACACTGGGTCTCCAGCGACCAGGCAGGGTCAGGGGAGCAGGCAGACGGAAGAGCTGAAGGATGACTGATGGGAGGAGGCGGGAGAGGGAGGCTGGGTGGGATCCTAGTCTCTGGTGCAGGTTGGACGGTCTCTGGTGCTGGCTGGACGGTCTCTGGTGCAGGCTGGACGGTCTCTGGTGCTGGCTGGACGGTCTCTGGCGCTGGCTGGACGGGGTTGAACGGAACCAGCGAAGAGGAGAGCTCGGGCTCAGCGGGGCTGGACGGAACCAGCGAAGAGGAGAGCTCGGGCTCAGCGGGGCTGGACGGAACCCTTGGCGGGGCTGGACGGGACCAGCGAAGAGGAGAGCTCGGGCTCAGCGGGGCTGGACGGAACCCTTGGCGGGGCTGGACGGGACCAGCGAAGAGGAGAGCTCGGGCTCGGCGGGGCTGGACGGAACCAGCGAGAGGAGGGCTCTGGTGTTGGAGTGGGGCTGGTGACGACGTCCACGGTGAAAGAAGATCCACAAGATACCAGCACCCACTCCACACAGGCGGCGAAACCCTCGTCAGGACCGCTCCCTGGGAGGCGTGCCCAGGACCGCTCGCTGAGGCTGGCGATGTAGAATACACACAGCGAGCGGTCAGAATAGTGGGTGAGGCACGCCAACTCCAGAAAATCCCTGTTGTGGGACTCCAGGGAACGGTTTTCCTGTTCCAGGCAGAGGAGGGCTACAGCTGGAAGGTCCATATTTCTTTTTGAGGTCGGTCATTCTGTCAGGGTGTGGTGCAGGCTGAGGAACCGGAGGAGTCCAAAGTAACAATAAAGATTACTTTTAATATAACAGGAAGGCAGGAATACGGGTGCAACACAGGCTAACATTAGACAACGACCGACCAACACTGAATCAAAACTAAACACACAGATGAATCAAACATAACGAGGTGGAAAACAGGTGTAACAGATGAAACAGGACGCTGAACGGGAGGCTGATGAGGGAGTGAGTTCGGGTGTGCAGACGAGAGGATCATGGGAAGTGTAGTGCAGGAGACGCAGACAGAACGGTGCAGACAAGACTGTGACACCTGTGGCATCAGTATTACTGTTCTGCTTTGTGGTTTGTTTGTTTTTTGGTCTTGATAAATTATACATAATGCTGTTAAATAACAACACTCCATGGTGTTATGGGAAAATTTGATTGTCATTGATTTACAGTGTTAATTTTCATTCGCTTAAGACATTGAAATGACCGTTGGTTGGACTGTGGTCTGACAACAATTGACTAATGTGTGTTTTAACACTGAGAAGCAGCTGTGACATCAGGAGGAGCCAGGTTGAAAAGGGACCCTTTGGCTCAGAGGTCATCCAATTTAGATCTTGTGAGTTTGTAAGAATTAACTCAGCAGGATTATATCACCAGCCGAGAAACCTTCCTTTGTTTAGATAAGAGCCTGCAAGCAGGTAAACTTGAGAGAAGGTATAAAGGCTGCTCGGCATTCTTCCTCCTCTGTCGCACTTGCTTCGCAGATTCTACTTGACTTCTGTGTGGCAACTGGGCCTTCTTGCAAGAATAAATACCTTTTAAAAGACAGCTTGAATAAAAATTGCTTGTTTTTACCACTAACAAGGCTCAAAATAGCCCCACAGTAACACGACAGCATAACAAGGGTCCCTACATTCAAACCGAAGCATTGAGAACTTTGTCAGTGTCCATAGAGTTTAATAAGAAGATATTTTATACACACAGTCAACTTCGCGAATACAGGAAGAAGCCATCTTTGAAAATTAGTCTCTACCAGTCAATCTACGAACACAGATCCAAGTGCGATGAACTGTGCAGAATCTCACATGATCCATTGTTTCCGGAAGAAACACAAACACGAACCATTTTCTTCTCTTCAGTATGTACATGTAGCCTACTGTTCGCGCTCACATTATCACCTTATTCACATCTTACCAGCGCACTTGGATCGGCGTTCGTAGATCGACTGGTAGATCGCTTAAACTGTTAAGCTGCATTTTGTTTTGTATCCCTCCACACAACAGACAAACACTTGCTTTACAAACCTGATTCTTTCAGTATCTGCAGAGATATCGTTTTCTGCTCTTGTGCCATTTCCTTTTTGGATGTTCCAAAATGTAAAACTGGAACAGCTGGAAATGCCCTCACTATTGCCCTTGCCATCTAAACAAATAAAAATATTTACAAACATTGTGTGGGCTGCGTCAGACTCTAGCATTACTACAATATTCTAATTATTTTGTATTATCATGTTGTGTAAATTGTTGAAACAAATATCAACTATTTATGTAATAAAAAAAAAGAGATAGATATTACAAAACTTCAAATACCATGGTGACAATGACCCCACAGCTACTGGCATCCTGCTGGAATGGATGTTTCAGAACTCTTCCTTTCCATTTTATGTCCACCCACTCCATTTTTCCATGGCTCGTTTTCATCATCTGTAGGTATTCACTGTATGTGATGTATTACGGGAATATGTATTAATTAAAAATAGATTTCAAAAAGCTTTGCTTTAAAATGATAGGTAAATTCAAACCTTATAATTCTTCTAATCGTAAAAGTCTGAGTACAACCAAATAATTATCTTAAACTCTTAATTTAATTAAGTTTATATTAAACCAATTTACAAGGTATGGCATGTAAATAAATTCATTAATTTAATGTAATTCGAAGTCTTTATAGCATTTGTAATGCCTCCATAAATTGTGACGTGATTAATTTAATTAGCAATTTGGGGAATTTCCTTTTTTTTCTTTTAAATTTAACAGGCTATTGGGTTAATATTTGGTGCAACCCTTTTAATGAATGTACATCAGTAAATATTTATCTTCAACAACCACTCCTTCGTTTAGGAATTTAACTCGTAATAAAATGAATACCTGATTTTGTGGGCAGCATGAATGGAATCGGCTTTCTCTGTGTGATATTTTGAAGGATCCATCAAGTACATTGTGTGGTTGACAGCATTTATGTACT
Source organism: Pimephales promelas (assembly GCF_016745375.1). The sequence continues at coordinate 324,002 of NW_024121277.1, read as the reverse complement.
GAAAATAATAAGGGGGGAAATGCAACCGATAATTTTTTTAATAATACACCAGACACTGTGAATAATGAAATATAAATATCAGTCTGCTACTCACCAGAAGTTTCCAATGGACTTCACTGATGTTAACAAATGACAGAATGGCCTGGTATTTGTCAAAGTTGACCTTATTAAGAAGTTAAATAATAATTACCTTTGCACTGTAAACAATAATTAGTAAATTTAGCTTTTCAAAGCAATATGTAAAGCTGGCATATTCACCATACATTCAGTATGTAGTGCTGGCAATAGATCATTTATATTTTTACATGCATAAAGTCCCTGCACAAAATTTTTAATTTCCTATTTTAAATACATTTAAAAGAAATAAAAAATATTTTTTTAATACTTCAATTGTCTGTAGAAGTTTCAGTTGTAATCTACATTAATATTTTCTCAAAAAAAAAAAATGTACCACCCACTGTCACAGAACAGAATGGCACAGACGGGTGAGTATGAACAAGGTTTATTGAATGACAGTCACAGGATGGTAAGTAGAGTGCTAGTTGAAGTTGATGAGGGTTATGAACAGTCTGATGATGTTTTCCTTATCTGAGCAGGAGCGGGAGAATGGAGAGCTGACCGGAACAGCGGAGCTGGAGACTGAAGGGGACTGGCAGCAGACGGGGACCAAGGACAGGAACAGACGGGAGACTGACGGGTTGGAGATACAATGCAGGTAAGTAGAATCAGGAACGTAAGGTAGCGATAGAGAGTCTGTAATCGTGGTAGAGACGAGACCAGACAGTGAGTGACTGAATGAGGTGAGTATATATGGAGTGAATGATAGTCCGGATAAGTGGTGGCAGGTGGTGACGACAGGTGGTGATGATCAGTAGTCAGGGGAACCGGAACGAGTAGGCGGAGTGAAGGTATCTGGTGCTGACGCAGATGGATCCGTGACAGTACCCCCCCCCCCCACGGCCAGCTCCAGCTGGCGGGCGGGACCGACGACGGGGACGGCCACGGCCCCTGGGTGCAGGACGACCTGGATGGGCCGAATGGAAGTCCTGGAGTAGGGTGGGATCAAGAATGTCCTCCCGCTGAACCCAACATCTCTCTTCCACCCCAAAGCCTTCCCAGTCGACGAGGTATTCCAGAAGGCCGCCCCGTCGCCGGGAGTCGAGGATTTCTCGCACTTGGTAGATGTTATCATCCTCCGGATCCACAGGAGGAGGGGGCACGTCCGCAGCACCAGACCCTGGGGAGGAAGGAGTGAGAGGATTAGTATAGGGCTTGAGGAGGGAGACATGGAATGTAGGTGCGATGCGGTAGTGAGCAGGAAGAGTGAGTCGATAGGTGACGGGGTTGATCTGCCTCTGTATGGCGAACGGACCGATGTATCTGGGACTCAGCTTACGACAGGGCTGTCGGAGACGGATGTCCCGGGTGGAGAGCCAGACCAGTTGACCCGGATGGTATTGGAGAGTGGAGGCACGTCGAACATCCGCCTGGGTCTTGTGTCTGCGGACAGCCCGCTGGAGGTGAGTGTGAGCTGAGTCCCAGACCCTCTCGCTCGTCTGGAACCAGTGGTGGACTGCTGGAACATCTGATGGTTCACCGGACCAGGGAAACAGTGGAGGTTGGTACCCGAGTATGCACTGGAAGGGTGTGAGCCCTGTGGTGGATTGACGGAGAGAGTTTTGTGCATACTCGGCCCACGGCAGGTAGCGGCTCCAGCAGTCCTGATGGTCGTGGCAGTATGACCGTAAGTATCTCCCGATTTCCTGGATCTTCCGCTCAGTCTGGCCGTTGGACTGGGGGTGGTATCCTGACGTAAGGCTGACGGAAACGCCCAGGAGATTGAAGAAGGCCTTCCACACACGGGAGATAAATTGTGGACCTCTGTCAGATACGACATCCTCGGGGATTCCAAAGTTTCTGAAAACGTATTGGAATAGGGCTTCAGCGGTCTCAAAGGCCGTAGGAAGGCCGGGGAGAGGAATGAGTTTGCAGGCCTTGGAGAATCGGTCGACTACCACAAGAATGCAGGTGTGATTGTGGGAACGGGGAAGGTCGGTGACGAAGTCGACCCCTAGATGGGACCAGGGTCGAGTGGGAATTGGTAGGGGAGTGAGCTTGCCTTCAGGAAGATGACGGGGAACCTTGGCCATGGCACAGACTGAGCATCCCCTGACGTATCGGGAGATATCCTGGGCCATACCCGGCCACCAGTAACGCTGTTGGACGAGCGAGAGAGTTCCTTGGCTGCCTGGGTGTCCAGAGCCCGGAGAGGTATGTACTGAGTCCATGAGGGACAGGCGTAGACGTGTCGGGACGTAAACCCGTCCCTCTGGACCTCCCGGCGGAGCAGGTTCGGCTTGAGTGGCGTCTGTAATGTGATCGTCCATACTCCACTGAATGGGACTTACGACGATGGCTGGAGGGAGGATGGTCTCGGGACTTAGAGGAGGAGAATTGGGCTGGAACTGTCGTGATAATGCGTCTGCTTTTACATTTTTGTATCCAGGGCGGTAGGTGACGGAGAAGTTGAAGCGGGTGAAGAAGAGGGCCCAGCGAGCTTGACGGGGATTGAGTCTTCTAGCCTCCCGGAGGTATTCGAGATTCCGGTGGTCCGTGATAACTGTAAACGGGTGTTGAGCCCCCTCCAGCCAGTGTCTCCATTCCTCCAAGGCCAGTTTGATGGCTAGCAGCTCTCGGTTGCCGATATCATAGTTCTGCTCCGCCGGGGACAGTTTCTTGGAATAGAAGGCACATGGATGGAGTTGCACTGGAGTCCCCTGCCGCTGGGAAAGAACCGCTCCTACCCCAGAGGTGGAGGCATCCACTTCCACGATGAAGGGTAGAGCTGGATTGGGAAGGGAGAGGGTAGGAGCGGAACTGAAGGCCCTTTTCAAGCTGTCAAACGCCCGTGTGGAGTCGGTGTTCCAGGACAGAGACTTGGCCCCGCCCTTGAGGAGATTAGTGAGAGGGGAGCAGGTCTGACTGAAGTTTTTGATGAAGCGTCGATAGAAGTTAGCAAACCCAAGGAACCGTTGAAGGTCTTTCCGAGAGGTGGGTTGTGGCCAGTTGTTGACGGCATCCACCTTCCTCTGGTCCATGGTTATACCGCGGGGAGTGATGAGGTAGCCCAGGAACTGAACGGTGTCTCGGTGGAATTCGCACTTTTCTAGTTTCAGGAAGAGTTGATGGTCTCTGAGGTGTTGGAGTACGGTTTGGACATGGCGGATATGAGTGGGTAGATCGGGAGAGTATATGAGGATATCATCGATATAGATGATGACAAATTGGTGTAGTAAGTCTCTGAAGATCTCGTTCATGAACCCCTGGAACACGGCGGGTGCGTTGGACAATCCGAAGGGCATGACGAGGTACTCGTAGTGCCCCGCAGGGGTGATGAAAGCTGTCTTCCACTCGTCACCTTCACGGATGCGGATGAGATTGTACGCGCTCCGGAGATCGAGTTTGGAGTAGACAGTAGCCCCACGGAGTTGTTCCAGAGCGGCGGGGACCAGAGGAAGGGGATAGCGGTATTTGACGGTGGATTGATTGAGGATACGATAATCGATGCAGGGGCGCAAGCCTCCGTCCTTCTTGCCCACGAAGAAGAAGCTTGATGCGGCAGGGGACGTGGATGGTCGAATAAATCCTTGACTTAAGGCTTCCTGGATGTACTCCTCCATGGCCTTCTGCTCCGGGATGGACAGAGAATAGATCTTACCTCGCGGGAGGACCGCCCCAGGCAGCAGGTCGATCGCACAGTCCCATGGCCGATGAGGTGGTAAAGTGGTTGCCAGCTGTTTATCAAAGATCTCCTGGAACGCCCGGTAAGGTGGAGGAATGTCCGTGAGGGACACAGCAGAGGAATCTTCCACGGAGGTGGCGGAGAGAGAGATTTTCTGAACCGGAGTGACTGGACGGAGAATGGACTTGGAAATGACAGGCAGACAATGATGATGGCATTCTTCACCCCACTGTAGGACCTCACCGGTTGACCATTGAATATGTGGTGAATGGAGTTCCAACCACGGGCGTCCCAGGATGATCTCGGCCGTCGAGCCCTCCAGCACCAGAAAGGAAATTGCCTCCTTGTGAAGCCAGCCGATCTCTAGCCCTAGATCCGGGCTGCGGTGTCCAATCCGGCCACGGCCAAGAGGTTTTCCGACGATGGATTGAACGTGAAGGGTGTGAGGAATGGTATGTTGCTTCGTTTGGAGCCGATGGAGAGTGGTGAGTGAGATGAAGTTACCGGCGGATCCGGAGTCAATTAGCGCTTGAACTGGAAGGGAACGATTCATATAAGTGATAGTAGCAGATGTATATTTCATATTCGATATGGATAGGGGTAACTGAACCGTACTCACTGCGGGTCGAGGTGGACGAATGGGACAGGTGGATAACATATGTCCAGCAGCTCCGCAATATAGACATAGTCCGTTGGTTATACGGTGATTGCGCTCGGAGATCGGTAGGCGAGCAGACCCGATCTCCATCGGCTCTGGTGCTGGAGGACTGTAAGCGGCAGATGGGCGAGGAGGCGGAGGTGCAGGGCTATCTAGCTGGCAAGCAGTGCGGCGTTGGTCGATGCGGATGGATCGCTGTATAATGCTCTCGATACCCACTGTGTCATCGTAGATGGCTAACTGAAGACGAATGTCGGGATTCAAACCGTGGCGGTATGCAGTGATGAGTGCAGACTCATTCCATCCCAGCGAAGCGGCGAGGGTCCGGAACTGCAGAGCATATGCAGCCACTGACAATCTCCCTTGCTTCAAACGAAACAGCTGATCCTGCACGGAGATCGAGTGCAGAGATTGTGAGAACACTTCCAGGAAGTGATTGGAGAATGAGGCGAAGGTTCTGGTGACGGGCCCACGATCTTTCCATAGGGCATGAGCCCATTGAAGAGCCCGACCCCGGAGAAGGGAGATAAAGAAAGCGACCTTCGATTCTTCAGTGGGGAACGAGGATGGAATCATTTTCATGTAGAGCTCGCACTGCAGAAGGAAGCCGCTGCACTCCTCCTCCTCGCCAGAGAAGGGCGCTGGTTGGGCCATGGGACATACAGAGGCAGCGGCAGAGGAAAAGGCTACGGTGGAAGTAGCGAGCACAGATGCACTAGTCCGGGGAAGGGTTGCTGTCGATGGGGAACTCGTGTCCGTGGTGGTGGCGGGCGTAGGTTGAAGCATGTTTAGGTTGGTCTGGTCTTCTGTCACAGAACAGAATGGCACAGACGGGTGAGTATGAACAAGGTTTATTGAATGACAGTCACAGGATGGTAAGTAGAGTGCTAGTTGAAGTTGATGAGGGTTATGAACAGTCTGATGATGTTTTCCTTATCTGAGCAGGAGCGGGAGAATGGAGAGCTGACCGGAACAGCGGAGCTGGAGACTGAAGGGGACTGGCAGCAGACGGGGACCAAGGACAGGAACAGACGGGAGACTGACGGGTTGGAGATACAATGCAGGTAAGTAGAATCAGGAACGTAAGGTAGCGATAGAGAGTCTGTAATCGTGGTAGAGACGAGACCAGACAGTGAGTGACTGAATGAGGTGAGTATATATGGAGTGAATGATAGTCCGGATAAGTGGTGGCAGGTGGTGACGACAGGTGGTGATGATCAGTAGTCAGGGGAACCGGAACGAGTAGGCGGAGTGAAGGTATCTGGTGCTGACGCAGATGGATCCGTGACACCCACAAAATGATAAACCACATATAGGCCTAATATTAATATTGAGTAACAATTGTGTAGTGTTATATTCTAAGTAGTAAACTATTTCAGATTGGCTGTAATTACATTGGCTGCAGTAAAGCTAAAACTGTAATGTTTAGATTAGGATTATTACTTTTAATTCTGTAGAAGGAATGACAGCTTTATATTTACAGTATACCTTCTTCAATGTTTTGAAAGGAAATGGCTTCTGGAGTGGTGTGCCATATCTCCCCCTCTTTTTAGGGCCCGAGCACTAACAGTGCGAGGACCCTATTGAAACTGTTAGGATTATTATTAGGGCCCGAGCACTAACAGTGCGAGGACCCTATTGAAACTGTTAGGGTTATTAGGGCCCGAGCACTAACAGTGCGAGGACCCTATTGAAACTGTTAGGATTATTTTTTTTTTTCTTTTTTCTGCAAAGTAAGTGCCATTTTCGGGGCCGCAACATGCTCAAAAACTCACCAAATTTGGCACGCATGTCAGGACTGGTGAAAAATTTCGTATTTTGTGGGTTTCGCGGATGGGCGGGGCAAAATAGCACGATAGCGCCACCTAGAAAATTGGAAAAAATTAGCCCCTCGTCCACGTTCAACCTACATGCACGAAATTTGGTGGGGATGTGTATCATAGCAAGACGCACAAAAAAGCCTCAAGAACCCATACCCTAAACTCGACAGGATGTCCGCCATTTTGAATTTGGCGGCCATTTTTGGACGATTTACAGACTCCGTACTTTAACGAACTCCTCCTAGGGATTTAGTCGGATGGACTTAAAATTTCTGCTGTGCCTTCTAAAGGCATTGACGATGTAAAGTTGTGCTATCTGCGCGTTTTCGTCGATGGGCGTGTCCGTGGCGTCGAAGATTCGCCATGAAACAGGAAGTTGTAATAACTTGGCTGTAAATGCCCAGACCTGCACGAAATTTTACACATTTGACTAGAGTCCCGCCCTGAACAAATCTACATGCCGACATTCACCCACAGTCATAGCGCCACCTGCTGGCAACAGGAAGTGACCTTTAACGTAGCAGCCCCCGCCATATGTTTGACCGACATGTACGAAATTTCTGTGGTACATCTACCATGACCAGACGTACAAAAAAGCCTCAAGAACCCATACCCTAAACTCGACAGTAAGTCCGCCATTTTGAATTTGGCGACCGATTTGGGACGATTTACACACTCCGTACTTTAACAAACTCCTCCTAGGGAATTAGTTGGATCAACTTCAAATTTCTGCTGTACCTTCTAAAGGCATTGACGATGTAAAGTTGTGCTATCTGCGTGTTTTCGTCGATGGGCGTGTCCGTGGCGTCAATGATTCGCCATGAAACAGGAAGTTGTTGTAACTTGGCTGTAAATGCCCAGATCTGCACGAAATTTTACACATTTGACAAGAGTCCCACCCTGAACAAATCTACATGCCGACATTCACCCACAGTCATAGCGCCACCTAGTGGCAACAGGAAGTGACCTTAAACGAAGCAGCCCCCGCCGCTTGTTTGACCGACATGTACGAAACTTCTGTGGTACATCTACTATGACCAGACGCACAAAACAGCCTCTTGGAGCGATGCCCTAAACTTGACAGGAAGTCCACCATTTTGAATTTGGAGGCCATTTTTGGACGATTTACAGACTCCGTACTTTAACGAACTCCTCCTAGGGATTTAGTCGGACCGACTTCACATTTCTGCTGTGCCTTCTAAAGGCATTGACGATGTAAAGTTGTGCTATCTGCGCATTTTCGTCGATGGGCGTGTCCGAAGCGTTGATGATTCGCCATGAAACAGGAAGTTGTAGTAACTTGGCTGTAAATGCCCAGATCTGCACGAAATTTTACATATTTGACAAGAGTCCCACCCTGAACAAATCTACATGCCGACATTCACCCACAGTCATAGCGCCACCTGCTGGCAACAGGAAGTGGCCTTTAACAAAGCAGCCCCCGCCGCATGTTTGACCGACATGTAAGAAATTTCTGTGGTACATCTACCATGTCCAGACGCACAGAAAAGTCTCCTGGAGCGATGCCTTAAACTCAACAGGAAGTCGGCCATTTCTAATTTTCCGACATTCACCCACAGTCATAGCGCCACCTGCTGGCAACAGGAAGTGACCTTTAACGAAGCAGCGTAGTAAATACACAGCCGCACTGGCTGAGCTGCAGAAAATGCAACGCGGCCGCCTCAGACCCCGACGTGCTACAGGTGCGAGTGTCCGAAGCGTTGATGATTCGCCATGAAACAGGAAGTTGTAGTAACTTGGCTGTAAATGCCCAGATCTGCACGAAATTTTACATATTTGACAAGAGTCCCACCCTGAACAAATCTACATGCCGACATTCACCCACAGTCATAGCGCCACCTGCTGGCAACAGGAAGTGGCCTTTAACAAAGCAGCCCCCGCCGCATGTTTGACCGATATGTAAGAAATTTCTGTGGTACATCTACCATGTCCAGACGCACAGAAAAGTCTCCTGGAGCGATGCCTTAAACTCAACAGGAAGTCGGCCATTTCTAATTTTACCGCCATTTTTGGATGATTTACTCATTACGTACTTTAACTAACTCCTCCTAGGGCTTTAGTCGGATCGACTTCACATTTCTGCTGTGCCTTCTAAAGGCATTGACGATGTAAAGTTGTGCTATCTGCGGGTTTTCGTCGATGGGCGTGTCCGTGGCGTCGATGATTCGCCTTGAAACAGGAAGTTGTAGTAACTTGACTGTAAAAGCCCAGATATGTATGAAATTTTACACCTTTGACGAGAGTCCCGCCCTGAACAAATCTACATTCCGACATTCACCCACAGTCATAGCGCCACCTGCTGGCAACAGGAAGTGACCTTTAACGAAGCAGCGTAGTAAATACACAGCCGCACTGGCTGAGCTGCAGAAAATGCAACGCGGCCGCCTCAGACCCCGACGTGCTACAGGTGCGAGGGCCCGCCCATCGCTGCTTGCAGCTTTAATTTTTTTTTTTTTTCTTTTTTCTGCAAAGTAAGTGCCATTTTCGGGGCCGCAACATGCTCAAAAACTCACCAAATTTGGCACGCATGTCAGGACTGGTGAAAAATTTCGTATTTTGTGGGTTTCGCAGATGGGCGGGGCAAAATGGCACGCTAGCGCCACCTAGAAAATTGGAAAAAATTAGCCCCTCGTCCACGTTCAACCTACATGCACGAAATTTGGTGGGGACGTGTATCATATCAAGACGCACAAAAAAGCCTCAAGAACCCATACCATAAACTCGACAGGAGGTCCGCCATTTTGAATTTGGCGGCCATTTTTGGACGATTTACACACTCCGTACTTTAACGAACTCCTCCTAGGGATTTAGTCGGATCGACTTAAAATTTCTGCTGTGCCTTCTAAAGGCATTGACGATGTAAAGTTGTGCTATCTGCGCGTTTTCGTCGATGGGCGTGTCCGTGGCGTCGAAGATTCGCCATGAAACAGGAAGTTGTACTAACTTGGCTGTAAATGCCCAGATCTGCACGAAATTTTACACATTTGACAAGAGTCACGCCCTGAACAAATCTACATGCCGACATTCACCCACAGTCATAGCGCCACCTGCTGGCAACAGGAAGTGACCTTTAACGAAGCAGCCCCCGCCGCTTGTTTGACCGACATGTACGAAATTTCTGTGGTACATCTACCATGACCAGACGCACAAAAAAGCCTCAAGAACCCATACCCTAAACTCGACAGGAAGTCCGCCATTTTGAATTCGGCGACCGATTTGGGATGATTTACACACTCCGTACTTTAACGAACTCCTCCTAGGGAATTAGTCGGATCAACTTCAAATTTCTGCTGTACCTTCTAAAGGCATTGACGATGTAAAGTTGTGCTATCTGCGCGTTTTCGTCGATGGGCGTGTCCGTGGCGTCGATGATTCGCCATGAAACAGGAAGTTGTAGTAACTTGGCTGTAAATGCCCAGATCTGCACAAGATTTTACACATTTGACAAGAGTCCCGCCCTGAACAAATCCACATGTCTACATTCACCAACAGTCATAGCGCCACCTAGTGACAGCAGGAAGTGACCTTTAACGAAGCATCCCCCGCCGCATGTTTGACCGACATGTACGAAATTTCTGTCGTACATCTACCATGTCCAGACGCACAGAAAAGTCTCTTGGAGCGATGCCCTAAACTCAACAGGACGTCGGCCATTTCTAATTTTACTGCGAATTTTGGATGATTTACTCATTACGTACTTTAACGAACTCCAAGTAGGGATTTAGTCGGACCAACTTCACATTTCTGCTGTGCCTTCTAAAGGCATTGACGATGTAAAGTTGTGCTATCTGCGCATTTTCGTCGATGGGCGTGGCCCTGGCGTCGAAGATTCGCCATGAAACAGGAAGTTGTAGTAACTTGGCTGTAAATGCCCAGATCTGCACAAAATTTAACACATTTGACAAGAGTCCCGCCCTGAACAAATCTACATGCCGACATTCACCCACAGTCATAGCGCCACCTGCTGGCAACAGGAAGTGACCTTTAACGAAGCAGCCCCCGCCGCTTGTTTGACCGACATGTACGAAATTTCTGTGGTACATCTACCATGACCAGACGCACAAAAAAGCCTCAAGAACCCATACCCTAAACTCGACAGGAAGTCCGCCATTTTGAATTCGGCGACCGATTTGGGACGATTTACACACTCCGTACTTTAACGAACTCCTCCTAGGGAATTAGTCGGATCAACTTCAAATTTCTGCTGTACCTTCTAAAGGCATTGACGATGTAAAGTTGTGCTATCTGCGCGTTTTCGTCGATGGGCGTGTCCGTGGCGTCGATGATTCGCCATGAAACAGGAAGTTGTAGTAACTTGGCTGTAAATGCCCAGATCTGCACAAGATTTTACACATTTGACAAGAGTCCCGCCCTGAACAAATCCACATGTCTACATTCACCAACAGTCATAGCGCCACCTAGTGACAGCAGGAAGTGACCTTTAACGAAGCATCCCCCGCCGCATGTTTGACCGACATGTACGAAATTTCTGTCGTACATCTACCATGTCCAGACGCACAGAAAAGTCTCTTGGAGCGATGCCCTAAACTCAACAGGACGTCGGCCATTTCTAATTTTACTGCGAATTTTGGATGATTTACTCATTACGTACTTTAACGAACTCCAAGTAGGGATTTAGTCGGACCAACTTCACATTTCTGCTGTGCCTTCTAAAGGCATTGACGATGTAAAGTTGTGCTATCTGCGCATTTTCGTCGATGGGCGTGGCCCTGGCGTCGAAGATTCGCCATGAAACAGGAAGTTGTAGTAACTTGGCTGTAAATGCCCAGATCTGCACAAAATTTAACACATTTGACAAGAGTCCCGCCCTGAACAAATCTACATGCCGACATTCACCCACAGTCATAGCGCCACCTGCTGGCAACAGGAAGTGACCTTTAATGAAGCAGCGTAGCAAATTCACAGCCGCACCGGCTGAGCTGCAAAATATGCAACGCGGCCGCCTCACACCCCGACGCGCTACAGGTGCGAGGGCCCGCCCATCGCTGCTTGCAGCTTTAATTAGGGCCCGAGCACTAACAGTGCGAGGACCCTATTGAAACTGTTAGGGTTATTTTTTTTTTTCTTTTTTCTGCAAAGTAAGCGCCATTTTCGGGGCCGCAACATGCTCAAAAACTCACCAAATTTGGCACGCATGTCAGGACTGGTGAAAAATTTCGTATTTTGTGGGTTTCACGGATGGGTGTGGCAAAACGGCACGCTAGCGCCACCTAGAAAATTGGAAAAAATTAGCCCCTCGTCCATGTTCAACCTACATGCACGAAATTTGGTGGGGACGTGTATCATATCAAGATGCACAAAAAAGCCTCAAGAACCCATACCATAAACTCGACAGGAAGTCCGCCATTTTGAATTTGGCGGCCATTTTTGGACGATTTACACACTCCGTACTTTAACGAACTCCTCCTAGGGATTTAGTCGGATCGACTTCAAATTTCTGCTGTGCCTTCTAAAGGCATTGACGATGTAAAGTTGTGCTATCTGCGCTTTTTCGTTGATGGGCGTGTCCGTGGCGTCGAAGATTCGCCATGAAACAGGAAGTTGTAGTAACTTGGCTGTAAATGCCCAGATCTGCACGAAATTTTACACATTTGACAAGAGTCCCGTCCCGAACAAATCTACATGCCGACATTCACCCACAGTCATAGCGCCACCTGCTGGCAACAGGAAGTGTACTTTAACGAAGCAGCCCCCGCCGCTTGTTTGACCGATATGTACGAAATTTCTGTGGTACATCTACCATGACCAGACGCACAAAAAAGCCTCAAGAACCCATACCCTAAACTCGTCAGGAAGTCCGCCATTTTGAATTTGGCGACCGATTTGGGACGATTTACACACTCCGTACTTTAACGAACTCCTCCTAGGGATTTAGTCGGATCAACTTCAAATTTCTGCTGTACCTTCTAAATGCATTGACGATGTAAAGTTGTGCTATCTGCGCGTTTTCGTCGATGGGTGTGACCGTGGCGTCGATGATTCGCCATGAAACAGGAAGTTGTAGTAACTTGGCTGTAAATGCTCAGATCTGCACGAAATTTTACACATTTGACAAGAGTCCCGCCCTGAACAAATCTACATGCCGATATTCACCCACAGTCATAGCGCCATCTGCTGGCAACAGGAAGTGACCTTTAATGAAGCATCCCCCGCCGCTTGTTTGACCGACATGTACGAAATTTCTGTGGTGCATCTACCATGACCAGACGCACAAAAAAGCCTCAAGAACCCATACCTTAAACTCGACAGGAAGTCCGCCATTTTGAATTTGGCCACCCATTTGGGAAGATTTACACACTCCGTACTTTAACGAACTCCTCCTAGGGATTTAGTCGGATCAACTTCAAATTTCTGCTGTACCTTCTAAAGGCATTGACGATGTAAAGTTGTGCTATCTGCGCGTTTTCGTCGATGGGTGTGTCCGTGGCGTCGATGATTCGCCATGAAACAGGAAGTTGTAGTAACTTGGCTGTAAATGCCCAGATCTGCACGAAATTTAACAGGTTTGACAAGAGTCCCGCCCTGAACAAATCTACATGCTGACATTCACCCACAGTCATAGCGCCACCTCCTGGCAACAGGAAGTGACCTTTAACGAAGCCGCGTAGCAAATGCACATCCGCACTGGCTGAGCTGCAGAAAATGCAACACGGCTGCCTCAGACCCCGACGTGCTACAGGTGCGAGGGCCCGCCCATCGCTGCTTGCAGCTTTAATTATTATTATTATTTTTTTTTTTTTTCTTTTTTCTGCAAAGTAAGTGCCATTTTCGGGGCCGCAACATGCTCAAAAACTCACCAAATTTGGCACGCATGTCAGGACTGGTGAAAAATTTCGTATTTTGTGGGTTTCGCAGATGGGCGGGGCAAAATGGCACGCTAGCGCCACCTAGAAAATTGGAAAAAATTAGCCCCTCGTTCACGTTCAACCTACATGCACGAAATTTGGTAGGGACGTGTATCATATCAAGACGCACAAAAAAGCCTCAAGAACCCATACCCTAAACTTGACAGGAGGTCCGCCATTTTGAATTTGGCGGCCATTTTTGGACGATTTACAGACTCCGTACTTTAACGAACTCCTCCTAGGGATTTAGTCGGATCGACTTAAAATTTCTGCTGTGCCTTCTAAAGGCATTGACGATGTAAAGTTGTGCTATCTGCGCGTTTTCGTCGATGGGCGTGTCCGTGGCGTCGAAGATTCGCCATGAAACAGGAAGTTGTAGTAACTTGGTTGTAAATGCCCAGATCTGCACGAAATTTTACACATTTGACAAGAGTCCCGCCCTGAACAAATCTACATGCCGACATTCACCCACAGTCATAGCGCCACCTGCTGGCAACAGGAAGTGACCTTTAACGAAGCAGCCCCCGCCGCTTGTTTGAACGACATGTACGAAATTTCTGTGGTACATCTACCATGACCAGACGCACAAAAAAGCCTCAAGAACCCATACCCTAAACTCGACAGGAAGTCCACCATTTTGAATTTGGCGACCGATTTGGGACGATTTACACACTCCGTACTTTAACGAACTCCTCCTAGGGATTTAGTGGGATCAACTTCAAATTTCTGCTGTACCTTCTAAAGGCATTGACGATGTAAAGTTGTGCTATCTGCGCATTTTCGTCGATGGGTGTGACCGTGGCGTCGATGATTCGCCATGAAACAGGAAGTTGTAGTAACTTGGCTGTAAATGCTCAGATCTGCACGAAATTTTACACATTTGACAAGAGTCCCGCCCCGAACAAATCTACATGCCGATATTCACCCACAGTCATAGCGCCATCTGCTGGCAAAAGGAAGTGACCTTTAATGAAGCAGCCCCCGCCGCTTGTTTGACCGACATGTACGAAATTTCTGTGGTGCATCTACCATGACTAGACGCACAAAAAAGCCTCAAGAACCCATACCCTAAACTCGACAGGAAGTCCGCCATTTTGAATTTGGCCACCCATTTGGGAAGATTTACACACTCCGTACTTTAACGAACTCCTCCTAGGGATTTAGTCGGATCAACTTCAAATTTCTGCTGTACCTTCTAAAGGCATTGACGATGTAAAGTTGTGCTATCTGCGCGTTTTCGTCGATGGGTGTGTCCGTGGCGTCGATGATTCGCCATGAAACAGGAAGTTGTAGTAACTTGGCTGTAAATGCCCAGATCCGCACGAAATTTAACACGTTTGACAAGAGTCCCGCCCTGAACAAATCTACATGCCGACATTCACCCACAGTCATAGCGCCACCTCCTGGCAACAGGAAGTGACCTTTAACGAAGCAGCGTAGCAAATGCACATCCGCACTGGCTGAGCTGCAGAAAATGCAACACGGCTGCCTCAGACCCCGACGTGCTACAGGTGCGAGGGCCCGCCCATCGCTGCTTGCAGCTTTAATTTTTTTTTGCTCCCGTTCTTTCCACTTCTCCTGGTCCACTCTAAACGTCTGCATAAAGTAAAGTTTTGATGGAGGCATTCAATTATAATTTCAGTAAATTTGGAGAACTGTTTTAGATACTAATAAAAATAATGTGATGACATACAAAATTTAAGTTTATTTATATTTACTTTGACTTAAACACTTTTATCCATACCACCTCTAATGAAACTATAATTAAGGTATTCAAACCTTTCTTCTTAAAGCTCATTTGGAATCTTCATATTCCTTCAGGAGAGCAGTGTGAGTGGTCTGGTACCGAGCCACAAAAACATCAAGCCTAGTCAGGCGGCCAGAGGGAAATCTAACGTGTTTTAAATCCCACTGGCTCTTCTCCATAATGCCCTGGGTTCTGTTGTCCTCTGTTATGTTCTGAGAAATGTATAAAAAACAGGGAAATGTTAAACACATTAAGTAAATAAGTAATAAAGCCGTGAAATGTAAAATATATTATAATTACTTTTCTTGGAAGCTTTCTGAGGGTGTTGAATTTCCGAGAGCACTGCTCATATTGTGGTCCCGTCCCATGTCGTCCAAGGTCACCTTTGAACAAAAGTGCATAAGTAAAGCCATGTGTTTAATTTTCATAAAACCAAGCAAGATTTTTATATCGATAATGGATATATTGATTAATGATGGCAAACCTAGCATTATGCCGGTCCACAATCCAGAATATGGTAGAATGTATTTTTTGAGGTGCTTGATAAGGCCTCTGCAGAACTAGATATTCGGCTCTCCAGACCTGTCCAGTGGAGCTTGGGAAATTACTTCATTGCAACGTTTCGCAAATCCGTTGTCTCCATCGATGTCCTTAATATAATGTGACAATGTGTTATTATTACACAGGTTTGTTTGAAAATTAAAAAAAAAACTGACAAAACTTTAACAAGTTTCAGCTTTGACCTTTTTGATAATGTCGGGGCAGGACATGCCGGACATGTACAGTACTTGGTGCCATGTGTTGTTGAGGTTGTGCTGTTTTGTCCCAAATTTTTTGATAAGTAGTTAAAATTTTTGGAGAGCAATACAACACAGCCCACCACACAATGAACATTAAAGAACCACATCAATGACACATAAAATGAACAATTATTAAAAATACTGCTAATTTTTTTTTCTATTTTTCACTGTGTTCACTGTCTGTTAATCTTCAGTGTACCCAGCTTTCCCATGTGTTTCTTTGTTTCATCTCATTCATATGTTTGTCTGCTTGGTTACCGATTAATAAGTGTCCTAATTTCATGTGTGTCTAGTTAATTAGCTCTCTTGTTTTTCTGTGTCTGTTAGTTGTCAAACTTTGTTTAATGTCACAAATGCTAACTTTTTCCTTATATATCTAATATATAATTTCCTAATGATCCTAAATCATGTGCTTTTTTACCACTACCAATTGACAATCATACTGTAACATATGTTTGAGGCTGTAGATGCTGTGGACTTTATATTTATTATACATTTCTGTCTTGTTATACTAAAATGATGCTGTGTTGTGTTGTTCCAGTAAATAATTTAGTTTTTTTTTTAATTAGGTATTTTCTGACAACACACACTTACAAAACACACTAAAGTTACTTTCTCTACTGACAAAAGGCTGTGTTGTTTCTATGTCCTACTGTTATTATTGTTATGAGTATTTACATGTAATGAAATTGTTCCATAAATTTGTTGTTAAATGGTAGTAATTTTCAAATATGCATCATTGTAACCTACTTTTCTATCATTGTAAACTAGCTGCTCTCCATGGCATTTATCTAAGTACATTTTCACTCACGAAAGTTAACTTCATTAACTTTTCTTTATATTATTTACTTGATAACAACAGTATACCTTCGCATATTTTTTTCAAATTAAAACCATAAATGTTCAAATGCAAACTTGGTATTGACATTTACCTCAAAGCTCTCACTTTTGGACTTGGTTGTCTCATCCAATGTTGCTCTCAGCAGCCACGACTGCAGGTTTTTGAAATGTTTCTCTACATTGGGACCACAGGATGGACTGGAGAACACAACTGCAGCACTTTGAACCATGTCGTCTAGTTCGATTAAAGTGCTTGCAGTTGTCAGTGAACCGAAGACGTGCATGGCCAGATGGTAGTGGTTTGGCGCACTGTGGAATGTAACAAAAATAATTAGGTTCAAGAATATAACTATGGTCTTCAAGGTTATATGTTGATAGATGATATAATGTACAACTTGTGTGTATTATATCCAAATCTACACTTGGTATACACTATGTTATACTTAATGGTCTTTTGTATATTTGTTGAATAGATCATTATTCTATTAATTTTACAGGCAAAGACAATTTAGGAGAATTCAGAAGCCACACAGCTAACAGAAAACGTGCATTTTGATAGTTCAGATGACATTGCCAGTAACATTAATTTTTTGGTATTAGGAAAATAGAGCTATTGCTGTTGTGTTTTTTAGCCTAGCATATTAAAAATTGGTATAAATTTTATTGTACTCTTAGCAACTGACACTAAAAGAGGATTGTCACAAACAGTCATTTTTTTCAAGTACACAACTTACTACTTTCTGCACATTTCCTTGGCGTTCTTCATAACGTGGCTGAGACAACGATGAAGAATAGGCACTTCAAAATCTGCTTTTTTTTCCTTGACCACTTGCTATATTATAGTAGTGGTCAATTGTGTCTTTCAGGTTTTTCTTTGCAAATGACCCTGCATCAACACCATTGATCGATCACACAGGATCATGATGGGTCACCGCATACCTTTTTTCCCAAAACACCTTGCCACATAAGTCTGATACGCCTCAAGGAAGTAATTAACTGAGGCCGTGGTGTGATCACTGGTAAGGTATGTGGCAACAGGTAGTGGAGATGAGTTTTTATGGGGATTCCTGACCACCAACTCATATACATAGAAAGGAGGACATCCTTTCTGCTTTTTCATGATACTGCCAGTTGCATCCAGGTAGACAATGTCCTCCTGGCATCGCTCCTGATAAATTTCTATCCCCCTGCGTGACCAAAGAAGAACCCCTTTTGGGTGTAGCATCACTTTCTGTAGGACCTCATCAGGACTTCCTTTTTTCTGGGCAATCATTTTTTGAAGACTGATAATTTCATTACTGTGCAGCTGGCTTCTCTTTCGTGCTTCCCACGATATATTTTTCAGGACATTCAGACTTGGAGCCTCATCCCGACAGCCAGACTCCATAACATCTTCGGGTATGTTTGTTAATTTTTCAAGGAACATTGCTCGTGGAAGCTGTTGTCACAGTCTCCGTCTGCACCTTTCTGTCTGCGTCTTCTTCACTACACTTTCCAGGATCCTCTTGTCTCCACCCCTGAACTCGCTCCCTCATCAACCACCTGTGCATCATCATCTGTGTCACCTGTTCTCACCTCATTATGTTTGATTTCTGCTTGTATTTAGTTTGCCTGTGTTCATTCATTTATTGTCGGTCGATGTTCATGTTACCCTAAGTCCTGTGAGTGTTTCTGCCCGTCTTCTGTGCCTGTACTTGTTTGAGTCTTTAGTAAAGTAATTGTATTGGCGCATTTGCCTCTTTCCTCTTCTGCCTGCACTCCTCAACATACCGTGACAGCTGTCTTTTTAAGTCTTCGCCCAGTGATTTCCTTCGTGTGCCCTAACAGGTCTTCTTTTCAATTCTGTTAAATTATGAATACTCTTCTCCTCTTGGTAATTTACAATTGCCTTGAAGTCCTCTTCACTGTCCACAGTAACTGTCACTGTGACAGGGCAATCTTCAAATCTGCAGTAACCAAGGCAGGAGAATTCAGGGCTTGGATGTGATGAACCCATCACCTTCAGTTTGTGCCTTTTAAAGGCAATTGAGCAGTATGGGTTTATGGTCCTCAGACCTTTTGAGATCACATTTGTCCACTGGAGTCCTTTAAAGCTTCTTTCTTTTCTGTTCTTCTTCGGCTTTTCCCAATCGAGTGATTCAATGTAAAAGAATGATGGGTTCTTGGGTAAGTGGATTTTTATAAATCCATCGTCATCAGATGTATTACTCATTGACCCCTAATGAAGAAACAAAATGTTACTATAACCTGTACGTATGTCCATTAATTAAATGTTTTTGTTGTTTTTTTTAAACTGTGGAACATGTAATTCTAAACCTTTGTTTCTGCGACAGTAGTACAGTCAAACGTGAACACGGACAAATACTTATTTTTCACATATTGTAATTGTAACATTAACAATAACATGGAATAATGTGATGGGAAGTCAATGTAGAACACTAGATTGAAAACCTGTATAAATACAAAGAGTGAAGACTGACCTTCTCTGAAGACTCGTGTCCTTCATCTTCAGTAGCACTTCCACTGGCCACAGATAGCAGAGGAGATGGGGATTTTTCTGCCTGGTGCTTTTTGACAAAGTGAATAATGTAATAATGTTGTTTAAATGTAAACATTTCGAAAATAACCTTGTTTAAAAAATGACATGCCTGCATCTGTCTTTGAGAAACTCAATATAACAACATTTATTATTGAATCTCATTAGCAAGACTGTGTGTGTGTGTGTGCTCACCTTATGAAAAACATTTTGCAAAGGATAGCGACTGTTTTTAGTGTTTGCAATGGCAAGTGCAATGCACACTTGTCCCCAGAAGCCGTCTTTATTTGTAATATTATCATCATAGTTGCTGAGTTTCTTTTACAGGACCTCAACTGTCTCCACAATTTCATGGTCTACTATATGTGTGGTTTTGTTCTATTGGCGAAATAATGCATAAAAAAAATGACATAGTTAGACAAAGTTATTCAACTAAGTGTAATTGCACAGATGGATAGTTAATTGAATTACTCACCCCAAATAACTTGAATGAGTGTACTCTGGGTAAAATCAAAAGAGGAAGAAATTAGGATGACACATACACACACACACACACACACACATATAAATATCATTGCTGTAAAAATGTAGAATACTGTTCTGAAGAAACCATTTATAAATGAATATAACACACTTTTGACATTAAAGTAACTACTATTAACAAACATGAATTTATAAAACAATTTGTAGCCAAATTAATATCACTGTCACAGTCCTCGTCTGCACCAGTATGTCTTGTCATCAGCACTACACTTCCCAGGATCCTCTTGTCTCCACTCCTGAACTCACTCCCGCAATCACCCACCTGTACATCGTCTTCATCATCCGTGTCACCTGTTTTTCACATCATTATGTTTAATTCCTGCTTGTATTTAGTTCTCCCTGTTTCAGTCAGTCATTGTTGGTCGATGTTATTGTTACCCTGAGTTTTGTGAGTTTTCCTGCCCGTCTTCTTGTACCTGTACCTGTTTTGAGTGATTTAGTAAAGTATTTGAATTGGAGCATTTGCCTCTTCTGTCTTCTTCTGCCTGCACTCCACTACATACCTTGACAATTACGTTGCCGTATGGTAGTTCACATTTAGAAAAGTACTATTATTTATTTATTACTTATCTATTAATTACATATAAAAAAAAAATTAATAAACAGGATCATAATACTTCTGTTTTACACATAATGCATTATTAATATAAATTTAAGAAAATAGCCCACTTATAATTACTGTCTATAATCTGTATTCTAACGAGAAAACATCACACACACACACACACACACAAAAAACGTTTAA
The DNA here is from genome assembly GCF_016745375.1 of Pimephales promelas. The sequence goes on along the minus strand of NW_024121277.1, from coordinate 303,684 downwards.
ATAACTTCAGATAGTATTTAAGAATTCTGAGGCGTTTCTCTTTAAAATAATGTTCAAAATAAATAGTAATTTTGGAATATTTGAGTCATTATTATTGGGTTAAAACCATGATCTTCACTTTAGAATAAATTATACATTTAACATTACAAACATTAATTTTGAACCTGTACAGTTTAGTCTTCAATGATTAGATAACAGTGAACTACTAAGCCGACTAACCACTATAACATAGCCTACTAATTCGTAAATCAGAGTTTTTGGTTAATAAACAGTTACTACAATGTTAATAGTACTTATTTGCGCTGCTCTTTTGCTCCTGTGTAGAAAGGGTTCTCAAGTCTCACGCATTGGCCGTGAGACACACTCATTTCGACCGGTTCACACGCTCACACGCCACACTGTGTATTTCTCACGCTGAAAAGGCAATGCCAACCAAGTTGTCCTGGCTGAAAGCTTTCTAACGTTGTATACGAGGCGCAGGCAAACAAAGTGAAGTTTCCTGCCGCCAGCGCGTATCTCCGCCAGATTGCGTTCGTTACTAGGCAACATATATGCGCGCTGTGTGCACCACTGATCTATACATGACATGTCATTCAGTAGCGCGAACACACGGAAATGGACGGAACATCCTCGGCCACCGTACGTTCGTTACTAGGTAACCAACAACATCGCGCGAACACATGTGTCGTGATGGAGAAGAAGGTAAGTTGGAAGAAGCTCGTCTAACATTTTTGGGCTAGAACATTTAATATGTAGCCCATCGTACATTATTATTGATGCTGTCAAAAACTCTACAACTACTTTGCAACCAGGCTCAGTTTGGCTATCTTACGTTATCTGAAACTAAGAGAAATGTTAGTGGGTATGGAAAGGAATGAAGATTTACTGATTTTATTTTAAATTATATTATACTGTAATATTAATAGTCTTTCTAGTTACATTAAGGATGTATTACAGCAGATTGCTCTGGGTAATATTTAATCATTGTCATAATGTTGCATTTGTATTTTTCAAAGATGTCAGGAAAAAAGCAGAAAGATATTTTGTCATTTTGGGCACCAAAGGGTAAGCCCCCTAAAAAGGTTGCCAGATTAGAGGAGGAGACAGTGGAAGAGGTGGTGCACTCTAATCTGTCCATTTGTTCTCAATGTCCCACCACACAATAAATCATTCGTCTAGATAGAAGACGCATTCAAAAATCAAAATGCAATTTTTAAAGATTTGTTTGAAACTGTTTGGAGCAATTTGTTATATTTTTGGTTAGCTATATTTGTAATACTGCATTAAAGAGTATTTGATGCGATGAATTGCTCTGTCATTTATCAGATTTACTAATTGCTATAATTTTAATTTGTTCTGGTTAATTATGAACAATGGGTAAAATTGGGGGCGGGGATGGGTGGGGCGGGGCTTCATTATGGCTCCTCCCCTAACCGCGTGTGATCTCACTCCAAGCTTTTGCTCAAACTTGAGAACCCTGAAACAATCAAACTCACTTTACCTTGACAATAACATTTTAGAGTTGCTGTGAAGCCCAAACAATATCGGTCCTTTGACTTTCATATTTTTTTACTGTAAAATTAACTGTATTCACTTTGAAATCCGTGTGTCACGGAGCCATCTGCGTCAGCACCAGACACCATCACTCCGCCCACTCGTTCTGGTTCCCCGGACTACTAATCATCCTCACCTGCCTTCCTCACCTGTCTCCACTTCCCAGTCCAAGCACCTGCATTATAAAAGACTCACTCTCTCAGTCCTTCACTGTCTGGTCTCGTTTCCACTACGTCTACAGACTCCATACTTGCTGAGTATTACCCGCCATCACTTACCTGCTAAGAAGCCTATCCTCCGGTCCGTGTTCGTCTGCTCCCGCTTCCAGTTCCTCTCCGGTCTCCGCCATTCCAGCCAGCTCTCCTACTCCATCCGAACCTTCTAGAGATAAGAGATTCCTCGTCAGATTATCCCGCTTCCATTGAGTTATCCGCTACTGCTTTACTCACCCACCTGTGATTATTGACTGTGAATACTTACCCGTCTGTGTCCTTCTGGTTCGTGACAGAAGATCAGACCAACAATATGCTTCAACCTCCACCCAGCACTACTTCCGCGGCGAATCCGCCCCCACCACCCGCCGTACCCCGGACCAGCTCATCGACGCTCGCTACAGCCACCTCATCCACTCCTTCCACGTCTGCCTCTGTATGTCCCATGGCCCAACCAGCGCCCTTCGCAGGCGAGGAGGGGGGTTGCAGTGGCTTTCTATTGCAGTGCGAGCTCTTCATGGAAATGAATCCTTCCTCGTTCCCCACCGAGCGTTCCAAGGTGGCTTTCTTTATCTCACTGCTCCGTGGTCGAGCACTGAACTGGGCACACGCCCTGTGGAAAGATCGCGGCCCCGTGACTCACACTTTCTCTGCTTTTTCCAATCATTTCATCAAGGTCTTCTCTCAGTCAGCGCACGCCATCTCCGTGCAAGATCAACTTTATCGGCTAAGGCAAGGGAAATCATCAGTTTCAGCATATGCTTTACAGTTCAGGACACTCGCCGCCACCTTGGGATGGAACGAGTCCGCTCTCATCACCGCCTATCGGCACGGGCTCAATCCTAATATACGACTGCAATTGGCCATTTATGACGACACCGTTGGCATCGAAAGCGTCATCCAACGATCCATCCGAATTGACCAACACCGCACTGCCTGCCAGCTAGATAGCCCTGCATACCCTCCGCCTCGTCCTGTAACATCTCACAGCCCTCCAGCACCCGAACCTATGGAAATAGGAACCACCCGTCTCCCGCTCTCCGAGAGATATCGCCGCATCACCAACGGGCTCTGTCTGTATTGCGGCACCGCGGGACACCTTTTATCTACCTGTCCAATCCGTCCACCCCGATCCACTGTGAGTACAGTTCAGTTACCTCAACCCATTTCCACAGTTAAATACACCTCTGCCACTATCACTTATTGAAACCGTTCTCTTCCAGTTCAAGCGTTGATCGATTCAGGGTCAGCTGGTAATTTCATCGCCTCATCCACACTCCACCGGCTCAATATCCGCCCAAGAACCACCCCGCACATCCTCCACTTCCAGTCCATTCTGGGAAAACCCCTCGGTCGTGGGCGGATCGGACACCGCAGCCCAGACTTGGGGTTGGAGATTGGCTGGCTTCACAAGGAAGTAGTTTCGTCCCTGGTGCTGGAGGGCTCCACTGCAGAGGTCATCCTGGGACGCCCCTGGTTAGAGGAACACTCACCCATCGTTCAGTGGTCCACGGGGGAGATCCTGCAGTGGGGTAAAGGATGTTACCACCACTGTCTACCCAGCATTCCGAAGCCCGCTCCACCGTCTTCCACTCCGGTCATGAAAGTATCTGTTGCCACCACCTCTGTAGAAAGCCCCCCCCGTATCACTCCAACCACATATCCCCGCTCCCTACCTGGCATTCCAGGATGTCTTCGATAAACAACGGGCAACCATCCTACCACCACATCGGCCATGGGACTGTGCGATCGACCTGCTGCCTGGGGCGGTGTTACCGCGAGTTAAGATCTATCCTCTGTCCATCCCCGAGCAGAAGGCCATGGAGCAGTACATCCAAGAAGCGCTGGATCAAGGATATATTAGACCTTCCACGTCCCCTGCCGCTTCCAGCTTCTTCTTTGTGGGAAAAAAGGACGGAGGCTTGCGCCCCTGCATCGATTACCGCACCCTCAACCAGTCCACCATCAAGTTTCGTTATCCCCTTCCTCTGGTCCCATCAGCCCTGGAACAACTTCGAGGAGCCAAGATCTACACCAAACTAGACCTTCGCAGCGCCTACAATCTCATTCGAATCCGGGAGGGCGACAGCCTTCATCACACCCGCAGGGCACTACGAGTATCTCGTGATGCCCTTCGGCCTAGCCAACTCACCAGCCGTATTCCAAGGGTTCATGAATGAAATCTTCCGAGATCTCCTTAATCAGTTCGTCATCATCTACATCGATGACATACTCATCTACTCACCCGACCTGTCTTCCCATGTTCGCCACGTCCAAACCGTCTTCCAACGCCTCAGATCCCACCAGTTATACCTGAAACTTGAAAAGTCCGAATTCCACCGGCATACCATCCAGTTCTTGGGCTACAACATCACACCACAAGGTATCACTATGGACCAGAGGAAGGTGGACGCTGTTATCAACTGGCCACAACCCACCTCTGTGAAAGAACTCCAACGATTCCTCGGATTCGCTAACTTCTACCGCCGCTTCATCCAGAACTTCAGTCGAATCAGCTCACCTCTCACCTCCCTCCTCAAGAGTGGGGCCAAGTCTCTGTCCTGGAACACCAGCGTCACTCAAGCCTTCAAGGATTTGAAGAGTGCTTTCAGTACTGCTCCTACCCTATCCCTTCCTGATCCTGCCATGCCCTTCCTTGTCGAAGTTGATGCGTCCATCACCGGGGTAGGAGCGGTTCTTTCCCAGCGGCAGGGGAACCCACCTCGACTCCATCCATGCGCCTTCTACTCAAGAAACTGTCCCCGGCGGAGCAGAACTACGACTTCGGCAACCGGGAGCTGCTAGCGATCAAGCTCGCCCTGGAGGAGTGGAGGCACTGGCTGGAGGGAGCTCAACATCCGTTCACAGTCATTACCGACCACCGTAACCTGGAATGTCTCCATGAGGATATGCGAGGATATGTAACCTAGAGATGTGCGCATTAACCATCACAGAGTCGGCTGTTGAAGACAATCATCCATTTAGAATCACGCGTAACACAGAATAACTGACATTTGACCATCGGGTGCGGATACTTAAACATTATTGGGGCGGGTGGATGATGTGTTTTTGGCAGTGGATTCGGGTGACAATGGAGTTCATCTTTTTGTTCATCTTAGTGTTAACGTTCAACGGACGACACCGGCTCAGCCACAGGAACATTTTTTTTAACAATTTTTTTAACATATTTTTTCATGATGAAAACTATATTACTGCAATCAGGGCAGCCCCCTGAGTGCACACATGTGCACTCAAGGGCCAGAAGAATCCAAAAGAGGACGCATCCCACTCAGTAAGTACATCTTTTGGTGGGTCTGTTTAAGTTTGAGTGGGTGTGGTGGGACAAATAGTGGGTTTTTGGACACGTGGTTTTAAGCTTAGCTTTCGAAATATTTGGATGAAAACCATGTATCTGCAGTCAGCTGGGGCCCCTGAGTCCGTAGAACCAAGCGCCATCCCATAATTCCACTGTCCACGAACCCACTATGGCGAATACATTCGGTAACACTTTATTTCGATAGTCCACTTTAGACATTCTACTAACCAAGGGCGTAGATTACGCGGGGGACGCGGGGGACGTGTCCCCCCCACATTTTATAAAATGTAAATTTGTCCCCCGCACTTTTTCATAGGGGAAGTGTTCACGACATGTTGAGGTTTTCGCGAGCCAATGTGCGTGCATTTGAGAGAGAGACGGAGGGAGAAAGCGTTACAGGGAAATGAAATGCAACGAATACACTGCGTGTTTTAAATAGTGTTAAAGACGAAAACTAAGGACATTTGCTCTATAACTTAATTTTATTTTAGTTAGTTTTGCAAACACACATTACAGTTTTAGTTAGTTATAGTTTTTTTGCAATGGCTCGTTTTTATTTTTATTTCAGTTAACGACAATGTTTTTTCCCATCTAGTTTTCGTTTTTTCGTTAGTTTTCGTTAACGATTATAACCTTGGTCTGAAGTGACTATCGTAATAAAGTGTAACCATACATTCATTTAATGGTAGAGTGGGATTTTGACAGAAAGGTCCCGGGGGCCCCAAATTTTGCACACTGACTCTTGGGACCCACCCGAGCGACATACTGACAGCAGGGGGCGCTAGAGCAAAGGCAACCCATTTGACCCCTTTGACCCTTATCTCGGGCCTACAGGCTCTTCCACTCATCTACCCTGAGAGGCCTTTGAGTGAAAGTTGGTTAAAAGGGGCTCACTCGCCACAGCAAGGTCCCAGGTTTTCAACCTTCGGGGTCGTGCGTCGGGGGCAGATCTCTAATCTCAATGGGCCACGACCTTTCGACCCCGTACGGGGGCCATCCCACAGACCGCTTGTTTCGAAGCGGTTTTGCGGACGTGAGTCCCTCTTTCGGCCTTTCGACCACTGGACGAGGTCCGAGGGCCCCCAAACTTTGCCGCCCGCACCGAGGCGCTGTGGCGAGAAGGAAAACGTCACCCCCTAGTCGATCGGCCGTTGCAACGTGGGTTATCGGACAAATAGTGGTTTTGCGGACGAGAGTCCCTTTTTTGGCCTTTCGAACCCTGAACGAGGTCCGAGGGCCCCCAAACTTTTCTGCCCGCGCCGGGGGGCTGCGGCCAGTCGGAAAATGTCGCCCCCCAGTCGATCAGCCGTTGCGAAGCGGCATCTATGAAACCGCTGTGGCAAAATACATTCATTTAATGGGCAAATAGGAATTTGACAGAAAGGTCCCAGGGGCCCAAAATTCGGCATGCCGACTCTCAGGCCCTCCCCGAGTGGCGTACTCAAAGCGCCGGGCCCTTGAGCGAACGTAACAATTTACCCTTACCCCAACCCAGAGGCGTGACCGGAAAAGCTGGCCGGGTTGGGGCTCCGCGATCGGGGTGGGTGGCCCCGTCGGGCGCCCCCCACCATGCCCGGAGCATGGGGGGGTGGGGGGGTCCGCGGCACTTTTGGTATATAGTTGGTTATTGGAAAAATAGTGGTTCCGTGGGATGGGGGCGTGGCCCAGGAGTGGGGGCGTGGGTCTACGGCACTTTTGGTAAATATAGTGGGTTATTGGACAAATACTGGGTCCATGGGATGGGGGAGTGGCAGGGGGCGGGTCCCGGGACGTTTGCCCAGTTTAGTGGGCAATTGGACAAACAGTGGGTCCGTGGGACAGGGGAGTGGCGGGGGGCGGGTCCCGGCACGTTTGCCCAGTTTAGTGGGTGATTGGACAAACAGTGGTTTCGTGGGACGGGGGCGTGGCCCGGGAGGGGGTGGGGTAGTATCCCGGGAACATCTGACCAACAAAGTGGACAATTGGACAAATAGTGGGTCTGTGGGATGGGGGGGTGGTGGGGTTTCGCACTCTAGCGCCAACTAGAGGCGTCCGAATCGCCCGAATTCCGTGCGTATTGGTAAAATCGAGGTTAGTCGTGAAAGGCTCAGTCCTCACCAAGCTTATAGGAGAGTGGGCATCCCACGATCTCCTACAATCCCTCTGGGCCATTATGCGTCCATTGGCAGCTTTTTAACATGGGCCTTTGTCCGCAAACCCACGGTTTGGACTAACTAGAGATAGTCCAAATTCTGTTTTCACCTATAATTGCTCACTCAACTCTTTCAAGGCTGAAGCTTTTAATGGAGCAACATTTAAAACATTTCAAACAACTGTTTCCAGATGCAAATATTATCCCTAAACAGCATTACTTGCTGCATCTTCCTTCTCAGATTAAGGCACTTGGTCCTACAGTTAGGCATATGTGTATGTGCTTTGAATCAAAGCATTGCTTTTTTAAGCAGTGGGCTTTGAAAAGTAGTTTTAAAAATATCTGTAAGTCTCTTGTGAAGCCCAAACAACTTTATGAATGTAGTCAGAATGTGCAAGAGAAACATTCAATTTGTTCAAGTGAAGTTGAGATGGGCCCAGCCTCTGAGGTGAAAAATGTCTACTATGTAGAGGGAAAGATTAAAGACTTCTTAGAAATAGAGCACGTTGAACACATAGTTTCGGTACAGTGGATTATGCAACATGGAAATAAGCATACATGTGGAAATCTTTGTTTATTTCTAATGTCATCAATGATACTCCAGAGTTTGCACTTGTGAAAAACATTTATATTTTAAATGCGTCAGTGTATTGTTTTGAATGCCAACCACTCTCTACAGTTGGGTGGAATGATCATTATTTAGCTTATGAGGTAGAAGTTCCCGACCTAGCTCAAGCCAATATTTTCATGGATGCTGAAAAGTTTGTTGATTATACACCATACTACTATGTAAACTTCAATAATATCAAGTACATTCCAGTGAAGTATGGTCTCACAGACATCATCAAACATCATTCTTGAGTTTGTCTTGAGTGTGGGTATATGGGCGCAATTAATTTTTTTAAGCACTGACAAACACCGTTGATGACAGCATTTATTTTTACTTATTACTTTTGGAATAGTGGGGTGCACTACAGTGATGCGCGGGTTGATCTGAAATGAGCGGGTGCCTGCGGTCACCCGCGGTTACCCGCAGTTACGGGTCATCCAAAAATGTTTTTTATGATATTCGGGTCGCGGTCGGTCGGGTCGTTTGAAAAAAGATGCCACTTAAACATTTGTATTAGTACTAGACACAATTTTTGATGAAATATATCGTCCTACACCTGCGTGAAGTTGGCCCCCCACCCAACGCAAAACGTCGTCAAAATATGCTCAATCGTTTGTGCTCCGTTTGTGCTGGTTTGTGCTGTAAAAAGTTTCGTTTGTGCTGCTTCGGTTTTTTAGATATTAAAATAATATTTTTAGGTCATTCTGAGGTCACTCAGCCCCCCCACATGATCAAAATTCACCCAAAATAGTCTCGTTCGTTTGTGCTTCGTTTGTGCTGGATTGTGCCGGTAAAATTTTCGTTTGTGCTGCGTCGGGTTTTAAAATAACAGACTTTGAATTATAGGCGATGACGTCATCAGCCCCCCCGCATGCTCAAAATTAATCCAAAATAGTCTCGTTCGTTTGTGCTCCGTTTGTGCTGTTTTGTGCTGTAAAAAGTTTCGTTTGAGCTGCTTTGGATTTTTAAATATTAATCATTGAAGGTTAGGTCGATGACGTCACTCAGCCCCCCACATGCTTCGAATTCATCCAAAATAGTCTCGTTCGTTTGTGCTCCGTTTGTGCTGGTTTGTGCTGTAAAACGTTTCGTTTCAGCTGCTTCGGTTTTTTAGATATTAAAATATTTTTAGGTAGGTCACCTGAGGTCACTCAGCCCCCCACATGATCAAAATTCACCCAAAATAGCCTCGTTCGTTTGTGCTTCGTTTGTGCTGGATTGTGCTGGTAAAAGATTCATTTGTGCTGCATCGGGTTTTAAAATATTAGACATTACATTATTATTGATGACGTCAGCCCCCCCACATGTTGCAAATTCACCCAAAATAGTCTCGTTCGTTTGTGCTTCGTTTGTGCTGGATTGTGCCGGTAAAAGATTCATTTGTGCTGCGTCGGGTTTTAAAATATTAGACATGAAATCAAATTAGGCCAATGTGGATTTAGTTTAATAACTTCAGCAAATTTGGCACGAGAACAGCAAAAATGTCCTCAAGGTGAGCACACTTTTAAAAAATAGAATTGACAAAGACTTTCTGTCATCACATTATTTCTTCAATAAACAAATATTTTTACTTCATTCACTGGTCTCTCCTGATTGAACTTTTTATTCATTTACAAGGAGTATCATCTGCTATGCTTCACTGCCACCACTAGGGGCAAGTGACACTTCTGTTCAGAATGCTCTTGTAGAACAGTGTAGTAAAGTTAGTAGAGAAAAGGTCGATATAATTCAAACCTCAAGTCATTACAAATCCAAATTTCTGGCCAATGTAAGTATACATTGTTTTAAAACTTTCAGTTACAATATTAGTATTTTCAGGAATAATTGTACAACATTCAAGAGAGCTAAGATTGTTAATGTCAATTGAACAGAAAACTCACTGCTACTACTAATATTAGGCTACTCATTTTATGAAATGTTGATTACATTTGCATAAGTTGCCAATTAGTATTAAACAAAAACAATATGGGTCAAATGTGCAGCTGTAGTTATCTCATAGCTAAATTAGGGATATTAGTAGTAGCAATGAGTTTTTTTGTTCAAAAAACATTGACAATCTTAACATCACCATATTGGTCCTAATATAAGATATATTATCCATCTACATTACCCTTACTATATTATATTGTCCTTGTATTTAGACCAGTAATAGATAAAAACAAATTTATGCTGTACATTCCATTTTTGGGAGTCAGGATAACTAAAGAGGGTTATTATGTTTTGCTTATGCCAGATGCCCAAGAAACCTGCAGTCGACAGGGATTCCATTTTCACTGTCCTGTGTTCATCCAAAGAGGCTATAGTTCAAAATGGCAACATAGCAACTCCTAATCAGAGCATCTGGAGAGAGCTTAGTAAACAGCTAGACAATAAGATCACTGCAAAGGCACTATACACTTTTGTTAAATTAAACAGACACAACATCTGGACTGCTTTAGGGTTTACTCATGAAAGGGATCATGAAACAAGTGGCAGTAGTGATGACACTGATTTCGAGCCAGGGTCTCTTTCCTCCAGTCCAAAAGATTGCTGGACTTTTGATTTTGAAGTTCCATTTCAGAAATGGATTGAATTTATGCCTGAAACGGTAACATACAAAAACAAGTTCTCTAAAACAAAAAAAAGGGAATACACAATTTTGAAGCCTGGTGTCTGGACGCATGTGATAAATCATCACATCTGGCAAGAGGTGAAATGCCCCTGCACATTTGCCTTTAAAAGAGCCAAGGTATATCCATCAGCCACAGACAAATACATTACAATCAGAGGCAACTGTAAGGAGTGCTGTGGCCACATTCATGTAAAATGTCACAAAAAGCCTGAATTAAACACCACAATGGTGTTCAAGTGTTCACTTGAAAACAGTGATGACTCCCTGCACACTGGCTGTTCAAAGCGTGCGATGTCTGGTAACTTGCGAGTGCAGATATCTAAAGAACTGTGTGAGGGTAGAATGGAATCCCATGTCTGGGAGGGCATCAGAGGCATCAAAGCTGATGGATTTTGGAGATCCTGAGCCAAGTCATCTGCCTAATTTGGCCACCCTGCGCAAAGCAAAGCAAGAGCGAAGAGATTTAGAATTAGGCGACAAGGATCCTATTTTGTCACTGCAGATGCTAAAATATAGTGCACCACACAGTGGTAGCATTAAAGACATTGGACTGGACAAGTTTTTCTGTCACTATTGGAGTCAAACACAAATGTATATGTATAAGACATTAACAAAGACATCTACTAACCCCACTGTGAGTTTTGATGCAACTGGCTCAGTGGTGAGGAAATTACAGAGACCAAATGGCAAGTCCGGCCATATATTCCTGTACCAGGGTGTTGTGTCAGGGGGTAAGAGCTCAAGTGTCCCAGTGGTGCAAATGCTGTCAGAGAGACATGATGTTAGTGCCATAACACATTGGCTGACCGAATGGATACGCGCAGGTGCACCTTCTCCAAAAGAGGTTGTGAGCGACTTTTCTCTGGCTTTGCTCGGAGCTTTGGTCAAGGCTTTTACTCCTCATCCTGATCTTAAGACCTACATCAATGAGTGTTGTGGAGTCTTACTCGGTAAACAGTCAGCAAAAGTCCCACCTTGTTTTGTTCGGGTTGATGTGGCACACTGCATCAAGATGATCTGCCGGTGGGACTGCTTGAAAAAAAAAACACATCGCATTAAAGATTTCTTTGTGAGGTCAATGGCTCAGCTTCTCATGTCACAATCCATGGACGATGCAAGAGAGCTACTAAGCAGTATCACTATTGTCGCTCTCAGCGAAGCAGAGGGCAATGACAGCTCTGGAGCACCCCTCATTTCAGAAAGGTGCAAGAAATACCTGAAAGCCCGAATTGCAGAAGAGTGTGTCACCATTCCAGATGTAGAGGTTGAGGACCTGGAAGAAGTGGATTCATGTGACGAAACACAGACAGACCTGCAGAAATGGGTAACAGACATATGTGAGGAGAGCAGGTCACTTGCCGTATCTAATGGTGATCATGACAACATGCACTTTCTACCCGAGATTATTCCCAATATAATCTGGCTTGCAAATTATTTACCACTCTGGACAGGGGTAATGATCCCTCACTTCCGGAGCTCCAACATCACCGCAACTTCAGCCAATGTCGAAGCTGAGTTCAAAAACATCAAGCGCGGCCTTTTCAAGCATGAAAACTTGCCTATTCGTGTGGATCGATTCATTGCTCGACATCTCTCCTTCATTGAAGGCAACATGCGTATTTTTTCTGCAAAACAAAAGAGAGTGGAAAAAGATGAAGAGGATGCAGCTGTTGCGACAGTGATCGACACCGGAGTCAATCCATTACCCACAACAACCTCCAGTGTAGATAAAATGTCAGAAATGGATGCTTCCTGCTCTGGGAAGTCTGATACTGTCACAAAGATCCATCCAACAGATGAAGAAGCTGTGGAAAACTGGAGAGGCTTAGCGGTTCCACCCAAAAAGAGGAAGAGGAGTTCATACCTCTCTCCTTGTCCTGAATGGCTCCATGCAGATCCATCTGTGAGGGGGAAAAGACTCAAAGTGGACCTGTTGAAAAATGGAAACAATCAACAGCCTTAAACTCAGTTAAACTCAGGAAATCAAGAATCTCTGTGCTTAACACATGTGCATTTGATGCTTTTTGTCAATGCTTATGTTGTGCTTACTGTGATAGCGTCACTTTTGCAAATATTGTTTGCAATGAGGATTCCAACAACCTCCTCCAGCTAGTGAAATCAATCACCACAAAGGGTCTGAATGCACAGGCCTACATACAGAGGGCAGAGCTGCTGAGTGAAATATTCAAAGCTGTCCGACTGAAGTCTGGTGCTCTCCAAATTGATGCACAATGCCACATCTCCACTATCATTGAAAAGTCAATGACAAAAAGTGCTTGTGTTTCATTAACAAAACAGTGCTCCTCACAATATTGTGGTCTCAGCCAACAAGTCACAAGGGAAATTCCATTTGTTTGTACATCTGTTGCTGTACTGCAGGCTTCTGGCATGGCTCATCTTCAGACCGCGGTGGAAGAAGGCCTTCACCTGCCGGAGTCCCCCTGCCTCAGGCCGATCCAAAGTCCGTCACAGTGTCCCTCTGCAATCAAGACAGATAGCTCAGGAAAAGTGCTCTGTGCAGGGAAAGTTTCTCACAGTTACAGTCTGGGAGAACTTCTGTGGATTGACACTGACCTGGGAAGCAATTCTGCAGAATTTCCTTTGTGTGAATTTCCCTCCAATCTGATGCTTCAAGGAGAGAGATTTACTTTAAGGGCAGTCATTGCTTTTAGAGGAGGCTTAACCCAGGATGCTCTTGGGCATTATGTGGCATACTGCAGGAGGTCTCCATGTGTCTGGGAGATGTTTGATGACCTGAGAAGTTGAGTGACAGGAGCGTCAGAGAAAAACAAAATATGCCCACATGCTGTATTGTACATAAAAGAATAATTATTTTATGCACTATTTTAATTTAATTGCACAAGTTAAATTATTTTTGTTGAACTTTTTTGTGTGCCACACACCCTTGTTTTCCTACTCCTGTTAGGAGAAGTAGTGTGCTATTTTATGGAAGTTTGCACTCAAGTGTATTATTTTGTGTGGTATTTTTGGTTTGAAGACAGACAGTGACTTGTCACTATTAAGAGTTTTAAAGTTTTTAAAGGTCAACATTTTTTGGTTAATGGATGTTCGATAGTATATGATTAAATTTCAAAAGTTAAATCATTTTGACTTAATTCATTGTCATGAGTTTCCACATACATAATAATAATAGTTATTAAATGAATTATATATACACATACATAAATACACAAACACACACAGTAGGCTACCAGTGAAAAGTTTGAAAATATTTGAAAAGTCCCTTCTGCTCACCAAGGCTGTATTTATTTGATCCAATTATTTCAAAATACAATTATTTCACTGCTGTTTTCTATGTGAATGTATTGTAAAGTGTAATTTATTCCTGTGATCAAAGCTGAATGTTCAGCATCATTACTCCAATTTTCAGTGTCACATGATCCTTCAGAAATCCAGATAATATGCCGATGCTATTAATTTGATGCTCAAGAAACATTTCTGATCATTATCAATGTTGAAAACAGTTGTGCTGCTTAATATTGTTCTTTCTTCTTCTGTAAACCAAGATACAACCATTAAAAGTTTTTTTGATTAAGTAATATTAAAGAATACTACTTTTATTTAGCAAGGACGCATTCAATTAATCAGAAAAAAAGTTCATGGTTTCCACAAAAATATTAAGCATCCAAAACCCACGCAATGGGTATAGGCTATTCAACATTTATTAAAAATAAAAACCTTTCTTAACTGAACACCAATAATAATTGATCAATCAACATTTTACTAAGATTTCTGAGGAATAACTGAAAACTGGAGTAATGACAGTAATTTCAGCTTTGACATGTAATTAATACTATGTAATTTAATTAAAACAGAAAATAGCTATTTTAAACTGTAATCATATTTTACAATATCAGTGTATGTTTGATCAATAACAACAACACAAATCAGCCTTGGTGAGCTTAAAAAAAAAACACTTTTGACCCGTAGCCTAGGATACTGTATACTGCCTACACACACGCTAACAGACAAAACAGATTATGGTGCGTGTATTTTTGACAATGGTCATATTATGTTAGGCTATTAACAAAACATCATATGTAAAAACACTTACCTTGGAGTTTGTGTTGCAATCCACACATCCAATGATGCTCAGTGTCCAAAAAAGAGTTGAATACACAGGATGGGTTACAGAATATTGTGATTTGGTTTGCCGTTTCGGTCTTTAACTGTTGCTAGCTATAAAAAACAAAAACATCTGGAGAACTGTATATAATTCTCTCTCATTCAGTCTAATATTTTATGACCCGACGCCACCACGGTAAAATTTTACCGGCACAATCCAGTACAAACGAAGCACAAACGAACGAGACTATTTTGGGTGAATTTGGATCATGTGGGGGGGCTGGTGACGTCATCAATAATAATGACCTGTCTAATATTTTAAAACCCGACGCAGCACAAATGAATCTTTTACCGGCACAATCCAGCACAAACGAAGCACAAACGAACGAGACTATTTTGGGTGAATTTGGATCATGTGGGGGGGCTGACGTCATCAATAATAATGACCTGTCTAATATTTTAAAACCCGACGCAGCACAAATGAATTTTTTACCAGCACAATCCAGCACAAACGAAGCACAAACGAACGAGGCTATTTTGGGTGAATTTCGATCATGTGGGGGGCAGAGTGACCTCAGGTGACCTACCTAAAAATATTTTAAGATCTAAATAACCGAAGCAGCTGAAACGAAACGTTTTACAGCACAAACCAGCACAAACGGAGCACAAACGAACGAGACTATTTTGGATGAATTCGAAGCATGTGGGGGGCTGAGTGACGTCATCGACCTAACCTTCAATGATTAATATTTAAAAATCCAAAGCAGCTCAAACGAAACTTTTTACAGCACAAAACAGCACAAACGGAGCACAAACGAACGAGACTATTTTGGATTAATTTTGAGCATGCGGGGGGCTGATGACGTCATCGCCTATAATTCAAAGTCTGTTATTTTAAAACCCGACGCAGCACAAACGAAAATTTTACCGGCACAATCCAGCACAAACGAAGCACAAACGAACGAGACTATTTTGGGTGAATTTTGATCATGTGGGGGGGCTGAGTGACCTCAGAATGACCTAAAAATATTATTTTAATATCTAAAAAACCGAAGCAGCACAAACGAAACTTTTTACAGCACAAACCAGCACAAACGGAGCACAAACGATTGAGCATATTTTGACAACGTTTTGCGTTGGGTGGGGGGCCAACTTCACGGAGGTCAGCCCTACACATTATTGGCTGAATAACTGGCACGAAGATGACACACAAGCTCAGTCTAAACAGTTCTCGGTTCTATACTAGTGATTCGAGAACCGCTGTACCTGTGCGTTCGGTAGTACGCAGTATCAGCTGCTCGTGCTCATCACTTCTCTCAACAGTGGCACCAACATGTCTCAGTTCAGTGAACTGTTGGAGTTACTGGAGTAAAATAGAATTCAGGATATTGATTTATTTCGATTCGGAGGCGACTGTCAGGCATGTCTGAAAGTAAGTAACTAACTTGTGGATCAGCACTGACGCAAGACGCGAACTGTTTCAAACGATTCAGTTCGATTTAGTGTAGGTTCGACCGGTTCACTAAAAAGAACCGGTTCAAAAGAACGATTCGTTCACGAACCGGCCATGTCTATGATCACTACAGTCTGCTGAGATGAAGGCGGCAAGAGAAAAGGTGAAGACTGGGGAGTGGAAGCTCCGCAAATACACAAATAGAAAGAGTAAAAGTGTGGGAGACATTTGCTGAAATAATGAAATATGATGACCAAAGTGCTGGCTTTGCCTTTGTTATGTGTAGGCCTACTTGCGACGCTGTGTTGTTACACGTCTATGGCCCAATAACGCTCCGATGAGCATTTACTACTTTTAAAAAATGCGGTCAGGAAGCGGGTCGGGTACAATATTTTTTTTACTTTTTTTTGCGGTCCGAGTTGCGGGCGGGTAGTTGAAAACGTCGGTCGGTTGCGGTTTGTTTATACATTGACCCGCGCATCACTGGTGCACTATGTCAACAGAACAGAAGAAAACATAATTCCAGCTTTTGCCTCTGTCTTTTTTACATATCACATAGACATAGTTTGATGGAAATTTAACAAAAATAGCTTGTGTTAACCTGCAGTTTTCAATAAAGCAGATTTGTTGTCTCAATTCAAGTCAAGTGTATTTCTTGAAACAAGACAATCTTGATCTTTTACAAATAACACAGCAGCTTAAAAACCTTATGAAATGTCAAAAAAGCTTGTTTCATCTGAGATATGACTCAAAACAAGATGTTTTCAAGACAGTTACTCTAAACAATATATTCAAGATGCACTGTCTAAAAACAAGCTCCTTTATCTCACTTAAATCTTGCTCTTTAGGTGAATGTGTCTAATATTAAGTGTGATGAGATATTTTGACTAGAAATTAGAAAAATTTACTTGGCAAGATTTTGAGTTTCTGATCTCTCCGAGATCTCACACATAAAATCATTAACTCACTTCAGAACAATTACTGACGGACTTACAATCCAACATTAGGCAACTGCATTCAATTCTCTGTTTTCTTGTTGTTTCGACAATATATGTATGTGGTTATTATGCTTAGATCACATATAAATCCTGTAATTGTGATATAACTATTGTGTGTGAATGAGAGTGCCTCGTGCTTACTATCAGAAAGATTGTACGCTCTTAATTCAAAAGATGGCTTGATTGAAATCTGTGTAAAATGTTTTGTATGATTATAATAATCTATAATGTTTAAACTGTGGTCTTATTTCCTCTGCTAAGTGCTGGAAACCAGGCAGATCACAGATAACGATAAGCAGAAGATAGATCCACCTCCTAAATTAAGCCAGGGTCTCAATGGCCAGAATTTTCACCAGGACGTTGGACTAACTTTTAAGTTAAAGATCTGAACAAAGGAGCAAGACCTCAGTTCAGTTTTGTAATTGTTAAAGGAGAACTCTGGCGAACAATGAACCTTCGGTCTAATAAAACATCGATACACAATCAACCGTTCTCTGAGATTTGTTTTCATGATAATCGAATGTTAAGAGTTTTATCTCTAAAAACTGTTAAGCGTATAATGCTAGTCATGGGGGCATTGACTTAGTAAAGAGAAATCGCTAGTTTATACCACTAACAAGGCTCAAAATAGCCCCACACTAACACAGTAACATAATGTGGCTCTATACATGCAAAATGAACCATTGAGAACTTTGTAAGTGTACAGACCGTTTAATAAGAAGATACTTTATGAAGACAGTTCACTTCGAGTATACAGACAGGAGCCATCTTAAAAAATAGTCTCGATAAGTCAAACCACGAACGCCGTGCTGAGTGATCTGAACTGTATGAAGTTCAACGAACTTCTGAACTGTATGAACGGCGTTCGTGGTTTGACTTATCGAGACTATTTGTGACAGTGAATTTATTTCGAGACAGTGAACTGTCTTCATAAAGTATCTTCTTATTAAACGGTCTGTACACTTACAAAGTTCTCAATGCTTCGTTTTGCACGTATGGAGCCTCATTATGTAACTGCGTTAGTGTGGGGCTATTTTGAGCCTTGTTAGTGGTATAAACTAGCGATTTCTTTTTACTTAGTCAATGCCCCCATTACTAGCATTATACGCTAAACAGTTTTTAGAGATAAAACTCTTTACATTTGATTATCATGAAAACAAATCTCAGAGGACGATTGACTAGGTACCGATGTTTTATTAGACCAAAGGTTCATTGTTCGTCGGAGTTCTCCTTTAAGTTCGTGCCTTTCTCTAAAACAGCAAGAGAGTGTTCTGTTCGCGCTCCTCTCTGAAAACAACAATAGAGCGTCGTCTAGAGACTCATCAAGAAACCACGACGACATCGGGCAGACCAAATTAGACCAGCAGACAAATGAACCCATCAAGATCGAGGTTAAAACAGCTCATTCAAGCCATCTAACGTCTTACTTTCATTTTCTTTCCTTTATTTTCTTTTTTGTAAAAGTCTCGGTTCAAAGTTAAGTTTGCTGCAAAGTTCGTTCAAACGTCTCTCCTGCAATGCACTTCAAACCACACGTGACCGGCAGCTCAGAAACTTACATTCCAGGCACACGAGAAGAGGGAAACCCCTTTTGACGAAACACTGCAAAAAGGGAATTCCCCAAAGCAACGCAGAGACAAGCAAATACTCCAGACTCTTAGCTGAACTGTTGCTTTAACGTAAATAGAATAAACTCCCTAAGAAACGAAGGTTTAAATTAATGCTTGGTGGTTCTTTCAGGTCATGTCTTACAAAGTGCATCTCTGAAAACTCATTCCTTCCCTCTCTTTCTCTTTCTGCGACTCTGTGTGTGTGTGTGTGTGTGACCGTGTTAGACATCAGTTTTATGTGTTAGAATAGCTAATAAAGTCTTGTCCATATATTTGAAAAGATAATTGCCTTGTGTTGTGTTTGCACATTTAATGTCTTGTACTGTTTGATCTAAAGTTACCTTTCTAATACATAGTGTTTCACTATAGATTGGGTATTTATATCCTTGCAAAGGTTATAATTACGGCCATTTGCTCGGTTCCATAGTGATTCGGTTAAGATTCATTGTAAATCAATGAATCATTCTTTTTGACAGTCCCTCCAGAAAAACGCGATAATGCGATCGCTGAATTCAATGCAAAATCAGCCAAAGTCCGCATATTTATGCGGGGGCCGCATTTTTTCGAATAAGCCGCACTTTCGCCGCATAAAATGCCGATTTCCATGCAAAATATGCGGGGCTTTCATGATTTCATAATCCTTGCATTTCCGTTGCAAAAAAAAGTCACATATATCTTCGCAGAAAGTTGAAAAATGTTGCGTTTGCTTCATACAAGAGCAGCCATTTCCCCCTGTTTCCATGGGAACGTTATGAAGTGATGCAAATACGCGACGGGATAGCTCACAGCTGAAGTTATTGCAGAGGCCAGAAAGACTCACGGAGGCGATTGACATCACAAATCGAACTCGTATAACTGTCTGTCACACGTTCTACCGTCACATCGTTACTTAATAAACAACATAAGATATAAGAATAAGCATCAAACAGAAATTACCCGCACACATGGGGTGTTTGAGGCGCACACACTGCAGACAGTTCAGCGTGCAGCTCTTAAAGGGGCCACACCTTATTTACACTCGTTACAGTCTGAAATAAAACATTGCTGATTTTGTAATTGTGAAAGAGAGTCTATTGTGCACTTATTGTTTGAATGTCCCTATTTTTCAATCTTTTGGAATGAGATGTCTCAATTTCTAGGTTTTAAAATGAATTGCAACCTTGTCTTAAATTTGTCATCTTCATACAAATTGATTTTGACTTTCCTATAAGAAAAATATCGATTTTTTTCTATTATTAGGAAAATTTCATATTCATCAAACTAAGTGGAGTAACTCAAAACCCAACTTTGCTCATTTCAAAACAGCCTTTAAAATGTATTTTGAGTCTTTAAAATTTAAAAAAAATTCGAAAAGCCCAAAAGATATGTATCTCTGCTAAAGGAATTTAATATGTCTGTGATGCCCTCTATCTTTTTTTTTCCTTTTTTTCAAATTATTGTTTCATGTTTTAGGCTACTTCTCAGATGTTATACTTATCAGAAAATGTGTAAAAGAAATGTCAAGAACTTGATATCAAACTCTGTGATTTTGAAAATGTAATAAAAATAAAACAAGATGAAAAATTAAATATTCCCAGCACTTTCTATGATGTAGTATTCTTGCTACATCATAGAAAGTAATAAGAAATGACTCTTTACATTAAGGTAGTAGCCATAGTGAGAACAGGGTGTTGGGGGAATCACTTTTTTTCTCTTTTTCATCAAACCGCAGTTTTTGCAAGTTCCCGCAATTTTTGCAAGTTTCCGCAATTTTTGCAAGTTCCCGCAATTTCATCGCATAAAATTGCATAAATATCCCGCATATTCCATCGCATTTTTAAAGAAAACGGGCCGCGTAATCAAGGATTTTTGCCCGCAACAATCACAAAAAAACTCCGCATTTTTCTGGAAGGACTGTTTTTGAGCTAAATTGGCCTTCCGGCCCCCTTAAATACATTTTATGTATATTAAATGTTGCATTTGTTACACGATTATCCGGTGGTGATGTGTTCTCTGTAAAACAATTGACTCAATCTGATAACATTATGCATGTTTGGCTAAGAAGCTAATTTATTCCAATTCAACCACACCTTTACACCAACCAAAATCCAGTGTCACATATAGCATTACAGGCCTCCAGATCCATAGAAAACTCATTAAATGTACTGTAGTGACCAGGTAAACGTAGGATTTGAAAACATGTTGAAGATCTTGGATGATTCGCACGGACCACTTCAACCTTCATTTCACATGAGGGAAGCTCCCATCCGACCCAGAATTTCACAAGTTGTTGAAGTGTATCAGCACTTGCTTAGAAGCAATAATATATATATATACTGTATACATTATTAAATACATTTGTTACATTTTAAAATAAGATTAAAAATAAAATCTTGATTCAACTCAGACACAGAATAACTATCATACCACTTTCAATGAAACAACGGAGGTACTCTGCTACACGACATTTAGGCCTCGTTTACACTGCATGGTTCAAGTGAACCAAATCCGATTGTTTCCTCTCATGTGGCACAGATCGGATATGACCAGTGAACGTGTAAGCAGGAAAAAAAAACGCATGGATTCCGATTTTCTCAGATAGGATTCAGGCCTCATTCATATGTGGTAATAAATCGGATATGAATCAGATGCGTGCATTTGCGTGTGCCATGTAAGCAGACAAATCGGATATTCCCCGGTAATGCGAGTCGTACGTCATTAAAAACTGCGCGATTACAGGCGCGACGGAAGAAAGGATACACACAGTGGAGCAATGCGGAGGTTTCATGTCTTTTGAGTGTTTGGGGTGAAGAGTGCAGGTGAAAATGCAGGGTTGTTACAGAAATAAATCCGTTTTTGAAGACATTTCACGAGATATGAGGCATCGTTTTAAGTGCTCGTGGCTAGAGCCTCTCCTCTTTTTTTTCTCCGCCGTACGAGAACAATGTTTTGATGACTTATTGAAATATTGTGGAAAGAAAACACTGGATAATTTTATTCACATCTGCATCCATTGAAGTTTGTGCTGTTTTGCTTAATTTCCCGGGTCAGAACGTCTGCATTTGGTAGTTTCAGCAGTGTATAGTGTGAATGCAAAAATCAGATATAGGTCACTTTTAAAAGATGATGTAAGCAGGTCGTAAAAAAAAAAAATCGGATATAGTCAGAAAATCTGTTTTGGGCATCAACCCCTGCAGTGTAAATGCAGCCTTAATGTGATGTGAGTATGTATCATCTTCCTCAGCAGGCCATATGATATTATTCTGGATGGTCTTTATTTAACCAAGATTAAACAGAAGAATGTCAAATTGTAGGTTCAAACAAAATTTTTATTATAATCCTGTCCAATAATACATAAAATTGATGCAGCATCTGAGTGTCTGGGGAACATCAAAGGGACAACATCTGGACGTTCTAGCAGCAGTGACCAAACATTTGTTTCTTTCAAACCACGTCTGAATTGTTTGATCTGACGAACGGTCCTTCCAAGGACCTATAAAACAGAATACAGATACAGAATACAAATATCACATTGTAATTAGTCTGCTATTAATTGTTAAGAAATACAGAGGTATTGAAATGAAATATTGAAATATGTAAGTAAGATTCAAATATAAAATTACAGCATGATGCAAAAGTCGGTTGAACAGCCAATGTCTATTGTCATTCGTGCCCAGCCAGGACAAAGCCAAGTCTAGGATGGCTTTCTTGTCTTGATCTGAAATTTCAGCATCTCCCTCAAGCTGTATAAAACATTTTCATTGTGAAGTTTCAAAAATAATTTTAATTGTACAGGTGATTGATAAGTGGTTTAAAACAAATTATTTACATACCATCTGTATAGTTTCACGATGATCTAGGTATGGGTAGTCTTGTGGCTCAATAGTGGCTGTTTCAGTTGGTCTTCCTAGCAAAACATGTATTACAGCAGGACTGATCCCTGCCAAACAAGGGCCACCATGGATGAAGGAGTGGCCAACCATTAAAAGTACCAGTAAAAGTTAAAAGTACCATTCCGATCCGGTGGTGAGGACGATGGATGCTGAGCCAAGTCAAAATGTCAGAACGGATAGTCTTCTCTTCTGGGCCCTGGCGCGTTGTTGAACCAATCAGTTAAGAAATTGAAGTTTTATTATCAGAAGTTCATTCAAAACGCCAATTTTATTTTCAAGCGTACATAGTGGCCTATCAGGTCCTAAGGAAGCTTGGCAGCATATTACAGATGCAGTTAATGGAGTTTCATCTGTTAATCGAACAGTCCCAGAAGTGAGAAGAAAATGGTTTGACATTAAGCTTGACAGCAAAAAACAAATTAGTTCACTTCAGAAAAATCGTATTCAAACTGGAGAAGGACCACCATCGATCACCAGATCTCCTATTACTGGCTCTCATAACAGAAGTAAAAAAGAAAAACAGTATGTAATTACTATATAAAATATTTTTTCAAAATGCTGTTTAAATATGTACCCGATTAAGGTGAATTAAAATGCAGCCTTTTAATGAGCAAAACGTTCGGGATGTTAAGCGCACCATTTACGCGTGGCTGGGAGCAGGTGTAGATTTCTTGCGTACCAACTAACATTTGGAAAATACGAACATTTTAATGAATCCGAAAATTTACGCCAGAACCACTTTACACACGATTTACACAAAAATTCGTTCTGCTCGTGTTTCATGAATGAGACCCAGTGAGTGAGAGAATCGTGCCAAAACTCTAAGTGCAGAAATCAGAACTTTACAAACCAGGTTATTTCGGGAGCATTTACCCTACGCACATAAGTCATTTAGACAACTGGAACATTTTATTTTTTATGCATAAAGATTGAAGATCTTGGTGCGGTTCGTTTGGGCAGGTGTGAAAGCAGCAATCGCACTCGGGTGCGCACCAAAAGCGGACCAAACAAGCGTACGCATTCAAACGAACTCTGGAGCGGTTCGTTTGTGGTGAGAACGTGATCCGACCTCGAACAGACCCAACTGCCAAATAACTGCGCATTTTTTGACATATTATTGTCACCATTGTTGAGATTCACAGGCTAAATCTAGATCTCTGTGTGTCTAAACACTAAACCAGAGCAAAGTTTATTTTTGTATTTGATATAGGTTATAAAAAAATCCATGGATTACCATGTAATAATCATAAAAAAAATATATACTGTTTAAGGTCATTGCTGCTATAATTAATTAAGTAAACCTAAACTGAACTCTATGTGAGTTCATTGATCAGGTCAAATGATTGTGAAATGATGATTATGGTAAAACACAACCAACACCATCAGATCACCGTTCCTATTTATTCATCTGACTATTAGAATTCACGTATAACAGCCAGACAACATCTAAAGTTAATAATTTAAGGGTCAAGACCCCTTAATGACTCATAATGGCAGGTGGAGAGATGAAGGGTCTCATAAGGGCAGGTGGACAGATGGAGGGGCTCATAAGGGCAGGCGGAGAGATGGAGGGTCTCATAAGGGCAAGTGGAGAGATGGAGGGACTCATAAGGGCAGGTGGAGAGATGGAGGGTCTCATAAGGGCAGGTGGAGAGATGGAGGGTCTCGTAAGGGCAGGTGGAGAGATGGAGGGTCTCGTAAAGGCAGGTGGAGAGATGGAGGGTCTCGTAAGGGCAGGTGGAGAGATGGAGGGACTCATAAGGGCAGGTCGAGAGATGGAGGGACTCATCCACGGCACTACTTCCAGGATTCAGCTCTGGGCTCCTCATCCTCAGTGCTCACACCAGTCTGCAGACATTTCAGATCCTACAAAAATGCTCACAAACATTACACAAAAGCAGTCGTTTTAACACACAATGTCATTTGATATATGTATTAAAAATAACCTTACTTTATATTTGAGTAAAATCCCTAAAACAAATGCTGCCATCATCTTTCCTTGCAGGTCCTGCTCCACCACAAAAGCTATGCTCTCAATGCACAGAAATCAAGAATCAGAAAAGTGTTGTAATTTCTCTGTTTGAAATTACAATCATTCAAATAAACTACAATTTAATATTTAATAGATTTTGTTAACCATTTCTGTAGTATACTCAGTCAAAGCCTTTGATGACGGCATTCAGCATCATGAGCCTCTCTCCAGCGGATAAACACACACGTGTTCTTCTGTCCCTGTAAATTATATAATGTTTAGTTATTTTATAGATTTGTTTATTTGTCTAATGTAAACAGTGTTGAAAACAGTAAATTATCCTACATAATAGCACACATAACGTTACACTCAGATGTATTTTTTTCATGTTGGGATGTGCTCATCTGCAATACTTATACAATATTTTCCTTCATGATGTAAATAGACATTTTAAATAAGCGTGTTTAAGATGTACGGTTATGTAAATCCACTTTAGAAACGTACCGTTACGTGTACTGGAGCTCCCCTGTTAGCTATACATAATAAAATATATGTTTACAGCAAAATCACAACTATACTACACTGTCTAACTCCTTTAGACCTTCAACAGTTAAAACATTTACTCTATAGTAGTTTAACACATACGATTTAAACACAAGGAACCGTGTTTACTCACATTTGAAAACCCCTGATGTTGATAATGACGTTCCCTCTCGCGTGGCCTCCTGGGATAGATGAGTCTCATGAGTACCCATCGGACAGCACTCGAAAATCTGTGCAGAAGCAGTAAGCCATCCGGGAACTTCTCGCATACTCTTTTATGAATACTGATGTTTCGGATGTACTGCTTCTTTCACGTACTGTTTTCGCCTTACTGAGAGGGTCAACTTATTAAAATTCTATTTAATAAAAAATCCTATTTAAACTATTATTATTCTTTTTCTGAGAAAAAATTTTCTGACTCTAACTCCTCCTAGAGCTTTAAATCTACGTACTCCAAGCTTGGCCCATTTCTTCAGGCTGTTCTGACTCGAGTTGCAGTACATTTTCTAACTAATCGAACTTACGGTTTCCCTAAAAATGATGACTTAAACTGTGAGAAAAATCCAATTGACTTTACTTGCAGGATGTTCAGATTTTCAAACTCCTTAAACCCCATTCGACTGCCATTCTATATCTAATCCATTGAAACTTATTTAAACTTATCTATCTATCATTCATACATCTTCCTTCCTTCCATCCTTCCTTCTTTCCATCTGTTACAGCCCTTAATCTAGTTCAGCTCGTTTCAAATTCTCCCATAGACAAAGGACCGAACATATAGAAATCACAGACGATTGGGGTAGCGTTTCTGGTGTTGACACCATAGTTTTAATAAGAGAGGCCTTGAGAGTTGAGTAAACAATAAATCATAAATTAATCAAAATAAGTAACACAGGTAGGGCCGATAAAGGGAAAACAGACACCCTTACTAACCCTGTACTTCATTCGGGAGAGATCTTACCTGGCTCCGAAAATAAATAAAACAGGTGAATCTTCCGGGCAGCTGCTTCCCTTCACTATACCAAATAAATAATAAAAAGTGTACAAAGGAAATAAAGCCACTACCTGGTTTAAACAAATAAACTAGAACCAAAAAAAAAAACAATCATTCGCCTCGCTCCCACATGGCGAGACGACAAACACAGGTGATCACGCCGCAAGGCGAGAAAACCCCAGCTGGTAATCAGGCGGCCGTAGGCGGAAAGAGGAGGAGATCTGAGAGCGCTGTGAGAGACCGTGACATCAGAGCTGGCACCGCTTAAATAGCAGGAACTCCCATGACGTCACTGTGCTTCCGCTGTACAAACTCTACAATAGCACACACACTAATCGCTCAGTACACACACATAACACCATCTCTGTTTCAGCTTTCTCAAGCCAACTTAAAATTTGACAAAACTTTTTTTGTTCTAGTTTGGTGTAAAATAGGCCAATCTGTTTTTTTTGTTTTGTTTTTTTTAAATACAATCATGTTAATGATAGCAAATGCATGGAGAGTTTAAAGCAATTTAATAATGAGAAGAACCCAGCAAAAGTGCAAGAAAGTGCAAGAGCAGTTAAGGAAATGCATATTTCACTAATCTCTATTATGCAGAAGTTGAAAAATGTTTTCAATATATATTCAGTTCAAAATGACCAAACAGCATAATTTGTCTCTCAGTAGCAATTATTTTATTTAAAACAAAAATAATAGGCTACATTTTGTACAAATCAAATAGTCTGTTTTCTCACAAACAGCCCAAAGAATGTAGACATGCATGAGACACACTTCGTAACTGTCACAGGGCCCTATTTTAACGATCTGAAAAGCAAGTGTCAAAACGCAAAGCGTAACTAACTTTGTTGGCGGATCCCGGCGCTGTTGCTATTTTCCCGGCGGGATAAATGCCTCTTGCGCCTGGCGCAAATCTAAAAGGGATTGGTTTGAAATAGCTACATTATTCATGGGTGTGGTTTGGGAGTAACGGAAATGAACCAATAAGAGCGTCATATCACATTCCCGTTAAGAGCGTGATGAACGAGGTGCGCTTGTTCCATGGCGCAATTCTATTTTAACGGCGCATTTACCAGACGCTAGGGGTGTGCAAAAAAATCGATTCACATTTGAGTCGCGATTCAATCTTTACCGATTCAGAATCGATTCATAGAATTCCAAAAATCGATTCATATATATAGGCTATATTTTTTAATGGCGTGCAGGGGCAGAGTGGCAATCGGGTGAGTCGGGACTTTTACCGGTGGTCCGGTAGTGTTTCTATGGTTTCGAGGCTGCGAGGGCCGGTCTGATAAATAGTTATTGCAAGTTCTTTCCGCC
Source organism: Pimephales promelas (assembly GCF_016745375.1). Next base: position 276,402 of record NW_024121277.1, on the reverse strand, counting down.
CGCTGGTCAAACTGTGCAGCCACTCTGCTCAACCCGTAAATAAATGCATCGATCCGCAGATCTTATGTTTGAGTTCTGTAGATCTTTTGCCAAGCGTGTCAGAGGTTACGGGTTCTAAACCGCACTCGTATAGTTTTTTCTCTCTCTCATCAAAACCGAATATGTTCATCACGTTTGTGTGCATTTTATTTTGTGATTTCACCGGAGTCTCCACAACGGCGATATGAAGCGCGCGTCCGAGAGAAGACTGCGCGAGCCACAGAGAACACTGTATATCCATGACACTGATCGCAGCGGACACGAGCGCTCAGCTTGATTTCAAAAACAACAGGTTTCTTATTTAATAGCGAACTAAATGAATGCTCTGCTAGTTAACTGGAGATACCCGCAAATTAAGCGCCTATGAACGACTTCACTGGATCTAAACAAATCAATCTAACCATAGATGTTACCAGTAGCGGTGGCTTTTTTAAACCTATTTAAAATATTTTCGCAAGGGTTCTATGAAATTATTATATATTTTAAGGAAGTTCAATGTGCCCAGTCGAGTTCACATTTCAACAGTCAACCTGGTAGCTGAAGTAGGCCTACTCCTTAAACCACATTTAGCATAATTGTTTGTTTGATCTGACTACAGCACTTTAAAGCTAAATGTAAAAGCTTTTTATTTAAGTTTTGTATTTTAAACTTGAATTAAATGTATTTAAAAGCTGGCCAAAGCTTGGCACTTCGCACTTTTTAGTTGCAAAAGTTTTTATTTTTGTATGAAGACATATAAAGTAATATCAAACTTTTCTTTTAAATTATGTCTACTGCAATCAATCACATAGGAAAAAGTAAACTACATTTATATAGACCTGCAAATCGTTTTTTGAATCGAGAATCGTTTTTGAATCGAAATTCGATTTTGAATCGAATCTCGAGACAAAAAATCAGTATCGAATGGAATCGTGAGATTTTCTGAATCGTGCAGACGCGCTTCAGCATCGGTTCACAGCCGAGGAGATCGATGTTCTCGTCAGGGCCGTGAAAGAAAGAGAAGTGACATTGGGGATGGGACAAACCCACCCAAATTAGCTTTCGGTTAAACATGCATATATAATAAAATAGCATCTGAATGTACGCACAACGCGCCACTGACTTTAGACCAGGGGCTTGTTCTTCGTACGTTGCTTAAAACATCCGAGATCAAATGAGACATCTAAGATAATATCATCATGCTAGCTAATCATGATATCATGATATCATCGGGCTAATTGGGTTCTTCGAACACACCTGTTGTTTATGATTAGTATCGCTGGATTGAGTTATCTGAGATAACTGCGCGTTCTCGCGTTGGTTTAAAAGGGGACATGTATCGATAGCAGAAACAGTGATCAGCAGCGCTGCTATTGGCTGTTCAGCATGGCCAAAGGACACGCCCAGTTTTTCTCCCAAGCAGAGCAAACGCTTTTAACCCTCAGGTGCTCTTAGGTCATTTCTGACCGAAAAATTTTCTGTTTTGAAATTGTAAAAATCACAGCTTCATCGGAATGTTACGAAACTTGGTGACTTTTATGGCATTGGGTATGTGAACACAAAAAAAAATTGAGGTCATGATCCGAGCATGCTAAGTGGTCGTAAAAAAAATAGTCACTCTTTGGTCAAAAATGACCGACCATAGGAAATGAATGAGAAATTGACAGAAACACAAAAACTTTGAGAATTTTTGTGTGTACAATCGACAAATCGGCTACGATGCAGAAAAAAAGTGCTCAGCATTGAAGGGGTGACACTGTAAAACATCAAGAGTGCAAAACAGACATACCCACCCCTACACACACACATACACACGCACACACACACACACACACACACACACACACACTTTTATACACAAAAACACCAATAAATTGTGATTAAAGAAATCTGTTTTGAATGTTTAAAAATCACAGCTTCTTCAGAAAGTTACGAAACTTGGTGACTTTTATGGCATTGGGTATGTGAACACACAAAAAAAATTGAGGTCATGATTCGAGCAATTTAAGTGGTCGTAAAAAAATGAGTACACTTTTCCTCTTCTGTAAAAAATGACGACCCATAGGAAATGAATGACAAATTGACAAAAAAAAAAATTCTCTGAATTTTTGTATGTACAATCTACAAATCGGCCACAATTCTAAAGAAAGTACACCGCAGGAAAGGGGTGACACTACACATACACACCAATAAATTTTGATTACAAAAAGTATGTTTTGAATTTTTAAAAATCACAGCTTCATCGAGATGTTACGAAACTTGGTGACTGTTATGGCATTATGTATGTGAACACACAAAAAAATTGAGGTCATGATCTGAGCATGCTAAGTGGTCTTAAAAAAAATAGTTACACTTGTGGTCTTTGGTCAAAAATGACCCCATAGGAAATGAATAGGAAATTGTAAAAAAATGAAAAAAAATTGTGAACATTTGTTTTTTGTCAATTTTTTTTTATAAGAAATAGTTTTTGAGATTGTTTCAACTATATATTCAAATCCACCAACAACAAAAAAAAAATGTGTTCATAAACAGCTGGGGAATTCACATGCCTCTCCATAGAGAGCTGTACATGCCATCTAGTGGTTACACCATTATTCTACGCTTTTTCTCTATACTGTAACCAGATGGTGCTAATTTTCTTCAAAAAATATATATATTTTTTTTTCTGAAGGCCTAGACTCTATATTAAACTAAAATACTGCATTAATATTTTTTTGAAAAAAAAAAATAATTTATATATAGAAAATATATAAATATTTTTCCATGGCAAAAATAAACCATAAATATTGCATAAATATTAATAAATTCAATTAAATTGTCTCAAAATACTAAATTAAAAAGAATAAATATTATAGAACAAAAATAAATTGCATTGGTTTTACTGGGATGGAGAAAGTTTCATTTTTAGGTGTCCGGTCACTTTTGACCGGGAAGATAACAAGTGTGACTCCGAAACGAAGAGCACCTGAGGGTTAATCAAAGGTTATGCCGAATTTCAGTCTTTAATTAAAACGCCAGGGAACACTTCAAAGTATGCAAAAGTTTATTTATATATCATATAAAGTTTATTTATATATAATACATATCACAAATTAAATGCGTTTGTGGTGGCCATGTTAGATGTTTTAATAATTTATTATTATTATTATATTTTTATTTTCATAATTACTTTGTTCATTGTAATGTCAGAGTGAAGTACAAAAGTATTCTACTTAATGGTAATTTTACTAGGACTTATAGGCCTACTAGTCTCTTTTATTAAAAGGCACTGTTAAATAAATGATTGTCTGTTTACAAAAGCAACCAGGAAAATGCTGAGAAAAAAATAATAATGATGCTCCTGACCCTGGCAGAACAGCTGACCCTTGGGTTGAATGTGAATTGCCCTGTTGTGAAGGGCATCCCTGGGTTCAGCTCTTCCAGACCCACATCAGGGACCAGTAGCAGCAACACCTTCATCACTGGGAAATGAGATTTAAATTATCTTTGTACACTGTGAAATAATGTGTTGCTTCATTAAAATACAAAGGCCTATAATCCTCCAAATTGGCCGGAGAGTGAAGAAAACTTCTCAGATGACTATCCTTTGGAGGAAGAACTTTAATTGAATTGATGGCTTTGGCCAGTGAAGAGACAACTTTTGCTTTTTATTTGAGGCATGAGGCATGTGTGACACAAACGACACCGGGTGAAATTCGTTCCCTATATGAGTCTTCAACAGAAAATAGAGTATTTTGAAAAAACAAAAATCAGGGGAGAAACAGAACTTGACTGCTTAAAAAACTGCACTAGAAATAGAGTTGCTTCAAAATAAACTTCAGAGTAAAATACACTATTTCACACAGAGTACTATTGCTGACCTTGCATAATATCTTTTAAAAAGATGACTGAATAACTGGCTTTTCTTTACAAAGAACTATTGAAATAAAACTCTAAGCAAATAGAGTTTTGCAAATGTGTCTTGTCTTTTATTTTAGGCTTAATTAAACATTTTTTTTTCTTTTTCTGATGTTGGCAGTGTTGTGTAATATGGCACATGCAATGTCACAGGCCCTGTCAGGTGCAACCCTCAGGCTTTTCAGACCCTGAAATCTTCCCTTTAGTTGGCCAAAGCTCATGTCATTGTGTGCCCTTGTCCTAGAGCTGCATTGTAACTGGTCTGGGGTTTGGGTCAGGGAATGGGGTCATAAAACACCTGTCTCCATGCAGGATCCTGTTGTAATCACCTGTTTAATGGAAAAATGCAGTTCTCAGCATAAGTGTAATACTGTGAGTTGATATTTATAATTTTCCTCACCATGTTCAAATAATGTTCATAAATGTGAATCTCTTAAAATTCTTGAGTCATGCACAGATCCTGGCCATTTTGCTTTCACACTGATTTGTGATATGGAACATGGTCACACACCATTTTACTCAGTCAACTGCCTTAACCCTCAGTTGCTCTTCGGTCATTTCTGACCGAAAAATTTTCTGTTTTAAAATTGTAAAAATCACAGCTTCATCGGAATGTTACGAAACTTGGTGACTTTTATGGCATTGGGTACATGAACACACAAAACAATTTAGGTCATGATCCGAGCAGGCTAAGTGGTCGTAAAAAAAAATAGTCACACTTGTGCCCTTCGGTCAAAAATGACCGACCATAGGAAATGAATGGGAAATGGACAAAAACACAAAAACTTTGAGAATTTTCACAATCTACAAATCGGCCACGATGCAGAAAAAATTTGCTCAGCATTTAAGGGCTGACACTCTAAAACATCAAGAGTGCAAAACAGACATACCCAACCCTACACACACACACTTTTATACATAAAAACACCAATAAATTGTGATTAAAGAAATCTGTTTTGAATATTTAAAAATCACAGCTTCTGGAGAAAATTACGAAACTTGGTGACTTTTATGGCATTGGGTATGTGAACACAAAAAAAATTGAGGTCATGATTCGAGCAATTTAAGTGGTCGTAAAAAAATGAGTCACACTTTTGCTCTTCTGTCAAAAATGACGACCCATAGGAAATGAATGGGAAATTGACAAAAAAAAAAAATAATTCTCTGAATTTTTGATTGTACAATCTACAAATCGGCCACAATTCAAAAAAAAAAAAAAGTACACCGCAGGAAAGGGACGACACTCTACAACATCTAGAGTGCAAAACAGACACACCCACCAACACACACACACACACACACACACACACACATATACCTGTCTTTGCTACCGGGTGGGGACACATGGCAGCATGCAGCCTGGTGGGAACCACCCTTTGTGAATGGTTTACAGACAAGGTTGAAACTGATCCACACTCCATTTACAGCTGTTATAACAGCCATCACTTGTAAACTTGAGTCTGAACCCCAGAAGACTGACCTGACATTTTACAACCTGCTGAGGACCCAGTCAGGTAGAAGATCCCCCAGGGGACCTGTGATGTAATGTTTTAATATGCTAATTAATGATGTCACTGTGTGTGTTAAAAAGGTTAACAATGGGGACCTCACCTAAAATTTCTTCAGACACAGGTCAGCAAATGCTCCCTGCCAACTCTAAACACAACTGCATTGCAATACATTCAATTGTATTGCATTAAAATAAATTATTCTTTGGCAAAATTAGTCCTGACAACTTTATTTGTCATAGCTTTTGAACATTTACTTATGAAGTACAACAGTACAACAAATGCATTTACATATATGTGAGGAGCATTTACATATATGTGATGAGAGAAGTGAAAACACTGCAGCGCAGTAAACATGTTAAGATGGAGTAAAAAACTTAACTTTTCTCTTCCATGAACATTTTCTTATTTTCTTATTTTCTTTTCTCACACTCCCTCTTGAGTGCTGTAATTCGGTTCTTTATGTAAAATTTCACGGCTTCCCAGGTTCTATTCTGGAGCAATACCGGAGCTGACCTGATGCAGTCTTCACACTCTCTTTTCCCTGGTACCCTGCCAGATGTGATGAAATGCAGAAGTTTGTTTTCCACCGCCTTTACCTCATCTTCAGTCCATTTTCTTTTTTGGCCTTTTGACACACCTAAAAATTTTAATAATTTTATTGCAACTTTCAAAAGACACAATCTTTGGCTTCATTTTAAAAATCTGAGTGCAGAGTACACAACAAAGGTAATGTACACTAGAACATCTGCATTCAATATAGGGATGCACCGATACCACTTTTTTGGAAAATGAGTACGAGTACTTGCATTTCAGTACTCGTCGATACCGATACCAAGTACTTAATAAAAATTTTTTTTAAAAACATGATTTAAATATTTTTATATACGGGTTTTTAGGTCCTTGATTAAATTACTTGGGTAACACTTTATTTCGATAGTCCACTTTACTAACTATAAGTAACTTTTCAATTACATGTCAACTAACTGTCATTAGAGTATTAGTAGACTAGATTATTAGTACGATCAGCTTAATATCTGATAACACTTTATTTATTTGGTCCCCCAACAGACATTCAACTGACTATAAGTAACTTGGCGACTACAAGTAAACTTATTCTCCTAATCCAAAGCCATTCACTTTGAAATTGTTCCACACCAGTGATGCACGGGTTGATCCAAAATGAGCGGGTGCTTGCGCCGCGGTCACCCGCGGTTACCCGCAGTTACGGGTCATCCAAAAATATTTTTAATGATATTCGGGTCGCGGTCGGTCAGGTCGTTTGGGAAAAAAATGCCAATTAAACCTTTGTATTTATATAGTACTAGATACAATTTTCTATGAAATATATAGGCCGAATTTATTTATTGGCTGAATAACTGGCACGAAGATGACACACAAGCTCAGTCTAAACAGTTCTCAGTTCTGTACTGGTGTGATCCGAGAACCGCTGTACCTCTGCGTTCGTTACTACGCGGATGCGCAGTATCAGCAACAACATGTCTCAGTTCAGTGAACTGTTAGAGTTACTGGAGTAAAATATAATTCGGGATATTGGTTTATTTCAACTCGGAGGGACTGTCAGGCATGTCTGAAAGTGAGTAACTGTAGTAACTTGTAGATCAGCACTGACGCAAGACGTGAACTGATGCGAATGATTCAGTTCGATTTAGCGTACTGGTTCGACCGGTTCATTAAAAAGAACCGATTCGTTCACGAACCGGCCATGTCTATGATCACTAGTCTGCAGAGAGATGGAGGCGGCAAGAGAAAAGGTGAAGACTGGGGAGTGGAAGCTCCGCAAATACACAAACAGAAAGAGTAAAAGTGTGGGAGACATTTACCGAAATAATGAAAGATGATGACCAAAGTGCTGCCTTTGTTATATGTAGGCTACGTCTTCTTGCGATGCTGTGTTGTTACACGTTTATGGCCCAATGATGCTACGATGAGCATGTACTACTTTTAAAAAATACGGTCAGGAAGAGGGTCGGGTACAATATTTTCTTACTTTTTTTGCGGTCCGAGTAGCGGGCGGGTAGTTGAAAACGTTGGTAGTGTGCGGGTTGTTTATACATTGACCCGCGCACATAAACACACTTTTATACACATACACACCAATAAATTTTGAATTTTTGAATTTTTAAAAATCACAGCTTCATCACGATGTTACAAAACTTGGTGACTTTTATGGCATTATGTATGTGAATACACAAAAAAAAATGAGGTCATGATCTGAGCATGTTAAGTGGTCTTTGGTCAAAAATGACCCCCATAGGAAATGAATGGGAAATTGTATTAAAAAAAAAAGAAAAAAAAAAGTGAATTTTTGTTTGTCAATTTTTTTTATAAGAAATAGTTTTTGAGATTGTTTCAACTATATATTCAAATCCACCAACAACAACAAAAAAATGTGTTCATAAACAGCTGGGGAATTCACATGCCTCTCCATAGAGAGCTGTACATGCCATCTAGTGGTTACACCATGATTCTACGCCTTTTCTCTATACTGTAACCAGATGGCGCTAATTTTCTTCAAAAAATATATATATATTTTTTTCTGAAGGCCTAGACCCTATATTAAACTAAAATACTGCATTAATATTTTTTTGAAAAAAAATAATATATATATAGAAAAATATATATATATTTTTCCATGCCAAAATAAACCAAATATTGCATAAATATTAATAAATTCAATTAAATTGTCTCAAAATACTAAATTAAAAAGAATAAATATTATAGAACAAAAATAAATTGCATTGGTTTTACTGGGATGGAGAAAGTTTCATTTTTAGGTGTCCGGTCACTTTTGACCGGGAAGATAACAAGTGTGACTCCGAAATGAAGAGCATCTGAGGGTTAAAAATATTGATATAATATTACTAATCTGGAATATTAAACATTGTAATAGTAATTTGGCTGCACTGTATAAGCCCCCTTTCTGCTCACAAAATCCCTTCATTGAGGCCTTGATGGGAACATGTGTGTAGTCTAGTGTATAGCACCAATCATTTAAGCCTGAGGGACTGTAAGTCATAATCGGTCATCATGATTGCATTATCTTCATTGAAAATTATAATATACCCTAAGTTGGCAAAAAAAAAACCACACACACAAAAAAAACTAAGCGCTAGGTAAACTTTGCGAATGGCACGACAGAAAGCTTATTCAAGTTCTCCGCCTCTCCAATAGTGTAAAGGAAGCCACTCGCAAATAATTTTAGGGCAATTTTAGGGCTTTCCTAGTTTACTGGCTTGCGTCTGTGGAGGAAAAAAGCCCGCTTTGCGCGAGTGCAAAATAGGAATGATAAATGCGTCAGTGAATAAAGTCATTTGCGCCAGGTGCAAGATAGAGCCCACAGTCTTCGTCTGCACCAGTCTGTCCTTGTCTCTGCACTACACTTCCCAGAATCCTCCTCGTCTCCACACCTGAACTCACTCCCTCACTTTCCAGCCTGTTCATCGTTTGCTTCATCCGTGTCACCTGTTTTCACCTTGTTATGTTTGATTATTGCTTGTATTTAGTCTCCTTCTGTTCAGTTAGTCTTTGTCAGTTCTTGTTAATGTTATAGTGTTTTGTGTGTACCATTTGCCTGCCTGTACGCTTTTATTTTTGAGTAAATCTTTGAATTAGAGCTTTTTTGCCAGCCTGTTTATACCCGCACCAAACGCGTGACAGTAACATCCTTCAGCTTTTCTAAATAAAAAAAGAAAATTTATGAAAACATTACACATTCATAAATTTAAATCAATGTCAAAATGCAGTAAGATGGACTATAACAATCTAAACATGTTGTAGATGTAGCATGAATTCGATATTACTAAATGCACTTTTCACGTGAATTACCTTTTTAAATGTTGCACTATTCACAGAACCATGGTGAATCCATGCCAGAGGTCTGTGTAACACTGAATCCCACACATGAACTGTGAAACTAACGAGCACTTTTTTCATACTGAACCTACAGGAGAATAAAAGATGGTGATAATATTATCCAAGTTATGATCGTATTAATTGGCAGTGTTGGATTTGTGCAATTTACCATGTCAGCACAATGGGTCGGGATATCATATCATCATTAGCACATCTAAATACCATTTGTATGCTAAACAAAATGGACAAAAAGCATTTTTATTAACTATAAGGTACTATGTGTGATAGCATTTAAGGCTAATTACTAACCCTTGTCCATATATAAATGACTCTTCCTTACAGCACAAAGGAACAATTGAGCCAGAAATTTATATATTAGAGATGTGACGATTCACTCAACTCATACGATTCACTATACCGGTTTCACGATACGATTTTCTTAAAAGAGAGATTTAAGGCAAATTATAAATGAAAAAGTGTCTCTTTTATTATTTCTTCTTAATTTTGACATATATTTGTAAAATAATAAAACTGCATTGAAAAAAAAATCCCTTCAAGGTTGTTTCAACTCAGTGTTTCTGTCTGTCTGGTCAAGAGGCTGGACACTGGTAAATTAGCACACTAAGACTGTAAAATTAGTAACACATTGACGGGCGTTTTACATTGTAATAAAGGAAAGTTTTTTTTGTCCTAATTTGTATCATTAAACTAGAAAGAGTTAAAAAAACAGAACACATTTAGCAAATATATGCCTCAACAAAAATTATTAAAAAAAAATAAATAAATCCATGTACACGACATTTAGAGAAAGAGATAGTAAAATAAATACAACACATGGTTGCCATGGAAACACTGAGGCGCCTTGTGATCTTCGTAACTCTCACACTTGTCGTATTAATGACTTTTACATGAAAACGGAGGTGATGTGCTTCTCCCGGTGGTGATTATTATTAGACTACAAAGAGTCAAAATGCCGCCACAGCTCCGATTTGAATGAGTCAACAACTACGCTTGCCGTCGGCAATAGTTTGACAGCAGTCTATGGCGGGGCGCGAGTGGAGCAAACCAACCGTTTTAAGTTCATTACTATGAGTGCTCACACAAGCTCAAGTTCCTTAGGAATGAAGTGAAAACACTCGCTAGGTTGTGCCAGTGTGTGTTCGCTGCTATTGGCGTTTGAACGATTGTTGACCGTATCAACGTTAACCGCTCGGGGGTTATGTCATACCCCTCGGGGTTAACTGGGATGTGCTTATTGCTCGTGAGCATTCCTATTCCCTACTCCCTTCAAAGGGCAGACGGCAGAGCTCTTCAAGTGGGACTTTGGCGTGAGCGTGGCACTAGTGTGTCATTTATGTAGCCGTGTGGAACGCACTCGATGAAGGGAGCAACAAGACAACGTAGTTTCCAATGTTGTTATTTTTACATACAATGTTCCTATGACAACGCAGCACTTTGTCCATCAGCTGTATAGCTGTTCTGACAACAGAAATATAATGATTAACATAACGGCTGAAAATAAATTATTTATTTTTACTTTACAAAAAACGTTAACTGTATGTTAATGTCTCAACTTTAAAACATTACCTAACATTTCTTATGAAACTTTTCTTTATGAAGTGTATCTCAGTATCAGTGTAACTGATGTATAGATTAATATCTTGTGTGCAGGACTGCATTTGTTTAGGATTTTTTCATTTTGAATATGTTTATTCTAGTGAGGACTTTAATTTTGAAAAGCAGTCACAGACAACCTCATACAGGAAACAGGAAGTACTAATAGTACTGCAGTAGTTCAGCAAAATGTGATCGCTGTTACATCTTTAAGCATCATCTTTCTTTGCATCTGCTAGACGCAATGTCTGTAAGTACATAATGTTAAATTTATTGTGTGATACATATGAGAAGTAGTGATGGCAAAATGAGGCTTCCTGAACCACTGAGACCTCACAGTCCATTGCTTCACCCAAAGGTTAATTACTCGAAGCTTCATTCAGTATTGCTCACTAGTGATACTTAGCTACTGTGCAAAGAAATAGCAGACAAATTATTTTGTTTTATTTATTTATTTATTTTCTTCTCACTGTTTGTCTGTAACCTTTCATTTGCAATAATAAATATACCTGAGCAGACATTTGTCCATTGCCTGGGAATAAAATAAAATATGTATATTTCCCTGTATGAATTTATTTCTGCAGAGACAACTGTATCACACACACACAATTAATTATTCATAAATGGTTTGGATAGTGACAGTATGAACAATAAAAGTTACACTGTTGAGTGCAGTGCTTATGGTGGAGGGAGTGTAATAAAGTAAAGTGCAACAGAAAAGTGTAGGGTGGTAAAGGTTAAGAATTTTTTCTGGTGATTTAGTGCATTGAACTGTTAATATTTTTGTGCAGTGTTGTGCTTATGGGACTGGGGACGTAGAGGAGCAAAGGAAGGATTATTGTTTATTGAGGAACAGAATTTTTCGTGTTGGGGCATAGGCGATTCCTCTTTTTCGACAGAACCTCTCCAGCCTTGGAAAAGATCCTTTCACATGGAAAAGAGGATGCAGGTGAACATAAAAATGTCAGGGCCAGCTGGTATAAATGAGGATACTGGTGTTTATGTTGAGCCCAATATACCAGTGGATCCTCAGATCTTGTGACATTAACTTCAGATAAATATCTGTCCACTTCTGCAGAGCTCCTTCTACCGTGTTCAACCGTGCTATCCAGCAGATGCCAAAGGTCACCTAATAATAGAGGTACAATGAAATAAAACTCCATTAACAATGGTTCACAGTACTAATTACTAATGTGAACATTCACACAACAAAGACATATAGTACTTACTGTTGTTTGTGGATTGGCCTGCTTGTAACGAGGCTGGCAGCTGAGTTGGGGGTGTATTGGTGGAAGCAGATTGGATACCAGAACTTCTGATTCTGATTTTAATCTTGATATGCCTTCTTGCAGTTTTCCCTGACTTAAAAATCCCAGTTTTTTGAATCTGGGATCCAATAACGTGGGTATGGTCATCACACTAATTGATTCTAATTGTACTGCTTGTTCCCTGACCCTCTGTACAAGGCTGTCACTCAGCTGCCTTGTTAGATTCGACTTCAGGCCTTCTAGCTTACTCGTTACAGAATGATTCAGCATCTTCATCAAAGGAATCACTTTGGAGGCAGACACCCTTATCTCTCCCGAAAGCTCTACTGTAGCCTGGAGGAAAGGGGCAAGAACATGTAAAGCATCCTGACTGCCTCATACTCCAGGGCTGTAGGAGGGGTGATGTCGGTCTTTAGAGAGGCCAGCGCTGCCCCCACTGGCTCTCATACAGACGTTCCAGCATGTTGTAAGTGCTGTTCCAGCGAGTGTCCACTTCAATGATCATTTTCAGAGCTGGTCTCCCCATCTGCTCATTTTGCTGTAGTGCTTGTTCTGAAATAGGTCACAAGTTTCCTACATTTGGTTCGAACGCCATTGAGAAGATGACAGATGAAAGATTTCCTCACAATTAGGTTTAGTGCATGTGGAATGCATACCTAACATTTAGTGATCGTACACATGCTATCTTGTTGGCTGCAGCATCAGTTACCAGGCACTTAACTTTATCCTTTATGCCCCACTCCTCCATGAGCTTGACATGTCCAGTAGCCAAGTTCTCAGCAGTATGGCTCTTCGGGAAATGCTGTACACCTAGTAAAATAGTGCAGAGCTTGTCATTGTCTATAAAATGGCAAGTTACTGCTAGGTAGGCATCCATGTGTAGCGATGTCCACATGTCAGAGGTAAGGCTTATAGCCTGAACGTTCTGCAGCTGCTCTCTGGCCTTCTCCTTAGCCTACTTGTACTTAAGATCGACCATGACCTTCAAAGCCTGTGGATAGACATAAATACAGTTACTCTTACTTTTACCTTCTTAAATAATGATGAACCACTTAATTAATCACATACCTTTCTAGTTGGGATCACATAAGGGGGATGTAACACATGCAGGAGCTCCCTAAATCCATCATCCTCCACAATGGAAAAGGGTTGGGAGTTCTTGATGACCATGTTCATCAGGGCCTCATTCACCATTTTTTTCTTTGAATCTGTAATCAAATAAAATGCAGGTGTATTGTAGGAGCCTAAAACATTATTTAAATAATGTTTATTATTATTATTCGTATTTTATTTACTTTGACTACTGTGTGGATTGTTAGAAGTCTGTGCATGCTTGTGCAGTGCTCGATAATGCCTGAGCATGGAGGTGTTATTGCTGTAAGTCAGCTCCTTTAGGCACAGCAAGCATTTCACCTAGAAACATAAGTGAATAGACGTGAAATATAATACATATAGTGAATATTATTATTATTATTATATCAAGACAGTGAAATCATGAATAATAATACACATACCTTATTGTGAGCAACCATTTCAAAAAACTCCCAGACAGGGGAGGATTTCCTCTTTCTTGCTGGCTCCATTACAAGGAAAAAGGAAGAATCACAAAAAGCAAACAAATCCAAAAGGGCAATCCAAATCAAAAAGCAGTCCAGTCCAAATCCAAAAATCCAAAGCAATCCAAACAATCTTATCTAAATAATATAACTATACTATAATATAACTACTTTAAATAATAATAACAATATACTATCACTAATCTAACCTGATATACAGCCCTAACACATATATGACGATGACACAACTATCTAACTCTAACTGTAACTCTGACTCTCGACTCTCTGACTCTACTACAACTGATTCTACTACTCCAGACAACACCCACAAGGTGGCGCGAGTTTCGAAACCCCTTTATCAGGAAACGACACTCGGTTTGAGTGGATACGTCATCGGTTCAGTCTGAGGCCTCGTTTGTCATCAGTCACGTGATTTCCACGTAAACAACACAAGCCTTGAATCGCGGCTTCATCTGGCACGCCCCTTTTTTCTCGAAACAAGCTCCGACGCATCGGTTCATATGTCACATCACTAATGAGAAGGTTATTTGATATTAAGATGTACATTTTCTTAGTTTAATTATCCCTGTTATTGTCAATCTGTAACTTTCTAATTTCATATTTAGTGATTGTATCTTTTGTATATTTTTACAGTTTCACAGTTGAATCATAAACTTAAGAAACGACTTGAAGTGTCCAGCAAAGAGTCACTTGCTGCGTTCAAGTCAACTCGTATAGATCGTAATTACGAGTTTAACGCACTTGAACGCCACCACAATGTCGTAAATACCAGTGGGGAGCTCGGGATTTTCTTTAAGCCCCGATCTGTACGAGTTGGGGGCGTGTCAGTGAGAAACGTTAATTCAACGTCTGTTGACTTGAATTTCAATGTTTACTCATTGACATTGTAAGGCTTTTTCATTTATAAAGCAAGCTCCCTGCACAAAATATATCATTATAATAAAAACATTATAGTTTACATTGGCTTCATAAGCTAATAAAAAACATAAAAAGAAAAACACACCTGATGCGCATTCTTTGCTCTTTATTTTTTTTATTAGCAGAGTTAATAAATCTTGCTGTATTTTCGTGTAATTCCTTAAAAGAAGATACACTGCCATTTTACTCCGACGAAACTGACTTGAACGCACCTCACGTCGTAAACACGACTTCCCACCTCGTACGTACGAACTTCCCAGGAGGACTTGAACGCAGCAACTGTTTAAAGGGTACCTATTATGGCATTTAAAATGTTCCTAATATTGTTCTGGGAGTCCCCAACAACAGTTTTACAAGCATGCAATGACAAAAAACACTTTTGTTGTCTTATAATATGCATTTATTTTTACCTTATTTGCTCACCGACTCCCATATGAATTGTTTAGCGAGTCCTTTTTCCAAAACCTGCTTTTGCGTGACGCTAATTGGTCAGATGACCTAGTCAGTTGTGATTGGTATTCTCTGTGCAGAGATTGTCAAACAGAACGCCTATCACCTTAAATGGATTCTCAACTCCAGTCCTCGCGACCCACTGCTCTGCATATTGTGTATGTCTCCCTTATTTAACACATATGATTCAGATCCTCAGCTCGTTAGAGCCGGCTCGCGAATCCATACTTTATAGCGTTTAGGTTTGTGAAGCAATCATCTTCAAAATGACGCTAACACAGAACAAGGTTTGGGCTATACTTGTGTGGTATACTTGTATATATGAACTGCAGGATGCCACTTAGTCTTCAAATGCTCCTCACTTGGCAGGTGAAAAAAGTTTTTGCTTTTGCGTCGCACTTCAAAACACAGCGTCTCGTCGACATGATTGTTTTCCGGTTTTCCCTGGCACAATAAGTGGGCGTTTCTTATTCAAATTACTTGTCAAGTTGACGTCAACTAGACAAAGGAAAAGCATCGTTCTTCGAACGATTCATATCAGCGACTCAGAGTGGACTCTTACTTTTGAGAGACAATAAC
Organism: Pimephales promelas; assembly: GCF_016745375.1. The sequence continues at coordinate 260,697 of NW_024121277.1, read as the reverse complement.
TTTGTATACGATGAACTTTCATGTTTAGAACTTTGCAGGATGTTTTCGTTCACTTAGATCTATGTTAAACACTACATTTTAGTTTTCTGATCATTGTTCTTTTCTCATTTGTATTTTGATGACATTGAACATATTGTTAATACATGTTGTAAATACATGTTGTATATTGTATACAAGTTGTGTGTCATAATAAATTGAATCTCTGTGTTTTGCAGGGAGAAAGTTAAAAGAAATTAAATAAAATAAAGTAGAATTTGAGTTGTAAGCAAGGAGTATAGAAGAACTATAAAAATGATAATATTATAATATTTTTTATATATACAATATTATTTTAATAGTATAATTTATTTATAAAAAATATTGGCTTTCACTTCTTGTCAATAAACGTTTTTTTGCTGTGAGGACGTCCTGTGTATGCTATGAGCACGTCCCAGTCGGGTCCATCACTTATTAGGTTCCCCGGAAATATTTCCGTTGTGGCGCTTGCAGCGCTTTTCTATATTTGGCAGCGTGTTTATGTATTTTGTTGTGTTGTGAGCTTTTGCAGCGCGTTTCTGTATGTGGTGGTGTTGTGAGTATTTGGAGCACGTATGTTGTGAGACTGATGAAGATTTTCTTAATTTGCGTGTGTTTATTTTCTGTTTGCATGCGTTTTTTCTATTTGCATGCGTCTTCTTTAGGTTGCAACACGTTGAGCTCTCTCGGCCACCGTACTATTCATTTTAATGAATAGTTAAAACAACTGACCAGTCTAACACCTATGAATCAATGTATAAAAAAAATCGGTAACATTTATTTATATTAGGCTACTATTAATAAACGGCCCTTATACAGCATTGTTAATTTCAATATTTAAAGAGTCTGTAGGCCCACTATATGTGCCATTAAATAAGTGCATTTAGTTTAATTTTTGTTAAAATATTATGTTTTTTTTTTTGTTGTTGTTTTTTACATCTAAGCTGATTATGAAAATTGAACAGCATGATTAAGATGTCCAATATATATCGGGCGACATGAAGTGGGTCAGACATGATTTGCCATTGCACAATTCAGCACAACAGAAACCTAGCTCAGCGATCACCACAGGTGTGCCTTCCAGTCTAAACAGATTTGTCCAGAGCCGAATGTTTTTGTATTTGTTTTGGGTCACAGAACATTACTAAATGCTTGTATTTTACTCAATTAGATAGGGCCCAAATCAAGGCCGGATTGGCCATCGGGAGCACCAGGACAATTCCCGGTGGCCTGGCGACTAATTTGGCCTGCTGCCAGCCAATGTTTTTATTTATTTATTTATATTATTATTGTTATTTTATATTACTACCTTTACCAGTGATCATTGTTGAATTTGTCATTCAATAAAATTATTATTAATAATAATAAAAAATAAAATCATGATTCTGAGTCTTGACTGGCAAGGCTACGATACAACTTTATGCCTCAGCCAAATGGTTTAACAGAAAATACGAGCAGCACCCGACGATGGAGAGAAAACGGCCAGGTGGAGCAGAGAGGGAAAGGACCAAGAGAAATAAAGCACTCCATGAAGAAGCAGCAAAATATTGCAAAATTACTGACCTGTACAGGGCTTCAAGTGCAGGTCAGTTTCATCTGTAAATACGGTCCTTTTTTCTTCGTTTACTTAGTATTGAACTGTTAGCAAATGTAAGCAATAGCCTAGCACCTGTCTAACGTTACATTCTTGGAGAAATCTAAAAAAAAATGAGTTAAACAGCACATAGAAAACTCACAGAAGAAATATACTGAAGTAAAAATTATATATATATATATATATATATATATATATATATAACATATGATTTGTTTAACATAACACAACTAAGGGACCTGTTTTGCTGAATATTATCACGATTGAAAATGTTACATTGAATTTATTGTTCAATAAACAAGTAGTGTAGATATTTATTATTAAGTTACTTAAGTTTGACACAAACCATATTAACTGTTTTTGTTCTATTTCAACGACTAAAATAGTTCCACAGGAAAGCTACAGCAGTGTGGCGTTTTGTTACTGAATAATTCAGTGTTTTGAACGAATCTTTTGTATGAATGACTCACTAATTAAGACGCTCACTTGCCGCCTCCTATTTGTGGTTTCACGAGTTCACACTTGCATACAATTAAAGGGAATAAAGTATAATGCGTATTTGGCGTGCTGTCCGGGGGGAGGGCTCCGAGCTCGGAATTCGGCCCGAACCCAGAGTACTCCCCCAAAAAGCTAGAGAGCAGAGGAGGGCCGCCGGACTAAAGACCCCCCAAATGAGTGCCGAGTTTGGCGGGCTGGCCTGTTAGACAAGCTGCTGGCAAAGAGGAAACGGGAAAAGAGGAAGGAAAATGAAAAGAGGAAAAAAGTGAGCACTTGACCGGGAGATTTTCTCGCACTGCGTCACTGGACGAAAGAGAAAATGTAAATGCTCTACCGGAAAGTTCTCACTGCGTCCACTGTGGGACTGAAGCCTGTTGGGCAAAGAGGAAACTGAAAAGTGAGTACTCAACCGGGAGGTTTTCTCACACTGCATCGCTGGACGAAAGAGAAAACATAAATTATTCTACTGGAAGGTTCTCACTGCGTCCGCTGTGGGACTGAAGCCTATTGGGCAAAGGGGAAACTGAAAAGAGTTAAAATGAGTACTCAACCGGGAGGTTTTCTCACACTGCGTCGCTGGACGAAAGAAAAAACATAAGTGCTCTACCGGAAGGTTCTCACTGTATCCGCTGTGGGACTGAAGCCTGCTGGGCAGCAAGATAAGGAGGAAAATGAATACTCCTCCGGGAGATTTTCTCACACTGCGTCGCTGGACGAAAGAGAAAACATAAGTGCTCTACCGGATGAGTTCTCTTTTCTTTTTTTTTCTTTTTTTTTAACCAATGAGGGTTTGTTGCGCTTTTTTAATATGGAACCGGTTGGTCCTGATATAGGTTCGGACAGCGTCTGAGGACCATCTCCCGAGAGTTTGGATCTGTTGTTGGGAGAGGCCTTTTTGAGCTGCTGAAGTTGCTGCTCCGATACGAAAGGAGTGGCTTGAAAAATCCTTTGGTGGAATACCTGACTGCTGGAGGACGGATTTGAGGTGTTTTTGAAACCAGAAGCGTGTCACTGGTTTATTGGGTTCGTCGGTGAACAGGGGTTCGAAAGGAGTACTAGCTTGGGAGCTTCTCCATTTCATGTATGCAGAATTGACTGGTATGGTTGGATTGGCGACGGGAGGTTAAAAATGTAGATGAAATGACCTTTTTTGGTTTTGTCGGCCTTACTTTGCTTGATCAAGTTTCATCGGCCTTACTTTGCTTGATCTTGTTTCACCGTCTAGTACTGACAAGTCTGCAATAGTGAGGTGGATTTTTGAGTCGAATTTGGAGGTGATGGCGAGTTCCGAACATCTAAGGAAACCGAAGAAAGCTAGGTTGAACATGGCGTCAAGTGTGCGAGCGGTGTTGAGGGGCTGGTAGCTTGAGCGGAGGGTATGAATACATTTGGTGAGGATATCTACCGTAATGGGTTGTCTGGCGTTGGTATGGGTGGGCTGGGATCTTTGGATTCCTTTGATGAGCAAGACGGTTTGTGGATTATTTATCTCGGGGGAGGGAGCGCCGTACGTCAGTTTATGAAAAAACTGTATGCCACTCAAGTAACCTTTAATTGACCCGACTTGTAAGCCCTTAACACTGTTAAGGTAGGAAATAAATGAAGTGATTGAAAGGAGAGAAAAATCGGGAAATGACATGTTATAGGAGCCGTGAAATGTTTTGAAGCATCTCCAAGCCGTTAAGTAGGATTGGAGGGTCCTGGGAGAAACTGCTTGGAGTATAGTGTCGAGTGATGCGTCGAGGAGGGGTTTTAGTGGGTGGGTTATGGGAATATCAGCTCCGAATAGTGAGGTTCTGGAGTTGGGAATTGGTCCGCCTCTGGAGCCAGCATCCTGAATTTCTGAGAGAATCTGTGCGCGGATACTTTGTGAGACTGGTGGTGGTTCCATGGCGATTGCATTGGACGGGATGGGCATCGCAGATGCTGTCAAAAGAGAATATAGAGACTTGGATTGAGTGAGAGAGCTGTGAAGGGTATGGGCCGGGGCTGTGAGTGTTGGCGGTGGCCTCACTGTTGGGTTGCCTCCTGGGGCTTGAAAAGGAAAGTTAGTTGGAGGATGAAAAGGATAGGAAGAGTGGTAGGGAGAATAGTGGGCTTGCGGTGCAAGATGAGGCAGGCTCACGCTCGTCTCTGCTGCTGGAGCTGCAGGCCACTGGATGTGGGCGGGGTTGAAACCTGTTGGTTGAAACAGATGAGGGGAGTGGGTTAGTGAAGCTAGCGACGCTAGCCTCGCACTAGCATCTGCTCCCGGGGCTGGAGGCCACTGGAAGGAAAAAGGGTTAACAGCAGTGTGAGAATGGAACTGAGGGGCTGTGGAAAATCCGCTGGGACCGGCTGCATGCAGCTCTGCTACGGCGGGAGCCGTGATGGAGGGCTGGGCCTCGTCGATGGGTAGGAATTGGCCTGTAAAGGCGGAATCTGGGGCGCGGCCCAGGCTCGCTGAAGGCCTGCGACTCGAGCAGATCGAGCAGGAGCTAGGAGGCTGGGCTGGCGATCTTTGGGCCCTGCGGGCTTTGCTCTGACTGTGAGACTTTTGGGAGTGGTTAACTGACTGGGTTAAAGTTACGTACAGATCGTACAGCTCCGCTTTGTTCATCTTCCGCGAAGCCTGTACTTCTGAGTTGGCCAGTGCTTTTCTCAAACCAGCGACGGTCCATTTCCCAATAGGTGGGATCGTTGGGACGGCCGAGCTGTATGAGGAGGCCGGGGAGGAAGTTGGAATCCTCGCCGGGGGCGGTGAAGAGTGGCCTCGACGTCTTGGTAAGCGTTGGGTTGATCGGGCTGCTGTGCGGCCACTGTGCTGGGGCTCAGGTGCAACATCCGGCGTGGAGTGAGAGGTTGATGAGCCACCAGAATGAGAGGGCGCATCCATGTCGATGAATAATCCTACATCGGAAAAGCTTGATCGCTGGGACATGGTAACGTTTAGCGGTTAAGAACCAGGAACTAGTATGCTGCTAAACTGTTAGAGAAATGAGGTGAGATTACTGAGTCTATATATACGTGCTTTAATCATGATTGCTGAGTGCTCTCTACCCGTGTTAATTATTTGAACGTGCTTCTCCCGAACTTGTTAATGAAACATCATTTAATCATGATTGCTGAGTGCTCTCCACCTGTGTTAATTATCTGAACGTGCTTCTCCCGAACTTTGTTAATAAAACATCGTTTAGTTTAATGTTTAAGTATTGCATTGGTTTATTTGTATATTCTAACATTTATTTACAACATTAATCTCAAAACATTATTTATTGCAGTTGTAATTGCAGTGCACATTATTTAATTTGATGGGTAACAGCCCTATTGTGTCTTATAATTATAACTGAATTTATTGATGAAATGTGAGAATTTGACATGAAAGATGATGCATAAATTTAATAAGGTAATAAAAAAAAAAAACAGGGTTGTCTGTGTTTAAAATTTTTTATTTGGGTGCATAGGATGGCCTAGATGGGTGTAGGATTTCCCGGTCTGAAATAGTGTCCCAGTCCGGCCCTGGCCCAAATGTATACAAACAAAAACATGTTGTTTCTTCACTTACCACAAACATCCAGTGGTTGTTTCGTACATTCACAAATGAAAAGGCTCCATCAAAGCTTTCAAAATTAACCTGTATAATGTGACACCCGCATATTTTTTGTTTATTCATATGAAACGTTTTTGTTTTTTTTACTCACAATATAGGCTACTTAAATTAAATATATATAGCTTACATTACATTGTTTCCATGATATAATTACGTTCTTCAAACCTTGTCGAGCGATCTGATGTCTCGGTCCATGCAGAATGACACCGGCGGTGTAGTGATTGAGCTGGTATAATCTCCCAAACTTGTTGTGTTTGTTAAGGACTGCACAAATGTAACTCTCCATAACCTACAGAATATTAATAACACAATAGAATATACAGTTGCAAGCTACTTTTTCTGAAAGCCATAGATAAATAGAAAATCTGCACTTTACCATTTAACAGCTCATGTGGTCACAGAGTAAGTAGGTCCACGTGCCTTAAAACAATACTGAATTTGAAAGGCAAAGCTTTTATCTTCGCAACAACCTGCTCACTTTCTTTACATCGCCAGAGGGCTACAATCTGTAGACGTATTATTTGACATTAGACATGAACCATAGGCTTAATTTTTCACATAGTGAAAACGAACTTGCTGTACATGTTATTGCATTTACTTTACACAACTTTTCTTTTAGTTAACGTATAGGGATTAAAGCTACAGTACAGCCATTTGAAGGCAGTAGGCTACTGGTCCATAGTCTCGTTTTGTAGAAAAAGGAAAAGATATCACGACACTAAATTAAGCACAGTCACAATTTGCACAGTCAGAGTTATTAATAATGCCACAGTCCCTATACCTCATTCGCAATTTCTCCTTCAATTTCTCCCGCAGTGGCTGGGTCACTGTACTTCGTTGATGTAGTTTTGTTTGGTGTGTGTTTATCCTTTGTCTTTGGAATGGCAGCTTTGATCTGGAAAATTAGTTTTGAAAATTAATTAATACATATTATTATTATTATTATTATTATTATACTACCTCTTGAGCAGAAGTTTATTTAGCATCTTTGGTTGGATCACTGCATAATTGGGTATTGGGTATAATTTTGCAAGTGTCAAGCTGGGGTCTTTAAAAAAGTCAATATATTTTAAAACATACTAAAACACTTAAAAAAAATCTAATTGTAATATATTTGCATAACTGGAATTACCTTTTTAACAGTATCTTAATGATGTTCAGGTGAATGTTTCCTTTTTGACATTGGCATATCATGTGGAGCACTGAAATAGCGGGATGTTCGTTGCCTCTTTTTCCTGATCTTTTAGCCCACCTCTCTACAGCAAACGATACATCTTTAGATGACTTTGTGGGTCGGGTAAGTACATCTTGGGGAAGACTATTACTTAAGATGTATTCCTTGTATTGTTCCTTCAGTAAGTTGTACATCGAGGTAATGAACTCTGCTGGTCTGAGGTCACGCTTTCTGCAGAGAATGAAATTTTTCACAATCCCAAACCAATTTTCTGCATGACAGTTGGTGTCTCTTGTTTGACATAGGTCTTTATGAGATAGCAGAGTCACAGCCAAATCAACAGAATACCTTTTTAGGTCACCCAAGAGTATGCCGCTCCAAAGTGGGAAGATGGGCATGTAATTCTCCAAAAGGAATGTGACAATACCTGGCCAGTAAGGATTTGGTTCACATTCCTCATGCTTTTCATCTACCAGGGTGTTCAGTACCCCTTCGAAGATGCTTCGGAAGAGTTTACTGTATGGAGAACCACCATTGCATGCGTACTTCTTGATTTATTACCTCCTGCAAGATTGCTACACTGCTTGAAACACTGTCGGTGACGTATCTTGAAAGCAGCACAACACACAGGTCCTTGAAAATTTGCAGCCCATCATCAACACACACCATGATTTGCAACCCCACAAAGACAAATGTGGCAAATATTGCCAAGTCTTTATCGCTGGTCTTTTTGCGATAAGCAGAAGAGACTGCTTTAATTACATGTGCTGCTAGAGATGCAAAATGGTCTTAGATCTGATTTCTGATTATTTTTTCTGCATTTGGCAGATCATATGCACACTTTCAAGGTATGCAAGCACTGATTCCTTGTTGAAGGATAGAAGAACCGCTTGCATTAGTGACCAACTGTAGCCCGTCTCTACACAGTGTATTTTTACAGTGGTATAAGCGGGCAATTTCGGCAAAAATTGCATGAGCCAGAATGTTATAGGCGGGACAGAATGCTCTGAAGAAATCATCTCACTAACTGGCAAAGTTTGGGCATCTCTTCATCTTCCTGGTAAGACCAGAGCATAGTACAGTATTGTTGACTGGAGATTACACTGCCTGTTGCATCTAAATACAGAGTTACTTGGGATTTTTTTTAGGCAATGCACTAAAATAGTCATCCCGGTTTCAGTATAAAAGTGGGCGCCAAACGGGTCAACTTGAAAATTGTGCACATATCCCAGTGTGTTGTAGAATTCTGTGTCCGTTGCCCTAATGATTGACTGTGTCAGCTGTGTCTCCAGTAAAATGTTGTCATGAAGTTGCATGTTTTTTAGAGATTACCTTCAGGATGTTTTTATTGAGACTGTGGGTTATGTTTCCTGATACCAGCTCCTCCACTGGGATGTTTCTCAATATGTTGTAGTAATCTTTGCTGATGCCTTTAATTACACTTCTGGCTATAGCTCCCCGCCTGATGTTACTTGCTTCACTGTAAAATTCTTTCTTACAGGGACTGATGAGGAGATAAAAAACTTAACTAGATTGCGTATGGAGCTTGATTCTGACTTCACTGGGAAGAGGAACAGTGCCAAAAAAGTTATGTTCTAGTATGCATGGGGAAAATATGCTTTTGTCTTCACTTTTGTTTGATAAATGCATTATGGTTTTGATAATATTTATAATAATATTCTAACACAACTATGAGAAAACTCATATGCAGCGTGTTCACAAAAAGACATGAATGCATGCAGCCAGTGAAATAAAATCTGCAGTGCATAAAACAAAAACATAACATTTGTTGTTTTTTTAAGTCAAAGTTTATTTATATAGCACTTTTTCAAAAACAACAAGTGTTTACCAAAGTGCTGTACACATCTACATACTTATACGACAAGGACCAAGCCAACATGACCCGGATACAAGAAATAAAAGACAGTAATACAATAAAATAATAAGAAAATAAAACAAACTCTCACTGCGTCAAATGCCAAACTGTAAAAATACGTTTTAAGATTAGATTTAAAAATAGTAATGGTTTGGGACTGCCTGATGTACAAGGGCAACCTATTCCACAACTTTGGTCCTGCCACTGAAAATGCTCTTTCACCCCTAGATTTTAGTTTCACACGTGGGACTACTAAAAGCAAATGGTCAGCGGACCTAAGCGCTCTAGACGGAGCATAATGCCTAATCAGTTCCGTCATGTACCTAGGAGCAAGGCCATGAAGTGATTTAAAAACAAACATCAAAATTTTAAAATTAATTCTAAAAGAAACTGGTAACCAGTGAAGAGAGGAAAGAACAGGTGTAATATGTTCTCGCTTTTTTGTACCCGTCAGCAAGCGAGCTGCAGCATTCTGGACCCTCTGCAGTCTAGAGAGAGAGGCCTGACTAATGCCTATATAGAGGCCATTACAATAATCTAGACACGATGAGATAAAAATATGGAGGAGTTTTTGAAAGTCTCTGGAAGACAGAAATGATTTCACCTTTGCGAGTTGTCTTTTAAATGCGTGCTTCACAAATATGTTATTCTAACTAAATAATTTGTTGATTTTTATTGTGTAGTAAAGTTCTTCAGAGGATTGGTTTAGACGGAAAAGTTACACCAAATCAAATTTCCAAAAAATGGGACAATCTAAAGAGAAAATATAAGATATGTACAAAATGAATGCATTTATTTCATTTCATTTCATTTATTTCATTTATTTCAATTGGTGTGAGTTTTCTTCTCGCTAGTTTAATAGAGAATATATTTATTTTATTTTAGGAGCTTTGCTGTCCTCCTATGGGCACAAGAACCAATAGTGTGGAGGCCACAGCAGCCACATGGCCGTGGTTTTCTGCCATGCATGATTTAAATTTTTATCCATACACACCCTGAAACTAAAAAAATTGTGTGGCGCAACATTTGTCTTCATGTAGGCTATCTACAAATAATCATGCTCATTTAACTCCACCGCATACATGTAAGGAGCTAAAAGTTTTGCTGCCAGTTCATCACGCCAGCTATTTCCACTACAGACCCCTCTCACTGAACAGGGTGGAGGTAAACCCACATCATCCACAACTTTAGGGGCTTCAATTATGTCTCCTGTTGTCAGGCAAATGTTATGCAGAACTGCACACGCCACGATAACTGTTGGGGCAAAGGTGTGGTCCACCTCAAGAGACTCAAGTACCATTATGGCAGGATGCCACGATGACCTCCAATCGTGTTTTCATCATGCCAAAGACCCACTCAATTATGGAGCGAGCCTTGGCGTGGTAGTGATTGAAGCGGGCCTGCACTCTCCCTTGCACCAGCTCCCTGTACAGAGTAATGATGGCCGCAGGATGGATGATGCAGGGGTAGCCTCCATCCCCCAAAAGCAAGTATCCTCGTGGAGGATACAATGCCTCTTTATAGATTTAGCTGTTTCTCAGGACTCTAGTGTCATGGACAGAACCAGAATATCCCACAAAAACATTAAGGAGCCGGCCCTTCCCATCACACACTGCTTGAAGAGTTTTCTAATAATGTAGTCCTGACCAGAAGGTCCAGAGGGGGTCTTGAGCTGCCTTGTCTTCCTCGTCTGCCGGTCCCTACAGCTGCCTCTTCTGCTGGTGCGTGCAGACTGGTACGTCGACAACCCGAAAAAAGAAAAAGGTGCCAAATGTGTGTGGCCAGAAGATGTAAAAACCAGCAGTTTCTGCAAAAAATGCGAGAGGTGGTCTCCACAAGCGGCCAGAGGGGGAGGGATTGCACTTTTACATTTTTACATTACACTTTTGCTCCTCCTCCCCACTCACCACCGTCGCCAGCATCGCTGACTCCACCTCATTCCATCTTTTAAGGAGGTTGAGGTGGTATGTTTGATGCGCTCCCCCCCTATCTGAACGAACGATTTCATAGTTAAGATCATTAACTCGCCGTGTAACCACAAACGGTCCTTGCCACTTTGCGAGTAATTTTGAGCTGGATGTGGGAAGTGGGAAGTAATACGAGCACTTTATCTCCCGGTGCAAATTTCCGTAGTTTAGCCCCCCTATTGTAAAGCCGACGTTGTCTATCCTGCGCCTGCAACAAATTCTCCATGGAAAGCCGCCCCAAAGTGTGGAGTTTTGTTCGCAGGTCCAGGACATATTGAATTTCATTTTTACTACTAGAAGGTCCGTCCTCCCAAGCCTCTCTAAGCACATCCAATACCCCACGGGGTTGACGTCCATAGAGAAGCTCGAAGGGGGAAAACCCCGTGGAGGCTTGCGGGACCTCCCGTACAGCGAACAAGAGGGGTTCTAACCACTTATCCCAATTTTTGCCGTCTTCCCGCACGAACTTACGAATCATGGATTTTAACGTGCGATTAAATCGTTCCACCAAGCCGTCCGTTTGTGGGTGATAGACGCTGGTGCGAATCGATTTAATGCCCAATAACTCATACAGTTCGCGTAAGGTCCGTGACATAAACGCCGTGCCCTGGTCGGTGAGAATCTCTTTCGGGATTCCCACCCGGGAGATTAATTGAAACACTTTTAGCCGAGATATTGCGAAGGGGAACTGCCTCCGGGTATCGCGTTGCATAATCCACCAGGACCAATGCAAAGCGATGCCCCCGTGCTGATCGCTCTAATGGCCCGATGAGGTCCATGCCAATTCGTTCGAAGGGGACCTCGACTAACGGTAGGGGGCACAATGGTGCTTTACTATGGGCCGGAGGGTTCACTAACTGACATTCATGACAAGACGCGCACCACCTGCGCACATTCTCATGAATACCCGGCCAAAAGAATCGGGTCATTAAACGATTTAACGTGGCTGCCTGCCCGAGGTGTCCAGCCATCAGATTAGAATGAGCCGCCTGGAAAAGCATTTCCCGACGGCTTTTAGGAACTAACAACTGGGTTGTATCTTGCTTTGTCTGGATGTCCTGAGTCACCCGATACAACCTATCTTTAATCATGGCAAAGTACGGGTACGTGAGCGGCTGATCTGGCCGCACCGGCTGTCCGTCGATGACCTGGACCCGTTCAAACGCGTTTTTTAGCGTATCATCTCGGGACTGTTCCAGAGGAAAATTATCACGGACCGAAAAGATGGGTATTTCGGCCCCGCTCCGTTCCTCTGGACCAGCCGCCGATGGTCTTGGGACAGCCTCGCCGGCCTGAACAGTCGCCCCCCCCCCCCCCCCGGTGCCGTTGTTTTTGCCCAGGAGCACCCGCGCACAAACACGCCGATAATGATTGAAACTCCGGCCAATTAGTTCCCAGAATCAGCGGGTGCCGGAGGTGCGGATTAACTGCCACCTCCACACTATGTTTTTGTCCCCTAAATTGGATCATAACTGACACGACGGGATACCCCATCACCTCGCCGTGCACACACCGCACCATAACCTCGTGGCTCTTATCCAATGCCCCAGGCTGAATCAAACTTTGGTGGATGGAGGTCTGGTTACAACCTGAATCCACCAAAGCTTGATACGTAACCCCCTCGATACTTACAGGTATCTGATACAGCCCAGTCTGATCGGGGCCGGCCTGTGGCGCATAGGGGACCCGAATGAAGGTGTCCACCTCCATCAGTGGACACCTATCAATAAAGTGCCCCGGGTCCCCACAACGCCAACAGGCCGGCCCCGGCCTCCCCGCCACTCCGGTGGCGGGAAACGGGTCAAGGGATTGGCGAGGGGAGAGCGCGGGGCCAGAGGACGGAGGGACGCTCCCAGTCAGGGTTCCACTTCGAGGCGGAGGGCGGGGCGCCGGGACCGCCTCAGCGCTGGGTCCGGACCTCCAGCGGGGTGCCGGTCGCGGGGGAACTCCTCCTCGGGACCTGGGAGCGGGGACCGGGCGAGAGAGAGAGGGAGTGGGGAGAGAGAGAGAGAGAGAAGATGGTTGGGGTTCGCCGACCCCCGGGCACGCCACCAGCTGGTCCTCCGCCAACGTGATTGCCTGGTCCAGCGACGTCGGCCGGTGGCACTGGACCCACTGCGCGGTCTTCTTTGGCAGTTTCGCAATGAACTGCTCCAGCACCACCAGCTCGATGACTCCGTCGACGTCGCGTCCCTCGGCCACCAGCCATTTGCGGCAGACGTCCCGGAGCTGCTGTGCGAAGATGATGGGCCGGCCGATCTCCCCCAGCTCTAGGGACCGGAACCGCTGGCGGCTTTGCTCCGGAGACCGACCGACCCGCTGTAAAATGGCACGTTTAAGGTCCTGGCAGACCAGGAGGTTACTGACGGGCAGGTGTTGGGCGGCGAGCTGCACCTCTCCGGACAGCAGTGGGATGAGGCGCAGCGGCCAGTCAGTTTCCGGCCATTTCCCGGCCGCGGCCGACCTCTCGAAGAGGTCCAAGAAGGCCTCCGGGTCATCCAGCGGACCCATCTTGTGCAGCATGGGGGCCGCAGCCGGGAGCCGGACCCCCTGGTCCACCCAGCTCCGGAACTGCTCGCGGGCCTCCTGTTGTTCCTGGAGGAGCGTGTCGAATCGCCGTTCCTGCCGCTCCTCCATCTTCAACAGGGCTGCCTGGTGTTGTTGATGCAAGCCTGCGAGTCCCTGGATGATCTCCGCAAACGGAGAAGACAGAGGATTCCTGGCGGCGGCTGCTTCTTCCATCCCGGGTTTCGGCGCCAGTGTGATACGGTTCAATAGAGGTGATGGAAGAAGACAAGGGGTCGGCGAATACTGGAGCTCGTGTGCTTTATTATGCAATCAATAATACTCTTTTTACAGTGCCTCAGCGCACTTCACAGTCGAACAAAACAAACTCTTGTCCTCTGCTGCTTCACAGATTCCTTTTTCACTCTGAACACGGACAGCGATCGTCCCAGCTCCAGCTCTGCACACGGGCTCCAGTCTCTCTCATTGAGGTGTCCAACTGGCCCGCTTAAATACTCTCCCAACGCCAATCACTGGAATTACAGACAGGTGTTTATCATTTGAACTAGTCCCGCTTACTTCCCGCTCGACTCCTCCCCCGCTCTCCCGCCGCAGACAGCGCTAAACCACGCCCCCCATACCACACTTACCGACTTTTGAACGGTATTGTTTAATGTTACAAAAGCTTTGTATTTCAGATAAATGCTGTTCTTTTAAATTTCTGGGTGATTCTCTGAATTGGGTGCCCTTCAAGTCCCCCAAACTTGCTTCAAAGATTTTCAATTGAAGGAAATCACAAAATGTATTTTAATGCTGTCAATTAATAGAACCAGGTGCCTTTGCATTATAATGCAACACAATTGCTTTTGAAAATTTTTTTTTAAAGATAATGGGTTGCCTAAGTAGTAGACAACAAGCATGTTTGCATGTTCTCACTAACCATCATTACATTTTCATTGAATAGCAAACAAATATAAAGTGCAATTAATACCAAAATGTTGCTGCTGCCAATGATTAAAGTTCTCCGTCGCTACGACGGATTTCCGTTAATTGCAGCGAGTCTATGACGGATATCCGTCAATTGCAGGGTTCCCGTCTGTCCTTATGTCTTAAATTAACTTTTCATAATTTTAAGGCCGTAAATAGGCTTTCATTTCGCAAACAGTGTGATAAATGTCTTAATTTTAGTTTGAATAGGTCTTAAATTAAGGAAAGATGATGCATATTCACCCCGCTGAGGGGGGATGTGATAAAGCATGGAGTGGAGCGAAAGCACGTTCCTCTTTCCACTCTAAGCATTCTGTAATCACTTTGCTCATGGTCCACTCCGGTTTTTCAATTCCCGCTCACGGAAAAACTGCTCCCTGGACCCTGTTCACTCAATCTTGTCAGGCGAGGCTACAGCTCGTTTGCTGCGGTCCCATGATAGAAAACAGAACGCGGGTCAATATTGGTCGTTTCTCAATACCAAGTACGCAAACTTCGGACTTGCGTCCTTGGTAGTTCGGACTTGCCAAGTTCGACTCGGGAGAACGAACTCCCGAGGACGAGAGGACGCTGCTAACAGCGCGTTCTTGATCGCGTCACTCAGCACGCGGCTACTCCGATTATCAACTCTGCCGTTTTTCATCAACACCACTGTGCCTCTTTTCATTTATAAATGAACATAATTATTATCATAAACATATAAATGGACACACAAATGTGGTTCAGGCAACGCACATTGATTATCATATATTTATAACAACACGAAATATAGCTAAAACACAAACCTGCTTCTTTTTGTTTTCATTTTAAAAATATGAAACATTATTTATCATTAAAACTGACATTTAACAAACAGACAGGGTTGTATAATTTTATTGTCTTATGCGTACACATACAGTGAAGAGAATGCATAGTAATATAATATTTTATATAATTTAGAATATATAAAATTACACAACCATGTCTCTTTTTTGTTAAATGTCAGTTTTAATGCTAATATCCCGTTCAAAAGTATAAGTAGCCTAATAGGTAGGCTATAATAAGCTATACAATGAGAAATAAAGCAAACAATTCAATTAAACATAAGTCAGCTCTGTAATAGGCTACAAAGTTAAAGTTAAATATAGCCTACATAATAAAGTTATAAAACTTCACTTTGCCCACAGCCAAAACAATTTGCCATGGCACAAACTATATATTAATATAGTTTAGCATTGTTTGGTCTCATAAGATAAATAAAAACATGCACTGAAAAGTTATGGTTGATTATTTGTCAAGATAAGTAATTGTTTTTCATAGATTAAAATAGCTTTTAAATTACACAATATTAGATCGGTTTTAAACATCTCCCCTTAAAATGCTATTGGTCTCGACTATTTAAATAAAATTACAGGAATATGACTTGGCCTGAAACAAATTTCAGTCAGAAGAATTTTTTTCACTTTAATAACTGTGCTGCTAATAAAATTAATCATATGTTGGTCTAGTGTATTTTTGTTTACTGTTGTAAATTGGAAAATCAATAATCGCTAATCGAGAATCGTTAATAATCGAAAATCGAATGTAATCAAATCGGGACTTTAATAATCGTAATCGAATCGGGAAATCAGACAGATTAACCACGCCTAAGCTAGACTGGGCCATTTATATTTACTGATGGAAAAAAAAAATATTTACTGATAAAACCTACATTGGTTATGATATGTAATTGATTTAAAACCCAAACCTTCAACTTCAACATCTATTTGAAGTTTACTTCACTTGAGATGGGTTAATCAGATTAATTTTAATTTTATAGACCATTTCACAAGATGTAAACAACACTGGTCCAGAAACACTTCCTGTTTCAGTTTGTAACTGTTTTCTTTATTTCACATGTAAAGAAATATCTTAAAGGTGTTTGTTTAACTTTTTGATTTAGTTTTAAATGTTCTGTTGGTTGTATTTTATCCCAGCTTTTATGTAGTGTTAAAAAACTGAAACAGGAAGTGCTTCTGGACCAGTGTTGTTTACATCTTGTGAAATGGTCTATATTTTAATGGGTTTATCAGATTCATTTTAATTTAATATTTTAATAGAATTTATTTTCATTTTTTTTTCAACAGATTTGCAAACATGACATCATTTTTTCAGCTGTGTCAAGCTTGGATAAATGTGCCAGCTGTAATGGGCCCTATTCTGCATTTAAGTGGATTGGTGTAAAGTGTAGGAGTAAGTACTATGTTTTGACTAGTAAAAGATATTGTAATGTGTTACCAGTATCTATTTATTCATTATTTTCCCAACCCTTTTAGTAGATGCCATCTAATTTAGAGCAAATCTTTGGAACCAAACTTATATTTATTATTCTATTTAGTTTGCTCATGTTTCTGGCATAAATCTTGCTACAACAAGAATATGATGCCTTACCCTGACTCAAAATCAGTAAGTGAATGATATCAAATCATCTTTAAAAAAATAGTTAACTAATATTTTATAAAGGTTGTAAATATCTATTTTTAATTAATAAATATTTGTTTTTTATTATAGAATTCTGAAGAAGAATTTTGTGAGGACTCGGATAAGGACTATGTTCCCAGTGGTTTTTCTGAGGATGCGGAATCGGAATCTGATGACATGCTGTCTTCACAACCGGAGTGTCCTAAACCACTCTCCAACGTAGAGTCCCAAGAAAGCATCTTAGTTAAAGATTCACTACCTGGAGATGCAGTCTGCACAGCACAGCTGAAAAAGTCATGCAGGAAAGGCGAGCAGGTTTTTGAAGGTCACAACAAAGTTGGGGATGAAAATAGGGCTGAGGATACCACAGAATGTGGGGAAGGTCCATCAGTACCGTCCTCTGAAATTTCCACTTCAGTACATAAGAATTACTGTTATATTTGTGGAAAGCCCCAATCGAAATTCATAAGACACTTAAAAATTCACGAAAACACAAATGTGGATGTGGCTAGGGCTCTGGCCTTGCCGAAGCATTCCAAGGAACGTAAGAAACTGCTGGACAAACTACGAAATAAAGGAAATTATGAACATAATGCAAGTGTTTTAGCCAGTGGATCTGGGCAATTAAAACTCAAACGTAAACCGAAGAACAATTACAATCCAAATGATTATGTGAATTGCATGTATTGCCATGCAATGTTCCTACGCAGAGATCTGTGGAGACATGTACGGAACTGTACTTCTAAGTCAGTGGATCAGGAACAACCAGGAAGAAATAAGGTACTGGCTTTAGCATCAATGTCTGATTCAGTTCTGTGTCAGAAAACTTCAGAGAGTGTTTGGAAACTCCTAACACCAATGAAAGATGATGACATATCTGCTGCTGTGCGGAGTGATTTCACTATCCTACAGCTGGCACAATCATTTTTAAATAAACATGGCCAAGATCCGTCTAAATATGATTACATCCGACAGAAGCTAAGAGAGGTTGGAAGGCTTTTGTTGATCCTGAGAAAGCAATTTTCATTGCATACGATTGAGGATGCTGTTAAGCCTGAACATTTTGGGATTGTTACACAGGCTGTGAAAAGAGTATCTGGGTATGATGCAGAAAAACACACTTACCACACTCCAAGCCTTGCGCTTAAGCTGGGTCACTCTTTGAACAAGTTATGTGATATCATACACTGTAGAGCGTTAATGGCTGAAGATGATGCCAGGGTTAAGTCAACCCAGAATTTCAAAAAGTTGTGTAATTCTAAGTGGTCGGAAGTTGTGTCTCATGGAGCTTTGACCACACTACATGAAGGCCATTTCAACAAACCATCCACCCTACCATTTACTGAAGATGTTCAGCGTCTTCATAACATCTTGAAATGGTCGCTGATTCCGCTTCTGATAACCTGAGGAAGGCTGCATCCACAAAAGTGTATGGAGAACTATGCAGATCGACTCTTGCCAAAATTATTCTGTTCAATCGAACGCGTGGAGGAGAAGTTGCAAGGATACAATTAAAAAGTTTCTTAGAGAGAGACAAAACTCCACTCCACAAAGATGTTGCTCTTGGCCTTACAGAATTTGAGCAGAAACTTTGTGCCCACTTTAGTCGAGAAGAGATTAGGGGTAAAAAGGGGCGTAAAGTGGCAGTATTGCTATCGCCAGACATGGTCGATGCTTGCTTTGACACTTCTCATACGCACAAGACAAGAGTGTAGCGTTCCACCAGAAAATGTATTTCTTTTCGCAAGACCCAGCTGTTTGACTTCATATAGAGGACAAGACTGTCTCAGGATGTACACAAAATGAGTGTGGTGCTCAGAACCCCGAGCTCCTTCGGTCAACTCAGTTGCGAAAACATGTTGCAACTTTATCACAGGTCCTGAACTTGAAAAACCACGAGTTAGATCAAGTCGCAGACTTCTTGGGCCATGACATACGCATCCACAGAGAATATTACAGACTTCCAGAAGCCACAACGCAGCTGGCCAAAATTTCTAAACTTCTCCTTGAAATGGAGAAAGGTTCTCTTAAAAGGCTTCAAGGCAAAACTCTAGAAGAAATTGACATTGAGGGTAAGCCTATTAAAGTTTAAAAAAATTGTTTAGTGTGTGGTTTATAGTACATTTTATTGTAAAGTTTATCAAGTGTATTGGCTAATGTACTGTACATACAGGCAATATATCTTTACCAAATTAATAGTTTTCTGAATGGTCATTATGTGATTTATTTTATTTTAACCTACCCTTAAACTGACCCACACCACCACACCTGTCCCTAACCTTACCCGTATCATACCTCAATAGCAGCAAAAGTGTTTTACAATACAACAGGAACACAATAATACGTTGTACTTATTTTTCGATGTAAGTACATAGTACTAAAAGCCACTTAATATAAAGTGGGACCAAACTTTGTGACCAGAATGACTGACGGTAGTATCATAAGGGTTCACAAATATGTTGAAGAGCTAAGCCATTTCTCCTCATGTCAGCAATGTCATTTTAATACTCAAAGCCTTTATTTTGTGTTTGTTTAGATACGTCCTGTTAAAGCTAGGGTATACGATTTCAAAGATTGTTCATTATTAATATCCTCGTTTAGATGCTGGTTATGGTTATATAGTACAATCCTAACAATATGAATAGAAAAAAGAACGAAAAAAATCCATTCACTCTATTGGCTGTACAGCCGCAGAAAAGTTGACCAATGTAAGCTGTGTGGCCGCACAGCTTATATTGGTCAACTGCTCTCATCCAATCACCAGCTCCACTTGAAACTCCGCCTGGCCCTCGCGTCTCCAACCCCGCCCCCCTCCGTGCGCGAGCAAACAGCTGACAGACTGTCTATGGTAGCTAGCTAGTAGCGTCAGATCAGTAATGGATAAAGCAATGAATAAAAATATAAACGACAACAGCAAGTGGCCCCTGCTTACCTCTACTGTAAAGTTTGGACGCAAGAGAAAGTCTGTGGAGGAAAGATCAGAGATTAAAAAGAAATGTGAAGAACGCCGGACTCTAAGTAGGATAAATATAGCGTCCTTCATTGACCGTTGGAGAAAGCTTCAGGGAGATCTGGGGCTGAAAACGACGCTGACACGGATGACTTTTTGTTGAGCAGGTAAACATTTATTTATTCTTTTATGGTGTGACGTGTTACGTGGCTTTTTATCAGTTTGACAACTTGCTCATGCTGCCGGTCGGCATTGGAATGTTAGCCGTTTAGCATCGCCTATCACGGGTCAAAGTAATTATATTTCTTGTCCGATCGGAATTTGAACAAGATGCGCTGCGTGCTGTTCAGTCACAATTACTGAAAACCTTAGCAATACTTGTAGTATTATAATGGTGGTGGGGAGTTTAGAACATTTCATGTGTTGCTAATCTTGCGTTGACATGAACTCAAACGTGACATACGTCAGGGATCAGGTAGCACAGAGGGTGTGGAGGGGCGGGATGAGTTTTTTAAAACTTCCCTACCGTCTCGACCGATTTTTAACATCGTATACCATAGCTTTAATACATGTGTGTCCCTTTAATACACGATCATGGCATGTGTGTGTTATAGCCACTGTCCTTATAATAACGGTTTGTGTCATGGGCGGGGCTTGCATGTAATTATACTATGTCCTCATAATTGTGTATTTTGTCAGGTTGTTACATTATCACCTGTGTTGAGTATACATTAATTCTGAAGTGAAATCTGTGTTGTGTATCTCAAACTAAATTTTTTGATATGCAACACAACTCTGTAGAGCAAGTGGAAAGGGGTGTCCCCGTAATACAGCAAAAAACTGGTTTGGGCTAAAGTGTCCTTGTAATACATATAAACCCGTATGTGTGTGTGTGTGTGTGTGTGTGTGTGTGTGTGTGTGCGTGTGTGTGTGTGTGTGTGTGTGCGTGTTTATGTCCCTGTAAATCATTTCTTTCAAGTGGACTTAAATAAATAGTTAACGTGTGTGTGTGTGTGTGTTTTGACTTTTTTACTCGATAAGCCTTCCACTAAAACAATGTTTTGTTTTGTTTTTCAGAAGAACTCCTCCCCGATTTTCTTTTAGGTTTTAATTATTTTTGAGTTTTTTGTTTTTTTTCAATAAAGTTTTAATATTCTTTCCTTCGGTGTGCGTGTGTGTCCATCGTGTTCTTGTCTTTAATGGGTCAACAAATTGTCATCTGCTTTGTAATGAGCACTTGCTTTCACACAACTTGAGTACAGTGAGTGAGTTTTTTACCTCTACTGTACTAAGCACACTCTTTTGAACACACCACACTAGTTTTGATCATTGTGTCTTAATTAAAATCCACACATTGATGTACATTACAGCCATAAGTGATGTATTATTAGCCTCAAATTATAATTGTATTATTAGCCTAAATGCCAGTCCACTCTGGACAGTCCTCTCAGTTGAAAGTGGCCTAAACCCCCCTGCTGTCCTTTTCCAGTCCACTTTGGACATTCCTCTCAGTTGAAAGTGGTCCGGAAAACCCCCAGTCCACTTTGGACAGTCCTCTCAGTTGAAAATGGTCCGGAAAACCCCCAGTCCACTTTGGACAGTCCTCTCAGTTGAAAGTGGCCTAAAACCCCCTGCTGACCTTTTCCCGTCCACTTTGGACATTCCTCTCAGTTGAAAGTGGTCCGGAAAACCCCCAGTCCACTTTGGACAGTCCTCTCAGTTGAAAGTGGTCCGGAAAACCCCCAGTCCACTTTGGACAGTCCTCTCAGTTGAAAGTGGTCCGGAAAACCCCCAGTCCACTTTGGACAGTCCTCTCAGTTGAAAGTGGTCCGGAAAACCCCCAGTCCACTTTGGACAGTCCTCTCAGTTGAAAGTGGTCCGGAAAACCCCCAGTCCACTTTGGACAGTCCTCTCAGTTGAAAGTGGTCCGGAAAACCCCCAGTCCACTTTGGACGGTCCTCTCAGTTGAAAGTGGCCTGCCTGCTGATTGGAAAACCACTCCCAGTCCACATTGGACAGTGGCCTCAAAAAGTTTATAAAAGAGCCCCACACAGGTCAAATTTTAATTTGCAATAATGGAGGACACAATCCTAGTGTACCACTTTATCGGAGCAAACTATGTCGATTCGGAAGAGGAGTTTCGGGTGAACGTTGAAGTGGTAAGTTTGAAGCCCAAAGTCGGTGTGGTTCCGGAGTTATTCGCGTTCAAAGATGGACCTGGTGTAGGCTTAGGGTTGTGACGTCATCACCGTGCGCCATTATGACACGTGGTCGACGGTTTTCGGCCAATATCTCCGCGAAAACGTAACCAAATTTTATAAAATTTATACCATTCTTTTCAGCTCATATAGACGCTTACGAAGAGCCCATTGGGAGTTTCACGGGATACTACCCCACCCACTCCCCCATCCCACGGACCCACTATTTCGCGATTGTAAATGCACTTTTTAAGCTGTCTGACCACATGTGTCCAAAAACCCACTATTTGTCCAATAACCCACTATATCAAATATATTTTGAAAGGGGCCCCGTCTTTTTCGGCCTTTCGACCCCCCCGAACGAGGTCCGAGGGCCCCCAAACTTTTCCGCCCGCGTCAGGGGCCCGTGGCGAGTCGGAAAACCCCTGGAGAGTCGGAATCAGTGTTGTTTTTGGCAGCCCTTTTAGTCTTAGTCTTTTGGACGAAAATGCTTTTAAGTTTTAGTCACATTTTAGTCATTTATAAACTTAATAGTTTTAGTCAAGTTTTAGTCGACGAAAACACAAAAGGTTTTAGTCAAGTTTTAGTCTACGAAAACACCAAAAGGTTTTAGTCAAGTTTAATCTATATTAGTAATAAAAAAGTAGTCTTTCACAAATTAATTTAGTTAAAAAAGTTATCACAGTAATAAAGGAATAAAGGAATGGTTTAAAGTTTAAACAGCAAAAACATTGAGCTACTAGAAAATTGTACACAGATAAAGTGGTAACAGTGGAATCACTGTTTTACTCCAAAAAAAAAGCCAAGAAAAAAAACATTCATACTTTGGCAATTGTGGCTTTATTTGAGAAATTGCTAAAGTGCAATGAACAACGTAGTATGCAACAATAAGATGCATATTATTTGTAAACACAAACATTATGTATACAACCCAGTCTATCTTTAACTTGTGCAAACTGCAAAGTGCAAAGTTGCAAACATTCTGAAACAAAATAATAAAATAAATATCTAATACTGAGGTGCATTGAACAAAGAATGCATACTTGAATATAAAGTATGAAACAAACATGACACTTGGAGTGTGTTGAACATAAAAATGAACAAGACAATCCCTGAATAAACACTGTATTTGGTCTTGGTTAGTTCGGTATTTTACACTTAAAGCCCTGTTTTAAGATCGTTTCTGATGAAATAGAACGGTTAAGATTGAAATTTGGACAAATGCTGTTGTCCCGAGAATTTTAGGTTTGTGTGTTGGCACCCACACAATCATTCATAAAACACATTAAACATTCGTTTACAAAGACGTCAAACTCACCGAGTGGTCAGGGATGTTCACTGATATGCTCACACAAACATCGCTGGAAAATATGCTTTCCAACAGGTTTTATCCTAGTTTTTGTCCAACTCTATTGACTTGACTTGGTACAAAAACTACCATTAAACCCTGTGTTGTTGTTGTTGTTGTGTGGAATCTGGTGCGCGCGTGGTGGCCGGTGCTGGGCGCACGCGATAGGAAACGGCAGCATTGCTGATACTTATTTTTAGCTCCATATACAGACCGATTTCACGCAAAACAGGCATAAATTACATGCATTGTGAACGTCAGACTTATAATCATTTTCATTCCGTCTCGTCTCGTCAACGAAAACTCGAAAACGTCTCGTCATGTTTTAGTCACCTCAGAGCTATTTTTAGCTAGTCATCGTCGCGTTATCGTCATAAAAAAACGGTGCGTTAACGAAATCATTTCGTTATCGTCATCACTGACGAAAACATCACTGGTCGGAATCTGTAATCTCAAAACGCCATGCCCCTTCGTCCCCGTACGGGGGCCGTCCCAAGGACCACTTGTTTCGCAGTGGTTTTGCGGACGCGCGTCCCTTTCTGGGGCCTTTCGACTGCCGAACGAGGTCCGTGGGCCCCCAAACTTTCTCGTCCGCGCCGGGGGGCCGCGGCGAGTCGGAAAACGGCACCCCCTAGTCAACGGGCCGCCGCAAAGCGGCGTCCACGAAACCGCTGTGGCAAAATACATTCATTCAGTGGGCGAGTGGGATTTCTTTCAAAATGTCCCCGGGGCCCCAAATTCGGCACGCCGACCCCTTGGCCCTCCCTGAACGACATACCAAAAGCAGGGGGCGCTAGAGCAAAGTCAAATTTTTCTAAAGGCCCCAGAGATCCGCGCTCTGGGGCCCCGCGTCAGGGGCCCCTGGAGGGCCAGAATCTCAAATCTCAATGCGCCACGACCCTGCGTCACCGTACGGGGGCCGTCCCAAGGACCACTTGTTTCGCGGACGCGCGTCCCTTTTTGGGGCCTTTCATCTGCCGAACGAGGTCTGAGGGCCCCCAAACTTTTCCGCCCGCACCGGGGGGCCGTGGCGAGAAGGAAAACGGCGCCCTCTAGTCGATAGGCCGTTGCGAAGCGGCGTCCACGAAACCGCTGAGGCGAATACATTCATTTAATGGGCGAGTGGGATTTTTACAGGAATGTCCCAGGGGCCCCAAATTCGGCACACCGACTCTCGGGCCCTCCCCGAGCGACATACCCGCAGCGCCGGGCCCTCGGGTGGACGCGACGATTTAGCCTCGCCTCGACCCAGAGGTGTAACCGCAAAAGCGAGCCGGGTTGGGGCCCCGTGATGGGGGTGGGTGGCCCCGCCGGGCGGCCCCAAAGTGCCCAGAGCGTGTGGGGGGGCCTACGGCACTTTCGGGAAATATAGTGGGTTATTGGACAAATAGTGGTTCCGCGGGATGGGGGCGTGGCCCGGAAGTGGGGGCGTGGGCTTACGGCACTTTTGGTAAATATAGTGGGTTATTGGACAAATAGTGGGTCCGTGGGACGGGGGAGTGGCCGGGGGCGGGTCCCGGGACGTTTGCCCGGTTTAGTGAGCGATTGGACAAATAGTGGGTCCGTGGGATGGGGGAGTGGCCGGGGAGTGGGTGGGGTAGTATCCCGTGAAACTCCCACCAACACAGTGGACAATTGGACAAATAGTGAGTCCGTGGGATGGGGGGGTGGTAGGGTTTTGACTCTCTAGCGCCAACTATAGGCGTCCGAATCGCCCGAAATTCGTGCGTATTGGTAAAAAGGGGGTTAGTCGTAAAAGGCCCTCTCCCCACCAATCTTATACGGGAGCGGGCATCCCACGAACTCCTGCGATCCATCGGGGCCATTGTGCGTCCTTTGGCAGCTTTTTAACATGGGCTTTTGTCCGCGAACCAACGCTTGGGACTAACTATTGTCAGAGCACTACAAATAATAAAACTTATTTCAAAATACTCTTCCTTCTGCATTTTTGTTTTGCTTTTCCCTCCACTGTCCCGAAATCGTACCAAACCGTAATGTCTGAACCAAGGTATGAACTGAACCGCGACTTATGTGTACCGTTCCACCCCTAATAGAGTATAATAATATTTATTACATTTTTTTTTTAATTTTGCCCTCAAAAGTAAACAAATAAAGTACAAACATACATTTGCCAGCACCTTTAACATTATTTTCCTTATCCAAACCATTTACAAACATTCAAATCTTACCCTTTGATACTCGCGGGGATCATTCAGAATGTATTCTACTGTCACATCTTGCACAACTTCTTGCAGCGACTCATCAAAGACAAAGTTCAACTTTCGAACACATCTTAATGCTGAAGAGGAGTTAACCATAATATCCAATAACTCTCCTAATAATAAAAAAACAAGCAAAATATTACATTTTTACATGAACATATTTTTGCAAATTACAACTAATTTCACTTTGTATTTAACAAAATCTCAATCATTCACAATGACATAATTACTGACTAATAAACTACAATAAATAATATCAGATACAATTACCAATTATACCAAATATATTAATTAAAAATAACATTGAATACATTTAATTTATAAAAAAACACATAGTACATCTTAGTTAAAACAAACTCCCTTCCTTTAACAATTGAACAAACTCTTAAAATGATTACTATGTACTACTTATTATTTAAAAGTAGTAGAGAGTCTTTATTGTCCTATAAGGATATTCTTTTTTACACATATCATTGTTACATTCCATGCAGGATGTACACAGCCTCATACATCTAACATATAACATTTAACAAAAACAAAAAAACAAAACAAAAATGTCACCGGAGTTTGTTAAGTGCAGTGATTGCTGAGGGTATAAAACTTTTCTTAAAGTGCGCTTTTTTCCAGTCCAGGGCTCTGTATCTGCGGCCAGATGGGAGTAGGGTGAAGAACCGGTTCAGGGGATGGTCAGGGCTGCTTACTATGGTGCGTGCAAGGCGTGTGGTGGCTGTGTCATTTGCATCAGTAAAGCTGGGGGTGGGAAGCTGTATTATCTTGGATGCTAAGTGTGAGATTTTAATGAGTTTGTTCTTGCTGGTGACATTTAGTATGGTGAAGAAACAGGGGGAGCAGTAATAATAATTCATTACATTTATATAGCGCTTTTCTCAGCACTCAAAGCGCTTTACATAGAGAGGGGAATCTCCTCAACCACCACAAGTGTGCAGCATCCACCTGGATGATGCGACGGCAGCCATAGTGCGCCAGAACGCTCACCACACACCAGCTTACTGGTGGAGAGGAGACAGTGATGAAGCCAATTGGTATAGATGGGGATGATTAGGAGGCCATGATGGAAAGAGGCCACTGGGCAAATTTGGCCAGGATGCCAGGGTTACACCCCTACTCTTTCGAAAGACATCCTGGGATTTTTAATGACCACAGAGAGTCAGGACCTCGGTTTAACGTCTCATCCGAAGGACGGTGCTCTTTGACAGTATAGTATCCCCATTACTATACTGGGGCATTAGGACCCACACAGACCACAGGGTGAGCACCCCCTGCTGGTCTCACTAACACCTCTTCCAGCAGCAACCTGGCTTTCTCTGAAGGTCTCCCATCCAGGTACTAACCAGGCTCAGCCCTGCTTAGCTTCAGTGGGCAACCAGTCTTGGGCTACAGGGTGATATGGCTGCTAGAGTAGAAGGGGTTGGATGATGCTTTTATAAAGTAGCAGAAGAAGATGAGGGGCAACATACAGTGATCTTAGTTTGCGTATTGCATACAGTCTCTGTTGTGCACGTTTCTGTGTAATGGTGACATGTTCATTGAAGTTAAAGGGCACCTATTATGGAAAATTCACTTTTACATGGTGTTTGAACATAAATGTGTGTTGGCAGTGTGTGAGCAAAACCACCCTAGAATGATAAAAATCCATCCAGTAGTTTTTTTACAATCTCAATAAATCATATGCACTGCCTCAGAACGAGCTGTTCTGAGATCCAGGTCTTTGTGACGTAGAACGGGAGACAGGGGGTTGATTGACAGTGTGGCTGTGGCCTAGACCCCGCCCTCGGTGATCTGTACACACCATCCTTCATTGTTTCAACGACGACAGCCGGTAATGTCTCTTGGAAACGTAAATTTATGTTCTGTCGTGGACTCGTGGGTTAATCCTGTTGTTGTGGCTTAAAAGTTAATCCTCAAGTGTGGATTGTCGTCTACTGTTTGCGATCCACCGTCACCTCCAGTAACAGTACGTGTATTTTATGATTTTTGAGCAAATAGTCTTTTCAGTCAATGTCAGCCAATTCAATAACAAATGCGTCTAAAGTTATTGCCGTCATAGGATGTCTGTGTATATAATTTAAAACCTTGTTTGTATAGTGTGTAACCACACGTTTATAAATATATATATTTTTAAAGATATTGTATTAAAAACTGCATATATGTTGGTGTTCTGTAAGTTAGCCATCTTCTCACATTTGCCACAGAAGCACCTATGACAAGTAGCTAAACATGACGCCACAGGTCCCTCGCATAAATGTAATTTCGCTCGTACGTTGCAAACTTTATCACAGAATGTATATGTAGTTTCAAAAAATTGCGCTAGTGTCTGTGTGTGTGTGTTGGACATCCATCATTTCAAATGGGACGCGATTACAACTCTAAAGTACATAAAAGTATCAAATAACCATACCGAGACGTACTGGTCCATTCTCATTTGTTTATTCTGCCGGAGTCTCTTCATACTATTTAAATATTCCGATTCAAACGTACTCTGAATGACATTCAATACGGCGCGTCTCTTCACTCTCTCAGTACCGACTGCCTGCCATAGGTATCAAGTTACGCCCTCATCCAATGGCAGGGCGGGGATATGCAGCTCATTTGCATTTAAGGTGGAATACCCCCTGAAACCGCTCATTTTTAAGCAGGCCCCAAAATGACATTTTCAAATGGTTATAATAAATTAACTGTGGGGTATTTTGAGCTGAAACTTCACAAATACATTCTGGGGACACCAGAGACCAATATTACATCTTGTAAAAAGGGGCATAATAGGTGCCCTTTAAGCTTATTGTCAATGGTGAGACCAAGATATTTAAAAGTGCTAACCTGTGCAACTGGTTGGCCATGTATGGTGATGTGAGTGAGTCCAGGGGGTGATTTTGATGCATGGATGACCGTTCTTTTGTCTTGTCAACATTGAGTTGGAGGTAGTTATCAGAGCACCACAGTGCAAAATCTGTGATGGACTGGTAGTAGGCTGTAATGGAACTGTTGTCTGTAAGTAATCCTACTATGGCTGTGTCATCTGCATATTTATAGTAAGTGGTGTTAGGTATTGAACTCTGGCAGTCATTTGTGTAAAGTGTGTACAGGAAGGGACTAACTACACAACCTTGGGGGGTTCCAGTGTTGGTGATGATGGTTGATGAAGTTGTAGTCCCTATTTTCACTGTCTGGGGCCTGTTACTGAGAAAGTTGTTCATCCAATGGATGAGAAGAGGGGTGACTACAAAAAATACATGTATCAATTTATACAATTTCAATTATTTTATATACAAAATCACACTCACCTTTTTTTTGCCGTGAAGAAGAAAACGCGACATCACACAGCTGAACTGGAGTTCTGAAGAAGAAACAACAGACTTTACAAAACAATATTTTTACACTAAATATTACTATAGACCATTTCACAAAATGTAAACAACACCGGTCCAGAAGCACTTCCTGTTTTAGTTTTTTAACACTACATAAAAGCTGGGATAAAATACAACCAACAGAACATTTAAAACTGAATCAAAAAGGTAAATAAACTTAAACGTAAATAAATTTAATATGTTTTCTTTACATGTGAAATAAAGAAACCAGTCTTGACCAGTGTTGTTTACATCTTGTGAAATGGTCTATATAAACCTAACAAATGGTTCACCTACAAAATATTACATTTCCTAAATACATCTATACATTTTCTTGTATGAAATACTGTTTACACCAATTAAAATTTACATACAATACTCAGATACAGGTCTATCATAGAAACGACTGTACACAAAAATAGACCAAATATAGAAAATACAAAAAACACTTTTACCATTCATATATAAAACAAGCTTCACATTAAGACCTATGTGGTATATAGGCAATACATGATTAGGAAAAAGGATTTTATTTAGTAAACTGCAAACTTATGTCCCAGTCCCCTTAAATACACTTACCATTAAACTTAACTAATAATTAAAAAAAAAAAAAAAAAACACACACACACATTACCGGTAAATATAAAAGCCTTTTCCATTTCCCTTTTAGTTATTTAAAACACTTTAAGATTCATATTACAGAACATACAATTACATTAAAACTATTAATAAATCTTTAGGTTTTTCATATTTTTTGTTTGATTTTTTTTTTTTAGTAAAATGTGTTCATGCCAAATTATAACAAGTTAAATATGCTTAACAAATGACCTTTGAAAATTGTCATAATTATATAGGCCTAGATTTAAATATTGTTACTTATGTAATTAATTTACAAGTAGCTAAATATTTTATATAAGCCTATTTATCATTTCGACTACAAAAAGTATTAATAGTATGATAAATAAATGAAGCTACTGTAGGCCATATCTGGCACACTATGTGAATTAGTGACAAGCCAATTACACCTTGCTGACAGCATTTAACCTGCAACTTAACATACACCACATTTGTACAATTGATTCACACCAACATTAGGACCAAAATAACATAAAACTTACCAACATTTAACATATCAACATTAAATGACACCATTACATTTTTCCCTTAACTTCCACCTCTATTAAATGTTGCCCATTATAAAACTGTAATACATACTGGTCTTTTTCAGCACTGCAAAATCTATTCTGTTTCATATGGTCAAATATGACCACTCTACAGTTTCTTTTTGCCTCCTGCAGCAAAGCTGTACAATATTTGTAGCCATCTCCACTTTGGATCAACTCCGAAACATCGTGAAGAAATCCCTCAACCTCGACTTTTCCTTTCTTTGCCATATTGCTCACTGTTGTAAATACCGTCAAAAAACACAAAAAGTACATTTTAAGCAAAACAATAAATCTCCAAACTTAGATACAACGACTCACTTTGCATCCTAATTGCACATATAAATCCAAAACAGTATAACATTTGGAAAAAAACATTTTTTTTTTCATTTCCTCATCTACAAGCAATCCTCAACTACACACATTAAATCAATTTATCAAAACTATCTTTAAAATATGTTGAATTTAAAAAGTATTGTATTCTACTTTAAAAGCACATTTCTTAAAATAAAACATTTATTTACTGTAAAATTTGTTCAACAATTCTATATAACAAAGAAAAAAAATGTCTCATACAACATTAATATTTCCCATTACAAATTTTAGCACTTTATCGATGTTACATTAGTATAACATCATCATTAAGCCATAACGACAGCACATAACCACTTATTTTATGCGAAAAACACGTACATGAACCTCAAGACAACAACAAAACTTGTCCATAACAAATTTTCTTTTTCAACTTTATCTAATCTATAACAAATTTATTAGCTAAATACAATACTAAATAAAAACGATAAAAAAATTACTTACTACAAATAATAACTATTTAATCATATAGCCATAAACTTTATATAAAAAATCAGACACAATAAAACCCCAGATAGCAAACTGACATTGAATCAACGTGGAAATATGACATCGAAACAACGTTGATCTGACATTGTTTTGCTCATCGAATTAACGTTGAACCAACGTCAGACGCGTCATTCTTTCAAAACTAACGGAAAATCAACTTGAAATCAATGCGTTGTTTCAACGTTATGAAAGCAAACCAATTTTCGATTTTCATTTAGCTTTGAAGAATGCCGCGTCTGACGTTGGTTCAACGTTAATTCGATGAGCAAAATCAACGTTGTTTCAATGTCATGAGAGACGTCGTTTCCACGTTGATTCAATGTCAGTTTGCTCTCTGGGACGATACGACAAATATAGACGGTTACAAGTTCTCTCTGCAAATGGAAACTATGATGACGCTAGCGCCGCCCGAACAAAACATACATTTGCCATCTACACATGGCACCCAGAATAACATCACAATAAATATCTTTAATCAGACGACCATAACCACATACTATAAAAAATCTGATAAAGTAATCAAGTGCCAAGCACACAACTGCCAAAATCCTTTTAAAGGGTTAGTTCACCCAAAAATGAAAAATCTGTCAGTATTTACTCTCACCCTCATGTTGTTGTTTCAAATCTCTATGTGTTTATTTGTTCTGCTATACACAAAGGAAGATATTTGGAATAATGTTTTAATCAAACATCTCATTCCCCATTGACTACCATAGTAGGAAAAAATACATACTATGGTAGTCAATGGGGAATGAGATCTGTTTCATTAAAACATTCTTCCAAATATCTTCCATTGTGTTCAGCAGAACAAATAAACACATAGAGATTTGAAACAACATGAGGGTGAGTAAAAAATCTTCATTTTTGGGTGACCTAACCCTTTAACCCTCTGATTGTCTTCAGGGTGTACTGGACCCCAAATGACTTTTGCTTGAATTAAAAAAAATGTTCTCTTTTTCCAAATGGTATGAAACTTCCTACGGCTCTCAACACTTTCTAGATCTACAAAAAAATAATAATAATAAAATGAAAAGTTATCTGTTTTTATGTAGGCGTGACAAAAATAGTCACACTTGTGGTCTTCGGGGTCCGTTGGACCCCAAAAAATAACATTTAATTTTTTAACAGAACAATATATATATTTTTTTTGTATACAAATATTATTTTACTGTTTATTAATGTTTTTACTCAACATTTGTGCAGTTTTTGAAGGATTTATGATATCTTTTAAAAATATCTATAAACAAATAAATAAATATTTATTTATCATTGGACTCAAAATAGACAAAATTCATCAAAATCAGAAATAATGCAGAACACAAACAGAAATGACAGAAATAAAGTGGCACACTTCCAAAAATGCAAAAAACTTCCACAATCCAAAATGATTATGCTCACACACGTGCAGACACACACACACACACTCACACACACACACAAGTAGGGCTGTAACGATATAAAATCGAAATCGCGATTCTCAGGTCCACGATCCTGTATCGCGACGTGAGAAGGCAGAATCGCGACACACCCCTTCCACCTCCCATTTATCCTTCCCGTCCAGATCCAAGGCTGCCACATCTTTACTATTAATATTATTTGAAGTTATAATAAGAAGTAACTTATAATTTGAAGTTAGTAAGAAATAATACATTCTCAGAAAAAGCATTTAATACCAATATATTCCCAGATAGCAAACTGACATTGAATCAACGTGGAAATATGACATCGAAACAACGTTGATCTGACATTGTTTTGCTCATCGAATTAACGTTGAACCAACGTCAGACGCGTCATTCTTTCAAAACTAACGGAAAATCAACTTGAAATCAACGCGTTGTTTCAACGTTATGAAAGCAAACCAATTTTCGATTTTCATTTAGCTTTGAAGAATGCCGCGTCTGACGTTGGTTCAACGTTAATTCG
The DNA here is from genome assembly GCF_016745375.1 of Pimephales promelas. Next base: position 228,023 of record NW_024121277.1, on the reverse strand, counting down.
ATGAGCAAAATCAACGTTGTTTCAATGTCATGAGAGACGTTGTTTCCACGTTGATTCAATGTCAGTTTGCTATCTGGGTTCACACTTCTGTCTATATATCCTGAGCCTACTCCCTTAATAAAATCCAGTATGTGCAGACATTAGAAAAATATAAGTCTACACATGCATTTTATATTTAATATGAGGGAAATATACACGCATACATGGACGTGACACCAAACATCTTTAATATTTAGGTGGCAAAAATATAGCCTATATTTTAATTCTGTAAATTACACTGGACAAACCAAAAGTAATACTAGGCTGCCCACCGGATGAAGGGTTAGCTCTCCCCAGAACATAAAATATTTATTCTGTTTTATTTTTCGTGTTCAAGGAAAAAAAAAACAATGTCGTGACAGTTCTCTGGAAGCGGCAGTAAAACTTTAAGAGAATTCGAAAATAGAAAGCACAAAGACTTACTTTAAATTGAATTTCGTTTTTTATTAATTGTATCTCAATTTTAATAAATGTTTCATCAACCAATTGCCTGGATTTAATAAATAAGAAGAAAATATACCTAGCACACAGATAATCACGCCGGCGCCTGAACTGGAGCTTGTCTCATGAATCGAAACCCTTTAAAAAGTGATAGAGGACACCTAGTAAAGTAGTTCTGGTGAAACTGCCTGTTTACCATTCGAAATGAATAAATAAATGCGCTGCCCACAACAGCTGTGAGTAACCATAGCAACAGGCAGTCAAAGTATCCGTTAACAATTTGCTCTATCAAAACAAACATCTAACGTTAGTTAGATACGTAGCCTACTAATACAACAATGAGCGACTTCGTTATTTCTTTTAAAGGGCACCTATTATGGAAAATTCACTTTTACATGGTGTTTGAACATAAATGTGTGTTGGCAGTGTGTGAGCAAAACCACCCTAGAATGATAAAAATCCACCCAGTGGTTTTTTTTCAATCTCAATAAATCATATGCACTGCCTCAGAACGAGCTGTTCTGAGATCCAGGTCTTTGAGACAGAAAGGGAGACAGCGGGTTGATTGACAGTGTGGTTGTGGCCTAGACCCCGCCCTCGGTGATCTGTACACACACACATCCTCCATTGTTTCAATGACAGCCGGTAATGTCTTTTGGAAACATAACTTAAGTGTTCTGTCGTGGACTCGTGGGTTAATCCTGTTGTTGTAGCTTAAAAGTTAATCCTCAACTGTTAATCGTCATCTACTGTTTGCGATCCAACGTCACATCCAGTAACAGTAAGTGTGTTTTATGATTTTTGAGCAAATAGTCTTTTCAGTCGATGTCAGCCAATTCAATAACAAATGCGTCTAAAGTTGTTGTCGTCGTAGGATGTCTGTGTAGGCTATATAATTTAAACCTTGTTTGTATAGTGTGTAACCACACGTTTATATATATTTAAAGATATTGTATTAAAAACTGCATATGTTGTTCTGTATGTTAGCCATCTCCTCACATTTGCCACAGAAGCACCTGTATGACAAGCTAAACATGACGCCACAGGTCCCCGTCCCTCGTATAAATGTAATTTCGCTTGTACGTAGCAAACTTTATCACAGTATGTGTATGTAATTTCAAAAAAATTGCGCCACGATTAGTGTTTATGTGTGTCTGTGCGTGTGTGTTGCACATGCCCATTATTTCAAAGGGAACGCGATTACAACGCTAAAGTACAAATTGTATCAAATAAGGTCCGTGTAACGCTTTGCAGTTCTTTGTTCAATTTGCACCATCATAATTAATCAAATGAAAAATTGGCTTCAAACTTTTTCCATTTCTTTGGAATAATTCACAAACGGATAATTGTTTCTCAGTTTGATTTTCAATTCTACGAGCTTGGGTTGTTGCGTCCGAGTCTGATTTTTGAACAAACATAAAAAATACTAATTTTTCTGATTTTCCATTTCTCCATTTCTGTTTTGCTCGCGGTTGGACCGTACCATCCAGCGGGAGGTAGGATGTGAATGCAACTGTGTGTGACTGCTGATTTCCTGTACGATGTGTGAGTGGAGTGTGCTTGATGATTATGAAAGTGAAATTCGTAGGTTAGTAGAGGAGCAGGGATACACATGCACACAAGTTCAAGAGGTCTTACAGCAGCAATATGGACATTTCTAAATTCTGCGCAACGAGGAACATTCATCGTTTCGATTACGCGCGGCTAGGGAGAGATGGTGTGGATGCAGTCGTTCGACCAGCAGTTACTGTATGCGGCCCTGTGTATGGTAGAAAGATGATGACTGGGATGTTGAGAGCTTCGGGATACAGGCTGGGTGAAAGAGCTGTAAGGCGTGCACTGTCACAAATTACCCCCGAGTACACACAGATGCGAAGAGAGGGGACTGCTCGCCAAACTAATCCACATGTCTATTACGCTGAGTATGCCGGTCACAAAATACACATGGACCAGAACGAAAAGCTTGTGGATTTTGGAGTGACTGAAGTTGTTGCCTCTGATGGTTTCAGTGGGAAAATTTTGCGATTTTCTGTAATGCCAATCAAAAATAATCTGATAATTTATGACGATGTGTACAGAGAAATCTGCTTGAGACATGGCCTTTTTGATCAGCTAAGAGTTGATCATGGACGTGAATTTTATTTATGTCTGTATCAACAAGACAATCTTCGGGACTTTCGCACTAATGTCAATAGACCCCCTTTCATTCAAAGTCAGTCAAGACAGAACCACGCTGCTGCAAGAAAGTGGGTCGAACTCGCGAATAAACTACCCAATTAAGTACACATTGTGTGCCTTGGTCAACAACGTTTTTTTGGACATTGATGACCCCTTTTGGAAGCACTGTGTCTCAGCCATTGCTTCAAAATGCTGCATAGTTGGGCTGCAGAATTTCATCCCTGCCTGGAATGCACATACAATCCCATCCAAGGGCATACCCGATGCTCTTTTTGCAGCCCATCTCAGGACTGCTCGAATACCACCTCAGTTCCTTCCACCTGCTGAGGAACTTGCAGCAGAATACATTAGGAATGGAGGAACTCTGACTTATCCTGCGCCCTTTGGACGAGACCTCCTTGATGGTCACCCTGACCTACAGGTGCAGAGGGAAACATTTCTGTTGTCAACGTGTAGTTGTGATGAACTGTTTTACGATTGTCTTTTAGGTCACAGTGGCCTATTCTGGGAGGGTTTGGAGACATATGCAAACATTACACATAGACTGGAGCAATAGGCTGTGGTGGTGTTTTGTTGTTGTTCTAATTAAACAAAGTGGCCTTTAAGCCTACATTTTTGAGAGTCTATTAAGATTTCCGCTCCACTATATCAACATTTTTTTTTTACTTTACTATTTGTGTCTGACATCTTTATTGGTTACGTTTCAAACTGTTATTTCTTATTAAAGTCTCATTAAAAGTTGTCAGTTTATTTTGTTGTTGTTGTTTATTTTGCATAATACTCTAATCCCTGGTTTCACAGGCTTAAGATGGTCCTGGACTAAAATGCATGTTTGATACGTTTTAAAACTGAAAGTAACTTGCAATTTTACCATTTTTTTTAACCGTTATTTATCCAGGTAAACTGTTTGAGAACCACTTCTCATTTACAAACATGACCTGGCTTTTTGTTGCAAGATACACACTAAAAATGTTTATGTTACCTAAATGTCCTAATTTAACTAATGCCTAAGTCTGCCCTGTCTGTGAAACCAGGCCTTAACCTCCCATATTAGGATTAGGACTATTCTTTGTCATTATCAAAATCTATCTTATGTATTATTTATTATCTGTTCTGTCAGTCTTTCCTCACACTCCTGAACTGCAGCATGGAATGGTTTCATGTTACAGTATATGAACATTTTGTTATTTGCATTGATTGACATAGTTTGCATAATCACTGACAACACATCAATATAGTGAATATATCAGCTATGCACTATGACTATGGTAAACTGGGAGTGGGGTCAGGGTCACCATAAATAGTATTACCTCCCTTTTCCCTTATTAATGACATGAGTAATTTTCAAGTTAAACTGGTTTATTTTGTACCATTGTAGTACCTTTGTAACATTTGTTAAAGTCAGAATTCAGTTTCTTATAATGTCCCACAGGATGTTACAACAATGGGGAAATACTCAAACCAGACTTTATTTCAAGTATCAGTGCTATTTTTGTTAAAACTGTAACAGTAATATGACCCTTAACCAGCATATTCTGCTAGGAAAGCCAAAATGTGCTATGGTTCATATAACAACAGTGTTTGTTGAACAAAAGGGAGGGTGTATCTCTTTAAACAGCCTATTCAAGAACAAGAACAGATATGTTGCTGTTATTTTCAGCGTGAGCCGCTTTACAAACGGCGCCCATACAGTGGAAACTAGGCCTAATTTTACCGTAAGTTATGGGGCAAAAAAAAGATTTACTTTAATTTACTTTACTTTAAAGCTAAAGTACTTTAACAGGACAGATACATTTATTTTTTAACAAATATTCTGTACACGAATTTGACCTGCTGGTAATGAAGATATAAGACTGCATTATAAGAAGAGCTCTTTAGAGGACACCACTGAAAACGGTTTTCGGCCGTTCATTTAGCTAAGTTACACGAGTCACGACCACGAGGTTTTGGTGGCCTGAAAACACAAGCTTTTGAAGTGCAAGTTTGAGAACGATGCCATTTCCATATCTATCCATGTAAACAACAAAAAGGTGATGTTGTGAAAGAGCATGAGTATTACCGTTACAACAAGTTCGCGGGATGTTTCTTGACAAAGTGACATCGCCAACTACGTTACTGGCGCAACATGCATTGTACAGCATCATTTTCGCAGATCCGTGTGAACGGGGATAGTTTTGACATGGCTGAGTATACAGCATACCCTTAGTTACAAAATATATAACGTTAGTAGTTAAGTTAGTAACCCTACAGTGAAGACTTACGTTCCAATAGGAAGCGCTCTTAACTATCAAACTAACATTAGCTAATAAAAAAGTTAAAGACAAAACAATGCATGAAAAATTCACATCAACCAGTTAATCACCTTAAAAATAGACTCCAATCGGTCCCTTGATAGATCTCGGGCTGACATTGTCAACCTTTTTGCGCCATGGTATAAGCTGAACTGGGGCTGGTACAGGTCATCCATCTTTAGCGTTACTTGCATGTAGTGGCAATGATGACGCACAGATTGCGTTGCGTAGTTTCTTCTTCTGTCAAGAGGAGCACACACCGCCACCTACTGTTCCGAGTGCACATGCCTTCTTCGCTTCTTCATCATCATCATTTTCTGTCGTGGCGTTTAGTAGCGGTTGGCAAACAAAAGTATAGTGCATTTCTGCCACATACTGACATGGAGTGTATCCTACAGAATCAATGTGGAGTAAAAAAAAAAAGAGAAAGGGTCGGTTGCCTTCAAAGAGTAGGCCTATAACATCTTTGAAACTTCCACTATGAGCCTATCAGTGAATTCCTTAATACATTCTTAATTGATAAACCATTTATGACTTGATTTGATTTTCTAACTTTAACCTATCATTGTTAGCCTATATCTGATGCACTGAAATAAAGCGAGCTCCCCTGTCTTTGTGTGCACACATGTACTACACAGGCCTGTATCATGTTTCCCAATTATGATTGAGTGCAGTATGTCCTATATGAGAAATTACTGTATGCTTACTTCTATTTCCACTTCTCATACCTCCCTTTGTAATATATAGACCATTTCACAAGATGTAAACAACACTGTTCCAGAAGCACTTACTGTTTCAGTTTTTTAACACTACATAAAAGCTGGGATAAAATACAACCAACAGAACATATAAAACTGAATCAAAAAGATAAACAAAAATCTGTAAGATGTTTTCTTTACATGTGAAATAAAGAAAATAGTTACAAACTGAAACAGGAAGTGTTTCTGGACCAGTGTTGTTTACATCTTGCAAAATGGTCTATACAAGCTTGCCAAGGCTACCTTTTTCCTCTGTATCCTTTCTTGCCACATTACCTTTATTGCTCTTTTTATTAACCCTTTGATTAACCTTTGATTTCAAATTTGCTTAATGTAATATTAAGACTTACTGGACTGCTTGTGTAATGTTTAACCTTTTGTTTCTCGCTCTTTATCTCCCTATTTCTTTCATAAATCCTTCTCTTTCTTAAAAATATATATCATCTATTGTTTTCTTTCTCTATTCTGTTTTGAATGTCATAGAAAAATATTATATTTTACTCTGCCTACAGAGCATGTGTACATCTCCTGGTGAGACTGAGTCACTGCAGAGTTTTGCTCCAACAACCCTATATTAAACACATCTACCAGATAATCAAGCTGTTCAGGGTTTATAGAAACTTCCAGGCTGGGGTTTTGTAGCTGGTTGGATATATATTTACAATGCAGTCATGATCTAATGATTTGAGACTCAGACTTATAAACCAAGGGTTATGGCTTCAAGTCTCAGTACTGGAAGGAATTGTCGGTGGAGAGAGTGAATGTACCACGACCGAACCCCCAACAGGCTAGCTCCCCAGCCACTGCAGCAAAAAATGGCTGCCCACTCCAGTAGTGTTTGCTCACTGCTCACTGTGTGTGCACTTGTTTGATAAGATTTCTGAGCAGATATTTTTTTGAATGATGATGCTGAACCAGAACATATCACTACTCTGTCATGCTTTGTTTATGTTAATCCTCACCTGATTCAGATAAATCAGAATATTATTTGAAAACAGTGTTGGAGCAGGGTTGAAACTAAACTCTGCAGGGTTGTGGCCCTGATAGATCTGAAATTCCTGTGGTCCCTGCAATTGTAACCCCGGCATCCTGGCCAAATTTGCCCAGTAGCCTCTGTCCATCATGGCCTCCTAATCATCCCCATATACACCAATTGGCTTCATCACTGTCTCCTCTCCACCAGTAAGCTGGTGTGTGGTGAGCGTTCTGGCGCAATATGGCTGCCGTCGCATCATCCAGGTGGATGCTGCACATTGGTGGTGGTTGAGGAGATCCCCCCCTTCTATGTGAAGCGCTTTGAGTGTCCAGAAAAGCGCTATATAAATGTAACGAATTATTATTATTATTATAATTGGATCTTTTGATCTCGCTGTATCCATTAAATTTTGCAGTACCCATTTTAAAACCAGAGTTGCAATTGAGACCAGTTTATATAGACAACATTGTCTAGCATTTTATTATTATCTGACATCATATACTCTCTCTCTCTCTCTCTCCCTATGTATATATATATATATATATATATATATATATATATATTGATATATATATTAATATATATATTGATATTGACGCGCAATATCTCAGCGAGTCAGCGAATGCAGAGCGTATTTTGAAAGCATTCATGTGACAGTGAAGGAAATGCGCCGGCGAAGAGATTAACATCCATCCACTCAAGTGTTACAATAATACGCACTTGACAGTCGTAATTAAAATTACACGATAGAAATAACTGCCTCAAAAGAGCTATAGCTAAATAAGAGAAGAATGTCGTGTCTGAAAGCTGGCGCGTTGCCACTGTCTGACATGTAGGCGATCCATCATGGTCAGACTCAGACATGCCATACACACGCTATACAGCGCTGTAATAATGCCTATGGTTAATGCATCCACATCCTACCCCCCCCCCGCTCCACCCCCCGCTGGATGGTACGGTCCAACCGCAAGCAAAACAGAAATGGAGAAATGGAAAATCAGAGAAATTAGTATTTTTTATGTTTGTTCAAAAATCAGACTCGGACGCAACAACCCAAGCTCGTAGAATTGAAAATCAAACTGAGAAACAATTATCCGTTTGTGAATTATTCCAAAGAAATGGAAAATGAAAGTTTGAAGCCAATTTTTCATTTGATTAATTATGATGGTGCAAATTGAACAAAGAACTGCAAAGCGTTACACGGACCAAATAACCATACCGAGACGTACTGGTCCATTCTCATTTATGTTTATTCTGCTTCATGCTATTTATATATTCCGATTCAAACGTACGCTGAATGACATTCAAAACAGCGTCTCTCACTCTCTTAGCCCTTCTGCCTACCAACTGCCATAGGTATCAAGTTACGCCCTCATCCAAAGGCAGGGCGGGGATATGCAACTCATTTGCATTTAAAGCCATATACCTCCGAAACAGGTCATTTTTAAGCAGGCCCCAAAATGACATTTTCAAATGGTTATAATAAATTAACTGTGGGGTATTTTGAGCTGAAACTTCACAAATACATTCTGGGGACACCTGAGACCAATATTACATCTTGTAAAAAGGGGCATAATAGCTGCCCTTTAACATTTATGGAGAATATGACAACTTTGACGACTGGGATGCTGCTGAAGAAAGAAAAAATGTAAATAAAAAGGAGAAACGTCGCAAAGAAAATGACACCGCTGCTGCTCTGAATGAGACCCTGCAGGAGTTTTACGCAGCTCTCCAGACAACCAAGGCAGGAGGAGAGTACAGCGTTTCAAGCCTAAGAAGCCTGTTTGATTAATTGTTTTATGTGTAATTAAAAAAAAAAAAAAAAAACTATGCCTACCTTTGTGTTTCATGAAAAAAAAAGCATTTTCGAACCTGAAGGGTTCTACAAGCTGAGCGGACTATAAATATCTCCGGTTGCTAAATAAACCAGGCGAGTTATTATTTGTAAAAACTTGATTTAGCCTAATTAAAATATAAACTAGCAGCTAATGTTTTAAAAATGTTTTATTTGGCAAGTGACCATGGTATAAGCGGGTTAATGCCCTTCGAGGTGTCCATTGTCAGGTTTTAATGCTGCGCGTCGGCCGGTTCACACCTCGCCGTCGTCCATTAAAACCTGACAATGGACACCTCGTCGGGCATTAACCCTTACTTGTGGGACTGAGCCTCTTGGTGGCGCTATAATAGAACAAAATGTGAAATTCCCATTGACTTCAATACAGTTTTGTGAACAGGGTTTCCGCGGGGCATTAAAAAGCATTAAAAGTCATTAAATGGATTTTGCGAAAATTAAGGCCTTAAAAGGCATTAAAAACAATTAAATTTGATTCTTACAGGCATTACATTTTTTTATAGTTTTGAAGAGAATTTTATACAAATTTATTTGAATATAGCCTTCATAATTAATAATTTGTATTTGCGCTCGCAAAATATGTACGTTAGTATCGAATGTAAAAAATAGGTTAGTATGATAAACACGCGGAACCATTTTGGTAATTGCTTCCGGCCGGAGCAAAATTGCCGTGATTCAGAGGTGACGCGGGCATTTTGCACAGCAGTGGACAGGTCTGAAACTACTGAAAAATGGGAAAGTGCAAATTTCAGCAGAAGTGGCTGGAAAATGAAGATTTCAAGACATGGTTGCAGCCCGTTGCTGGTAAACATTATGAAGGATTTTGCCGCGTTTGCAATAAAAGGATTTAAGTTGGGGACAATGGGCGTCGGCGCCGTAAAATCACACATGCAGTGTGACGGCCACAAATCGGCGCTAAGAGTCAAACAGCAATCAACGATGCCTAATTACTTTGGTGTGACCGACAAATCTACAAGTAACGTTACGACGACAACAGATGCTGTAGTCACCAACGTTTGTGGAGCAATATTTAAAAAAAACAAAAAAAACAATTGTGTGTGTGTGTGTATATATATATATATATATATTATATATACATATATATATTAGGGGTGTAACGGTACATGTATTCGTATTGAACCGTTTCGGTTCGAGGCTTCCGGTTTGGTACGCATACAAACCGAACGATTGTTTGGACCATTTTTCCTGCCGGCAAAATTCGTGCTGACGCGGCCAACACAACGTTGCACAACATCCAAATGGCAAGCGTAATGAAAGCAGAACGAAACTGCGCTACTCCTTATGTGCTTCATGGATCGTTTATCAGTTCGGACCAGCAACATCTGTGCAGCGCGAGCCGATCTCGATCAAGCAACACTGTTACCACACCGCGCGAAGAGATCCGGTAAAGAACACATTTGAATTCGCCACTGAGGTAATAACATCGCTGCGAGATCTAGTGAGATGCATTCACATTTCTCCGTTATTAACCGTAGATCTCTATTAGATCAAACGGCGCTGTCATGGAAACCAGGAGAAACATTGTGCCGTGAATGAACTAGTAATACTTTCATCCACAGACCAGCAACATTCACCATGGATTTAATATAGTAACACTAACTGGAACCAGTTTGGCTGGAATGGTGAAATGCTTTCAAGTACTTCACACATCTTTTTCCAGCACTTCAAAATTCAAATATTATATAAATAAATATATATTTAAATGTTATTTTTAATGTGATGACCAAAACATTATTTGTTCACCCTTCAAAGATGACCCCCATTTATAAACCTGAAAGTTTCAAGATCTAGGAAAACTCACACTTATTTAAAAATATTTTTTCTTTAAACAAATAGGAAATTCCTCTGGCATTTCTTTCTTTTTGCTGTATCGAAAACGTACCGAACCGTGACTTTAAAACCGAGGTACGTACCGAACCGTGATTTTTGTGTACCGTTACACCCCTAATATATATATATATATATATATATATATATATATAAATATCCGTGGTTAGTCATGGGTCGTGTATGGCATTTTTTTTTTTTAAATGGCATTAAAAAGGCATTAAATTTCATTTGAAGATACCTGCAGAAACCCTGGTGAAATAAAATGCTATACTAAACAAATGCTTTGGTCTAACATTACGAAACTCAGTGTGTGCCATAAGCAGCATGCCCTGAAGGTACTCAAAAGATTTTGAGACAGCGCCACCTGTTGGTCAAAAGTTATAATTTATTTCCGAAAATGCTAATAACTTCTGAATAAATTTGCCTATTGCAATGAAACTGACCTTAATTGTTACAGTGGAGGCTCCTGCTCCGTCTCCTCTCCGCCACCAGAGGGAGCCTTCACCGGAGTATTGATCATTGGACATAAACTCAAATTCCCATCATGCCTCATACCTGGAACTGATTGCGCCTCACACCTGCACTGCATTTACACACACACATAAAAGCCACCTTCACACACACACACATCACTGCGAAGTCTTGATTTGCCCCGGTGATCATTTCTGAGCGTTTATTCCTGTTTCTGGTTTTTTGACTTTGGACTGTTTGACTATTCTACGAGTAATATCTGCCTGGCCTGATCTTGGACCGTCTTTGGATTGTGATTATTGCTGCCTGTGCCGAACTCTGCCTGTTATCTGGATTATCCCTTCGCTCTGTCTGCCTTGCTCTGTCTGCCTCGTTTTGACCCTGCCTGTACGACACTGTTTAATAAAGCTGCAAATGGATTCTTCCGTGAGTCATTACATTAATAGATTCCTTGGGTTATGCCGAAAACATAGACATCAGGTTTGCCATAATCAGCCAAACTTCCTGTCCGCCATCTTTATTTTTTTGAAAAACATTCTTTTTCAAACTCCTCCTAGACAGTTTGTCAGATTTTCACGAAAATTGATTTGTATCATCTCCAGACCGTGCCGACTAAAAGTTATGGATTGCGTGACGATAGACAAAAGCATTTTCGTATACCACAGCATCAAATTTGAGGCATGCTGCCAAAATGACTATTTAGGCTTTATCTCTTCAATGCCTTCACATTTTGACACCAAACTTTGTATGTGTCATTGTCATCTCACTCTGATCACAACGTATCAATTTCATAACTGTGCCACCTATTGTTCGAAAGTGATAAACCATTTAATCATTTTATAAGTTACTGTATTTGTAATTTAAGCCATTTTGCCTAAATTCATCTTTAAATGTCTTCAATAGGATTCTGTGATCTTTGTGCACTGCCACTTCCGTTGAATCACCGATCTCGCTGACAAACTGATGAAGGACTACACTAAGTTTATTTATACGTAAATTAGTCTGATTCACTAAAGTGCCGGCTGCAAACAAACGCGCTACCTTGTTTTATTTTAAAGTTTTAATCCATTTCTTCCTTATACTGAATTCAGTCAGGAATCCATGAAAACTTACGTAGGGTTGGCGTTGTTGGTTAGATTTACAAAGTGGAACAGAGCAATGACATATATAGCATTCGTCTCAGGCATTGTTGAACTGGGTCGGAAGTGGACATGCACAAAGTTGACAAATCCTGCCCATGAAACCCGGAAGCGTGATAATCCCCTATTGCTCCTTGCTGCAGTTGGTCTGACACTCCTAGCCATTGTGGCATATGTTGCCGCTTCTTGCGCTTGGCCCCGGTAATGGCTGCTTGCAGCTATATTTTTTAATAGTTTTTTTATGTTTTTTGGGTTGTTTTTTTTTTTTGTTTTTTTTTATTGGTTGTAATTTTATAGAATGTGAAGATACTCATTTGGTGTATTAACTTTATTATTTATATTTAATTTATTTACAAGTCATGTCTGTTTTAACTGAACTGAATTGGACTATCTAAGTTATGGTATTTGTTGTCTACAGAGACAGGTTCCTCAACCCAGCAAATGCATGACAGTAGGCCAACATCAGTTAGGGAAGAAGCTGAAAGTAGCACCAGTCAGGACACAGTCACAGACAGCCCAAACTCAATCGCAGAGAGAAATGAAGGAGAGAATGAAGGAGATTTTTTGAAAACTGATCCAGGATTATGGCCAGAGAGGTTAACAGATCGTGAGCATGAGGTGATCGTTAAAAAGCTAGCCACTACCAGTCAGACAGACCTGAAAACTATTATGCCCAAGGATTCAGAAGGCAAGACATTTCCAGAGTATGTCCAGTTCAGTAAGTCAGCAAATGGGCGAGAAAAACAGAAGAGAGACTGGTTAACATACAGTCCAAGCATGGATTCATTGTATTGTGTGCCATGCATGCTCTTTTCACAGGATAACCTCAGAAAAACATCTAGTGCGCTAAACACTAAAGAAGGGTACAAAATAGTAGATCTAAAATGGCGGAGAATGTACAACAAATTCCCTGACCATGAAGCAAGTAAGGCACACAAAGCATGCTACCTCAAATGGAAAAATCTGAAATATTCTATGATAGAAGCAAAAGGAATAGACAGCAGCTTGCAAAAACAAATACAACTGGAAGTTGAAAAAAACAAAGCAATTCTTGAAAGAATATTAGATGTCACACTTTTTTTGGCATCAAGAAACTTGCCATTCAGAGGGACCACAGACAATTTAGGTGATGTTAAAGTCCCCGTGAACCGGAAGTTGCAAACGATTTTTCTCCAGTGCTGTGACGTATTTCCAAGTGAAACGGAATATTGAACAGAGGGCAGGGTTTTACTCTAGCGCTCCTCCTCTCCATCTCTCGCTCATAACAAACTAACGGTTTGAGGGGAGTGGTTAAGCGTTTCCCCACCCAAGCTGTGTGTTACGTTCCTCCTGATGGCTAATCCAGGGGAACGGAGGTGCAACAATATTTAAAAATGAACCAGGGCAAAAGAGGACAGGAAGTCAGACTAGAATGCAAACTGAAGTGTATTTATTACAAGATTGACAATAAAAACCACTTCAAAACTAGTCTCTCAGAAGGAGAGAGCAATAAACAGTGTACGACGACAATAAACAGTATAAGACAACAATAAACAGGGTAAGACAACAATAAACTGACTTAATAACTGCAGTAACCAGATCAAACCCTATATGAACAGCTAGGTAGTCCTCTCTCCACCAAGGAGGCTAAGCCCCAGACACCGTTCTGGACTCACAAGGATCTAACTCAATGATCAACCCACTGGTTGACTGGATTTGTCTCTGTTCTGTTGGTCTGGCTGGTTGATAGTACTTTGCTCACAGACTGACTGGTTGGTTGGTTGGTGGTACTCTGTTCACAGAGGTTTCTCTTTGAATGACTGATTGGTAGTACTCTGCTCACGGACGTTTCTCTTGCTCTTGCAGTGTGCAAACCCAAGCCTTCTTATCCTCCAGGAACTGAGCATTCATTGGGAACACCTGCTGCCACACACTCAGTCAGTTGATTAGGCACACCTGCTGGTACTCACTCATGGACCCTAAACATGCAGCCTGAAAGAGAGAAGGAAAAAACACAACCCAACCCAACACATATCCCCTAGGATTGTAACACTGTGAAACCTACGTCATCAGAAAAAGAAACCGTTCCAGATCGGAAGTAACTTTTCAGATTTTGATTAAAGATTACTAAGGTAAAACAGTAATCATTAAAAACAGTTTTAATATATATTCACTTGCACGGATTAATTGTTCACCACAACACTAGTAATATGCGCTAACAAAGTAAATAGGTTCAATTTTGATTTCACGGGGACTTTCACAATGGTAACTTCCTTGGCACATTAGAGCTGTTGGCTCGTTATGATCCTCTGCTCAGGAATCATTTGCAAAAAGTGTCAGATAGAAAGACAGGTGCAAGAATGACACATTACCTTTGTCCAGAATCACAAAATGAATTCATTAAGATCTGTGGAGAAAGGGTCTTGAAAGAAATATTGAAGGAGAGGGAGCATGCAATTTATTATTCTGTGATGCAACTCCTGACATTTCTCATATGGAGCAGAATGTGATTCTGTTAAGATATGTAGCAAAAAAGAGAACAATCAGTGGGAGATAATGGAGCATTTTTTACACTTCATGGCTTTGAATGGAAAGACTGGATGCGAAATATCAGAAATGATATTGAAGACTTTGGAGGAGCATTGTATTAATTTCAGATTGCAGGGGACAAGGATTTTTTTCAGGGAAAGTAAGTTCTTTAATATTTAATATTTAACCTTTAATATTTATAATATTTAATATTAAATCTTTCATATTTAACAAAAACAACAACAATATCCAGTAAACAACAAGAACAAGGGATCTATAAGCCAGAGTGTAAGGGGTTGGTACAACAGGCCTTTTATGCTACCCCAAACGTTGGTGATTGAATTATACCAGATGTCATGAATTGACAAAACCCTTCATATTCATGACCAATGGGCAATGTAATGGTGCATGTGTTTGCTTCCGGGAACATCCGCCGGTTCCCATCTATGGTCTCGTGTAGAAATGTGATATTTGGACTTTCTTTGAATCCAAATACAGGTATGGCAGATGCCCCAGAAGCAAGCACATTCTGTAGGGTCACTTTCATTGTGTCCCCACCATCCACCTCCACTGCTGCATCTCCATCTTCAACTTCAATAATCCAGTCCCGCCAGTGGGCAACTGCAACCTCTTCCAACGCTCTCCTATTAGGGGAGTAATTTACTGCAAAGAGATCCAGCAAGGAAGCAGCCGACAAGGTGGGGGGACCACCACAAAATTGTTCCTCCATAATTGAAGAGTGCTCCTTTATGGCATTTAGCACCCCCAATGTCTCCAGTCCTTCTTTCAGTTGTTTGAGAGGCATCTCCATCCTTCCCTCTAGGTAGAATGTTAGTGCTGCATTGATAAAATCCTGACGTTCGTCAAGGTTTGAAACCTTGCATAAGGCACCAAGCATGTGAAGGCTGTTTAAAGCCTCCAACATGGCTGCATGTGCTCTGCAATGGTTTCTGCCCTTTGGATCTTGTCCAGCTGATCATGCAGCTCATGGTCATAAACCTCTATATTATTTACTGGTGGAGCAGGGATCCCTTAGAGCTGGGAATACAGCCTCCTGGCCAACACACGGGGTCCCACCCCACCAAGGCAGGCTGACATAATCTCACACCTAAAACCTTGTATGTTCCCCTGGATAAGCCAAGGGAATCAAGAGCAAGGCTCTTGCTGTTCTGTGGTCCAACAAAGTATTTCGAATCCAGGAGTTCTTGCATCAGTAGCCTGAGAAACTACCGGGTAGGACCACCAGTGTCAACAGATCCCTCCCCTGTTCCACACGAAACCACAAATACAATATCAAGTTGTTGTTGTGGATTGAATGCCCATCTGCTGAAGGTCCTCAAAGCACACTCTAGCACCCTGGACCTTACAAAATTTACGCAATTTGCTGTGGGTCCAGGCTCAACCAGATAAACAGCAAACTGTAGATCTAGGAGCAGCCCCCTCAAGTCATGCCTAGTTTCACTCACTGCTGTGCTGGTCGAGGTAGAGGTGGAGGCCAGAGAATGCATAGAGTCAGATGGAAAAGTTGTGATTTGACTGTCCATAGAGTCAGATGGAAAAGTTGTGATTTGACTGTCCATAGAGTCAGATGGAAAAGTTGTGATTTGAGTGTCCATAGAGTCAGATGGAAAAGTTGTGATTGGAATGTCCATAGAGTCAGATGGAAAAGTTGTGATTTGAGTGTCCATAGAGTCAGATGGAAAAGTTGTGATTTGAGTGTCCATAGAGTCAGATGGAAAAGTTGTGATTGGAATGTCCATAGAGTCAGATGGAAAAGTTGTGATTTGAGTGTCCATAGAGTCAGATGGAAAAGTTGTAGAGTCAGATGGAAAAGTTGTGATTGGAATGTCCATAGAGTCAGATGGAAAAGTTGTGATTGGAATGTCCATAGAGTCAGATGGAAAAGTTGTGATTTGAGTGTCCATAGAGTCAGATGGAAAAGTTGTGATTTGAGTGTCCATAGAGTCAGATGGAAAAGTTGTGATTTGAGTGTCCATAGAGTCAGATGGAAAAGTTGTGATTTGAGTGTCCATAGAGTCAGATGGAAAAGTTGTGATTTGAGTGTCCATAGAGTCAGATGGAAAAGTTGTAGAGTCAGATGGAAAAGTTGTGATTGGAATGTCCATAGAGTCAGATGGAAAAGTTGTGATTTGAGTGTCCATAGAGTCAGATGGAAAAGTAGGGCTGGGTGATATATCGCACGATATTGTTATGCGCATCTAATCAGTAAAGCCGGTTCCTTGATTAGCAGTAAATCACCTTCACCTGCTTTCAGATGGAGCGGCATTCACTACAAAGAGCCGTAGATCACTGACAAGCTGAGCCGTATCGCGTTAATATCGAAGACGTATCGCTAGCGATATTTAATGCGATATGGCTCAGCTGGTCAGTTAACTACGGCTCTTCGTCATGACAAAATCTCCCGTGTTAAACTAACACACCTGGGAGTGTATATGAGTCCACACTCAAGAGTGTTAAAGTTAATGAGATAATTAAGTCATTAAATGAGTGATGATTGAGCATTATTGAAGACACCTAAAGCAGAATCACAAGAAAAAAATCTAAAATTTTAAGCCACCGTTATGGAGATGAGTGTTTGCTTTAGTTGGGCTCTTGACCCTTATAATATAAATGTAATATTTTAATGTGATGTTGCATCTGAGTTATATCTGTCAGCTGAACAAAAATAAACAATAATAAAATGATGTTGGTCATATAATGACATTCATTATTTGATATTTATGTCTATAATTTATTCTGTTGGTTAGTGTATAACTGAGATTCTGCATAATGTCCAGAATGTTAAATATAATTGACGGATTTCTCAAAAGTAAAAAAAAAAAACTTTCCCTTAGGCACACACAGACCTCAAGATTCAGTCAATGCTTCTCAACAACGGTGACGAGTAGAA
Source organism: Pimephales promelas (assembly GCF_016745375.1). The sequence continues at coordinate 210,608 of NW_024121277.1, read as the reverse complement.
TATTCAAGTTGGAAAAGTAAATTACATAGACAATTCAGGTCGTAATTTATTGAAACCGCAATGCATGATGGGAGCCATTAATGAGTTGTGATTGGTGGCAACAAGGATTCATTTTGTCACCACGATTGAGATACACAGGCTGATTATTGATATCTGTGTTTCTAAATAAAGATGACAGTGATTTGATCAGAATATATATTAAAAAAATTGAAGTTATAAGAATAATACAGATATGCAAAACAACCACAAAACTGTTGCTAACAAATTGAAGCAAATTTGGTGATTCAAAAATCACCTGAATAGAATTTATTTTTTAGATCGAGCATGATTATGTCATAATATACTCAACACTATCAGACCACAGAAGTCTTATTTGACTGCTATAAATCAATAGCAGCAAACAATTAAAATTTAAAGTGAAAGTAAAAGTGTCAAGAGCCCAACTAAAGCAGACACTGATCTCCATAACGGTGACTTACAATTTGTGATTTTGTCCTTCAGCGATTCTGCTTGTGATCATCAGGTGTCTTCAATAATGCTCAATCATCACTAAATTAATCACTTAATTATCTCAACACTCTTGAGGGTTAATTTAACACTCATATCGTCCATTTGAAAGCAGGTGAAGGTGATATACTACTAATCAAGGAACCGGCTTTACTGATTAGACGCGCATAACAATATCGTGCGATATATCGCCCAGCCCTATGGAAAAGTTGTGATTTGACTGGCATCTGGACCTGGTGCTTTATTATTTTGCATGCTTTTCAATGCGGAGTGAAGTTCTTTTTCAGTGATTGGTAATTCTAGTGTGTTTCAGGGCCGTGCAGAGACCTCTGTAGGGGCAGGTGCTCAAAGTATAAAATGGGGCACATGGAAACAAGGCTTTATAGGGCTGTGCTCAAAATATCGATACAGTAATATATCAATACAGATGATTCTGCATCGATACAGCAGCAAATGCATTGATGGAGTTTTGAAAAAGAACCAGAACAGAAAAGACAAATTTAAAGTTTAAAATTAAAAAAAATAATTGATGTGCTCTATATATAGGCCTAACTCTGGGATTAGAAACTGAAGCATCTTAAGTTGTCCCAACCTGATGGCTTTTTCTTCTCAGTTATACAGAATAATAAAGAACAGCTGTTATAGTGAACTGTATAGGACAAAATCAACCTGGCCCATGTTTCGTGCAGTAGAGTATAGTTTTATTTAATGGCATATCAGCATCTGTGGCTATTTTCATGGCAAAAACTGATTTACAAAAATACAAGAGTTACATTTTATACAATGAAAATAAAAACAAAGCAAACAGAAACAGAAATTAATAATTTACAAGATTTTTAACATTAATGTGATGCCTGTTCTGGTAAATTCTTACTCAAGTCATTAAGTGAGTTTGCTGCCTTTGCTGTTGATGTTGTTACTGCTGCTGATGATGATGATGATGTTGGAGTTGATCTGAGACTGTAGACATTAAAATAAACAGAGATATAGGGTATTGGCTGATTAAACCATTTTTATGTGACCATGACAAGATGTAAAGATTGCTGACAGTGTTTGGAACTGGCTCACTAGTCCACTGACCTGCTAAAGCTACAGATTCTGCCCAGGCTGCTATAGTATAATAATACAATAATAGTATATAATAGTAACGTTACTAGGGCAGATGTTCACAGAGGCTTCTGCACACAAAACATAAGATACTGGTAAGCCTATGTGATAACTTACCAGAGTTGTGATAATCATTTTTATTTGAAAATATTTTTTTTAATAAATACTGTAATAATAATAATAGTTTAAAGTACAAATAATAGTTTTTAGTCAAATAACACCCCTCCACGCCCGTGAAAGTTTTCTCCCTCAAACAGCAAGCTAACGTTACTTCTACAGCCTACACACAGCAATACAAACAACATCTCTCTGCATGCTCTCTTCACGTCGTTCTAGTAAAATAATAATAATAAGTAAACAAACATCAAAATCACTTCGCTGAGAATAGAACACCACTTACCAGCAGCCGCAGGAGTTGAAGATATCCTCTGGGAATGCGCGATTGCGCGTAATTATAAAATGCGCGTGCAGCGTGAGGAATCAGGTGAAAGGTCATCATGTGGGTCATTTTATTTACGGCTAAATTATTATTCATTCATTTTACTACTGGTTAGATGGGGCAGGCATCCACAAAAGTGCCTTTAAATACAAAAAAAAGGAGATGAAATTTTGTCTTGACAAAAGGGCACTTTGGGCACCAAGGGGCAAAAGGGCAGGTGCTCGAGCACCCAACGCCCCCCCCCTCTGCACGTGCCTGGTGTGTTTACTTGTTCAATGTTGAGTTTTGGTAGAATGGTGTTATCAAGGAATTGGATTATGTCTTCTTGGTTCGGGTCAAGATCGGATGAATATAATTTTGTATAGTAATCTTGAAATATCTTGTTTATCTCCACTGGTGAATTGGTTAGCTTCCCTGCCGAGTTTCTGATGGAGGTTATGGCTGTTCTTTCTTTATTTCTTTTAATTTGACTGGCTAAGTATTTGCCGGATGTATTGCTATGGTGAAAAGTTTCTTGGGGGAGCCTATGAATCAGAAACTGGTTTCTTTTGTTTATTATTTCATTAAGTAATTTTTTTTCCTCTAATTTCTTTATAGATGCTTTCTGATTGATTATTTGCATGTAAAATTTCTAATTTTTTTATTCTTTCTTCTAGTTGGATTTCTTTTTCTATATGACATAATTTTCCCCCGTAAAACTACTTTCCATGTTTCCCAGAGCAGTGATGCTGACGACTTTGGAGAGTCATTTATTTCAAGGAAGGATGTCCACTCTCTTTTGAAGTAGCTGTCAAATTCTGGATCTTTCAAGAGTGATGTATTAAAACGCCATCTGGTGGGGTGCTTTGGTATTGCAGGTGTATTCCATGTGAGGGTTACTGGAGCATGGTCACTAATAATGATCGGATGAATTTTGGTTTGTAAGATATTTGGTATGATTGAATTACTGGTTAAAAAGAGATCAATGCGGGAGTAGGTTTGGTGGACATTAGAATAAAAGGTGTATTCTCTGGCGAGTGGGTGTTGTAGCCTCCAACCATCGCAAAGACCAAAATGACTCATGAACTGTTTTATTGTTTTGGAGGACTGCCAAGATTTACCTGTATGTTTTGACCTTTCGAGTGATGGATTGATTACAGTGTTATAGTCTTCCCCTATAATTATTGGACCGTTGGAAATGTTTGAAAGATAGGAAAAGAAATTTGCAAAGAAGGAGGAATCATCAGAGTTTGGTCCATAAATGTTGCCAATTGTAATTGGATTATTATTGATTGAAATGTTAATAATGATAAAACGGCCTTCAGGATCTGAAATTGTTATATGGTGGTTAAACTGTATTTTTTTGTTTATTAAGATGCACACTCCTCTTTGTTTTGAATTATAGTGGGAGGAAAAACAGTGGATAAAATGTGTAGTTTTTAGGCTGTTTTGTGGATATTGTGAGAGGTGTGTTTCCTGTATTAGACATATATCCGCTTGTGTATTTTTTAGGTAATTTAAAACTTTCTTTTTTTTTTTGTGAACCAACTCCACGAATATTCCAAGTTAAGAGTTTCAATTGCATGAACCTATAATATACATGTCATAGTTACCTTGTGTGAGTATAAGTCTGTGTGTATGGATGTGAATGTGGTTGTGTGTGTGTGTCTGTGTGTAAATCTATAACACCAAATGACACATAAAATAGGGAAAACATAGATACCTATAACCAACAACAGAACATATAAACAGTGAGCAAGGCTATTTAAGTGCATTTAGAATACAATGTGTGTGCGTGGTGCAAGTGATTTAATGAAAGAATATGAAGATTATGAATTGAATATAAATTGAGTATAAACGGATTGGAAATGATACATTGCTAGTTTCAATAATTAGTAGCTCCGTCCCCCACTCAACTCAGCCCAGCTTACTGAGACCTAACCAAAATCTCTCTGCAACCCAACCATACGCGCCAACCTATTTGACTAAGGCTGTCGAGCCCCACTGGTGCGTTATAATGCAGTTTCAGTGGCAACGGTTCCATATGGCATACCACCTACCGCAAAACACAATATCTGCCCCAACCACCCATCTTTTTTTAATTTGCCTTAATAGATGGACCTTATACAGCTCCTTTGCAGACAACTAGGAAGGCAAAGTAAATAAGATGGTTAAAAAAGAAAATCAGCCATAGTAACATTATGTGATAAGGACAACCAGGGACAAGTTCTTACACTGCTAAGATTAGATGTAGAGGTAGTTGGACCCTCATCTGCATTTACATCCCCAGCTACATTCTGTCACGGGACAAATTACACATTTTTCAGTCCATCTAAAAAGCTATGCATTGTCCAATATATGCATCATACCTCTGTGGGTCTCCCAGCACTTTCTAATTCAGTCACAGCAGATGTGGTCTCTTCATCATCATCCTAGAGTGGAAATATGCAAGGTTACTTTGTCTGGCAGACATAGTGAAAGATCTAAAAGCAACTGGTTCTTAAAATGCATCACTAACAATTGTGACAGACTGTGTGGTTTCAGGAGGATCCAATAATACAATGCGTCCATCAGCAACTGCAAGAAAAAAAAGACACTCAATGTGTAAATGACTAAAGTATGACAGACACTGAATAAAGGCATTAGGAACATGCAAGAATAAAAACAGATTACTGTATACATACAGCATATGCTGAAAAAGAGAATATGAAGAGTTCAGATGCAAAAGCCTCTAAATGCCATTTAAAATTTTCTTCTTTAATGATGATTTTTATCAAACTTGTATATTTAAGTTCAGTAATGTCACTTAAATAACAATTAATAGGTAATTATCATTGCAATTTAAGTGAAATCACTGAACTTAAATATACAAGCTTGATAAAAATGATCATTCTAGAAGAAAATTTCAAATGGCACTTAAAGGCTTTTGCATCTGAACTCTTCATATGTATCCATAATGCACAAGTGAAACAATGACTGCATTTGGGAAGCATTTAGCCTTCTTTCTAATGACAAGAGTTAAGGATTGTTTTGTCCAAACATATGATTAAATAATCACAAGTACTATGGTATACCTACATTGTACCAAGTCACTTGAGTTGTTGTGGGAGGAAGCAAATTCTGACGAAGTGCCCTCTGGAATACCATCGACCACAGGGCGACCTTTATTAAGAGAAAGAGCCAACTCCTCCGATGGAGTGAGAGGAGGTGGAGGTGGACCCCCGCCAGTTAGACGGGCCTCAGCCTTCTTTCTATTAGCTATATAGAAAGAATACTGTAAAAGTAACTTTAGACATTGATCTTAAAACAATTAAAATAAAATATTACCTTTTTGAAGAATATTTTTGTGTTTCATTTTGACTTGGCAAAGAGTTCTTTTGGCTCCAGAAGGATTACACCTTATAAAACAAGAGGCCTATATTTCATGACAATATACATTGTACTGTATTCTTAAGAAACTGATGTAAAGAAAAGTACATGCTTGTCAAGTAATGCCACATGCTAAAAAAGACAATTGTTCAACTTTGCAAATGAACAAAAGAAAGGCAAGCATATTAAAAAAGTAAAAAAATAAAAATAAAAACGTACGCATTTACTCTGTCAGTTATTTTTTGCCAAGCCAATTGTCTTTCCTTTGCGTATGCAGCTGTGTTGCTTTTTTTCATGATAATGGGCTTGTACTCCTCATAAGCCAACATTAAAACTTCTAATTCACCTTCAGAGAAGTACGCGGCACGTGACTTTTCACCCTTAGTTTCCATGGTGACTCCTGAATTCGGTGATCCATTGAAAATGCCTTTATATGTTCGCCGGGCGCGCGCATTAACTCGAGGTTATTAGCAGTAGGTTGATTAAACTAACTCGACACAGGTGTTTTGGAACCGACATACCCAGAGTAAGCAGGTTTTGGGTTAATCAACCCAGAGTTTAGGGTTAATCTGATGGTTAATTAACCCAGCTTTCTGGAATACACCCCTGTTCAGATTTTTCTGTTGTCTATGGCGTTTTTTGAACTATCACGTCACCGTATTTGCAGCGGAACTGACAAATAAGGACATTGACTACCAGTCCAACACTTCCAGCAATCCGCCATTATTATTTCACCCTCCGATTTTGTAGTCCGAGCTCAATGATGCAGAAGTTACGAGACGGCAAATCAAAATGTTCGGTTTTTGGATGTAATGACCTGAAGCACTTCAAGGATTCCCACTTCAACAACCTCCGCCAGTATAAAGAAGGGTTTGCCGATTGACTTCGTCTGAATGAGGGTAAATTCCTTCTATCTTTGGAGACGACGAACAGAGCATTTCGATAAGCTGTAAATATCGTTAATAAAAAATAAAATACTTTACTTTCTTAAAACACATGGTGGTCATGGTTTAGCAGTACCTTTGTCTTTCTTTGTTTTTGTTTTGAAGTAACGTTACACGTCTGCAGTATTATTGTTTTTTAGTGGTAAGATTAGACCGTAGTCATTTATCTTGTCAGTGTGCTTGTTTTAACAAGAGAAATAGTCGACTTTCACTAATAACACAAAACAGTTAACTCACATACCAATATATCCATATGAAGAGGTTGTTCTGCAGGTTCGTCGTCTTTATCAACTCGCTCGCTCTGGCTGGAATATGTAAGGCTTGATGGACAAGTCTTCTGTTGTTGACATTTAATTAACGTGTGAATAAAAATGTTCTTTGAAGGTATCGTATATAATCGTATATCTCTAATCAAACTACAACAATAATGGCCGAACGTGGGGAGTTGAACCGACCGTGAACTCATCGACCTGGAGAGCGGGCGGGGTGTGACGCATCTCCTTTTTATTTAAAGGGGCCGCTTTGAAACGGGTCGCTCACAGACGCACATCAGAAAAGGGGTAGAAAAGGGGCTTGTGGAGCTATAATAATGAGGAATTCAGACCTAAGCATTGCAGTTATGTTTTATATAGACCACAACGGTATGATTTATATGTAAAAATGAATGATTTAAAAGCATGATATGTACCCTTTAAAAGCCTTTAATTTTCTCAAAAAACGACAGTGCGCCTTATAATCTGGAGCGCTTTATATATGGATCTATTGCTTAACAACGCTCCGCGTTACTAAATTCACCCGCAAACTTTTTTTTATTTTTTATTTATTTTTTTTAATTTATTTAACAGTCAGACATACATACAAACAAACCAACATAGTGCAGTAGTGAGCAATCTTGTAAATCCATAATTCCAGCAGTGGCAAGAGTGATTTAAGTGTTTGATCTAAGTGTGTAAGTGAGCGTGTATGAGCGTGGGTATGTGTATGCGTGTGTACACAAAGTAACCATTTATTATTTATTACCATTGTCATTACCATCACTCCCCACTACCACCATACTGCCCATATTGTTTTCGTAGATTTTTATTTCCATCCTTCCTCCTATGTAACAATTGCCATTGTCAATCCTGTACAAAATATGATAATATAATAATATAATATAATATAAGACAACCTTCCCCCACATCTCATCATTCACCCGCGAACTTGCGCTCCTGTCCATCTTAAGGAGGTCATACACCGGACGAGAAGCTCAGTACCGCGTCGCGCAGCGCCACATCTTTAAAATTCGAACACATTATTCTCTATGAGTGTACACACACCGGCAGCGCCATTCGGCGTCTGTCCGCGGCGCCCAGCAACAGCTCAGGACCTTGTTCAAAATTCTGCTACGCCACAGACCGCCATTTACATACACTGTTAGACCTTACCAGGTTTTTTTACAGTAAAATACTGGCAACACTGTTGCCAGTTATTTACTGTAGAAATGCACTAAAACTCGAGTTGACTAAAAAAAAATACAACTTATTAGTTTTAGTGCATTTTTACAGTAAATAACTGGCAACAGTGTTGCCAGTTATTTACTGTAAAAATGGACTAAAACTCGAGTTAACTAACTTAACTTGCAGAAACCAACTTAAAAGAATCAACTAAATGTATAATGCATTAATAATAAGAGCAAGGTATTATTGTGAACTTATTTAATTATAAACAATAAAAATTAACTTTTGTAAACAAAGATTTCCACCGGATTCTGCAACTAACACAGACAGTGCCTTTTAAATAAAGCAACATGCAGCATATCATCAATGTTTGTAGATCTTCTCCTGGACTGATGCTCAGGCTCTACTCTTCAGCACAACGGTGACCCAAAAAACAAGATTTTACAGTAAACTACTGGCAACAGTGTTGCCAGTATAAACCTGTTTTATAACTTACAGTTTATTACTGTTAAAATACATTTTGTGGGAGTGTCTTTTTATCTTACACTGTTAACCCTTTCTACCCCACAGGAAAATTCACACTACAAAGAGTAAAAATTAACATTGATGCAGTGTTGCAGTGAGATAATTAAGGGAATATGTAAGAGATTGTTGAGCATGAACACCTGCTGTTAACAAGCAGAATCACTGAAGGAAAGAGGAACAACAAGAACAGAAAATAGAGAAACACAAGAACTACAACTGACTTCAGCCATTACACATTATTACACTTATTATTAACCAGTATGGCTTTATTTCTGTCATACATCTATAGAAGATGTTGTTGAGATGTTTAATTAAAAATGTTTGGTTTGAAGTTACCATCATAGAGATCAGTGTTTGCTTTAGTTGGTCTGCTGACGCTGTAACACGAGAATTTCTTTAGACGCTGTGAGCTGTGTTTAAGCAAGTCACACTTGTGCAGACACACAGTTTAGTAATGATTTGTCAAAACATGACAATCATCATATGGTCTGTTCATTTACTAAATAATTCATTTTTACTCATTCAGAGTTTAATTCTCAACCAAAAGTGTTACATTACCACCACTGTGAAACCACAGCAATTAATTACGACTAATTTTTCTTTTAACATATCATACATAAACCAAAACAGCGCTACAGTGTTGTTGAAAAACCAATATATCAAAATTTAGCACATTAATCTCAATAATGGTGGCAATTTTTTTTATTCATGCAGCAGTGCATGCTGGGAGTTTTATACAATCCTGGAACCCAGCATGCACTGCTGCATGAAACTTTTGAATGTTACCGTTGTTGAGATGAATATTATAATTGTTGATGTCTGTGTGTGTCTGACTTTAACAGGATATTATTTAAATGTTTTATATGATTACAATATTATTCAGAAGACATGATTAACCAACATATTGATTTCATGTTGTATATTCACAGATTTATTTTATAATTATAACTTAATGTATATTTCGTATTAAATACCCATTTATTCAAAGAGTATAAACAGGAAAGATCTGAAAATCAGACATATCTTGAATGATCATGACATCATCACAGCAGCCAATAACACCAGATCAACTTCCTCTTGACTTTTTCTAGCTACAACAAATGTGTTTTAAAACTCACTGTTACAGCAGTCATAGTGGGATAAATATCACAAGTCCAGGATAAGAGACCTAAGTAAAGCAAATACCGATCTCCATTATGGTGGAAAAAAACTTTATTATTAATTAAATCTCTGTTAATTCTCAACAAGAACTTTTATACATTGAAATAAATAATGTTAAACTGGTTTGTAAACTGTTTTCACACTCTGTGTTGCTGGAAGTCAGTTGTAGATCTTGTGTTTCTCTTTTTCAGTTCTTGTTTCTCTGTCCTTCAGTGATTCTGCTTATCAGGTGTTCATCAGTGTCTCAATTCACTCACTTCTTTTCATTCAAGTGGACTATATTAGTGAACTAATGTAGGGAATAGTGAATTAGGGTATAGGGTGTGATTAGGAACACAGTCTCTGAGTGTTGACTTTGAGAGCTGTTAATTCACAGTATATTCCTGTAGGCTAGTTTTGTTTTCTACGGTATATTACTGTTTTAATGGAAAATGGTATGATAGTGTCAGAATTTGGCCTGTTGCCAGTATTTTACTGTAAAAAACCTGGTAAGGTCTAACAGTGTAGTTTTATATTTTTTATAACGCAAGGAGAATGTTCCGGGAACGGTCCCTTAACCTTAAGGGAAAGTTATAGGAACGTTCTGGGAACCAAAAACTAACGTTCCCAGAACCTAAATATGTTTGCTGGGTTAGTACAATACCATCGCCACCAGCCCCGCTAAAAAATAAACTGTAAATAAAGAACATTACTAAAGTAATCCGTATATCTACAGCGCCAGAAAGTGTGTCAACATACCGTAATGGTGAGCAAGAACCGAAACAAAACGCAAGGAGAAATAGAAATACGAGGACCCGTACACCCATCAAAATACGGGTCCTTAAATATTCCGGCCATTTCCATCTTATTGGAGTATCAAAGGCCCGCTAAACACGGACCAATCAGCAGGTCAAATCACTTATCTGGCCGCATTTCATTTTTTGGATATTTTAGATTTCAATCACTCAAAGTTTTGATTTCCTGTTATTGGGGTCATTTCTGTGATTGGCTTTCTGTCTTCAAAATCCCAAAATGGCCAATGGATCACCATATGATTGAAAGTATGTCTTTTAGACTAGACATATTTCAGAAAAATGTCTATAAGAAGTGAGGAACATTCATGGGTAGAAGTCGGGAACCGGCGTACCTTACATATTTCAAAGGTGCTGAGTCCAAAAAAAAATGGTACCCAAGTGAAAAATTATTTTTATTTATTTTTTACGATTCTGCACTTTGCAACTTTGAATTCCTCAACCACAGATGAGAGAGGAAGTTAGAGCTGCCCTGATCTTATATAGAGGCCTACTGCAGTTAAGCTTGGAGGGATTCCCAACCATTTTCGGAGGTGCTTATTGATCTTCCTCTCCATTTCTTCGACGCATGTCATCGGGACCTCATACACAGTCAACAGCCACAGAGTCTTGGCAACAGTCCGTGCTGATAGAGCCAAGCTTTAAAATTCCCTGGGAGCCCTAATTTCCTGATGACAGAAAAACGGATGAAAAACAGAAACGGAAACATAATTTCCTCATCTTGATTGCCTACTTACAAAAAGAAAACCTAGGGGAAAATGGTTCAACGACTGAGCAAGATACCATTTTGGTATAGAAATTACAAGGTAAAAAACTCAAAATTTCGCTTGGGTACCGTTTTTTTGGGCTCAACAGCCTTGAAATATGTAAGGTAGGCCGGTTCCTTACTTGTACCCATAAATACTTTCAATTTTTGGGTATATATGAGATTAAATTCCATATTTGAGCCCTTCCAACAAAGCAGATATCTCCACCTTGATATTTTTCAGGAAAAAAAATGGTATCAGATATAATTTTCTGTCATACACAATATTTGCTGGTTTTAAAACAAACAATAGAGCAGAGCAATATTTCACGACTTCACACTTAGATACAATTAGAGGGGGGTAAAAAGTAATGCATAATGGAGTAATGTCCAGGGGAAGGGCTTCAAGCTGAAGCAGAGTAATCCCCCTATTTCTGTACCTGCTGTTAGACCTAACTTAAAGGATTAGTTCACTTAAAAAAAAAAAATTCTAATAATTTACTCACCCCCATGTCATCCAAGATGTCCAAGTCTTTCTTTCTTCAGTCGAAAAGAAATTAAGCTTTTTGATGAAACAAATACTCGCCTTGCTCTGTTATGTGATGCTCGTTCATGTGAGGTCACGAATATTTTTTGTATTTATTTTTTAAATGACCGCTCGTTCCGCTAGATTAAACCCTTATTCATCGTCTGGAGTCGTTTAAAGCCCTTTGAAGCTGCACTGAAACTCTCATTTGGACCTTGAACCATTTGGTCCCCAGTGAAGTCCATTATATGGAGAAAAATCCTGGAATGTTTTCATCAAAAACCTTAATTTCTTTTCGACTGAAGAAAGAAAGACGTGGACATCTTGGATGACAAGGGGGTGAGTAAATTATCAGCAAAAGCTTTTATAAAAGTGAACTACTCCTTTAATTTGTAAGTTTTGTTTTATTCTATTTTTCTATGTGTATAACTTGTGTAATTTTACTTATTTTATTTGTAGGACTTCACTTGTAATTATTTATAATGTTTGAACTGTATTATTTATTATAAAGCATGAGTTGTGTTATTGCTACAACACTAATTAACAGTTACTTATCACTGAATTGACAGTATACCTGGTCCATATCATCATAATTCAGGGTATTTTGTCCAAGTATGGGCAATTATTTGCATACAATCAAATAGTTTTATGAAGAACTCAACTCTAAAGAATAACCTCTGTTTGCACATTAATGTTACACAGCACGTAAACATACCATACACAAATTCAAACAGTTTGAGCCCCCCAAACTCTCGTTTTCCATAGTGGCCCACAAAATTGAACTGTCTTGATAGGGGGTGGTCTAAAAGGAAGGCCATCATCCTTCGTGTGGCTGCATCCACAGTTCTCCCTCCAATTTCTGCCACCACATCAACCTAAGGAAAAACAAGATTATCATAATGGGGGAGACAACACAAAATGTTAACCTGAATAATCACTATTAAATTTCCCCCCAAATCGTGCCGCCATATATTAATATCTATCCTATTTTTGCTATTAGTACCACTGCTGTTATTTCTATCGGAAGTAGTGATCTACTGTATGTATTGTGTCCATAAAAACAACTCTATTGTTCACAATTCCCAGGGAACACTCCCAAAGCTGGTGGTGGCCTAAGACTTTTGTACAGTATTGTACTTGCAAAAACGTTAATGATCAGCCCTGTGAATCTGCTAAATGGTCATATTAGAAAACACCACTTGCCTGTGGTTGGAGGTTCTATGGAACTGGTGGAGGTAAAGGCACACTGGATGGATGATCAGGCCCAGCACCACCGAGTTCCTCATCAGAGCTTGACAGACACACTGGCCTTGAAATGCACAAAATGTAGAGCATAATTAAGTAGTTGTACAAGTTTCTAATTAGAGCTGTATATGTGCAATAGATAATGTGCAAAAAATGAATGATAATGATAAATTAAATAAACAGTGCAACCCCTTAGCTGTCACCCCCCTTTTTGAGTTAAAATGCACTATTTAAACTTAAATGGTTGTAATTTAAGAATGCTTTGGAATATATATCCAAGTTTGGTCTTGTTTTAAAGAAAACACTCAGCAGAAAATTGCTGAAGTGAAAACACTTCAAAAAATGAAAGTATGAAAAAGTTTAAATTTACAGTAAATCAAATATACTGTACTATAAATCTTTTATTTTATATAAAATATATATTTTACAAAATATTTTTACTCTAAAATTTCTATAAAATCAAAGCTATAAATCGTATCAAGTTATCTTCCAAATTTGAAGTTGATATCACAAAAATTGAAGTAGTAGCAAAAATAGCCACCGTGTGCCATTGAATTCCATTGAATTTAGTTGTATACACTCTGCCTTAACAAATTAATACATTTCTGTCCAAATATCAATTCTGTCACAAAATTTAGAACCTTGAGACTCTGAGCTTTCTGACAATATCAATTTTGTCAAGATTAGAAAAGGTTTTGATCATAAATTATGAAATATAATGACGCCCAAAAGGGGAGGAGCCTGATAAAATAAGTACCATTTCTATGGTAACGCAACGTTCAATTATAAAACTGTTTTCACCCGATGAATTCCGAGTGAATTCATTCTTTCAAATGATACCTAATTTATGATAACTACTAAAATATGTGATATAATAAAAAAGGCGATTAAAAATAATATTATATTTTAGAGGATAATATTATACTTTTTTTTTAATTGAAAAATACTAGATTATATGTTTTATTATGAACGTTTAGCATAAAAAAAAAAGAAGTTTCAATGATTAAAAGTGGGTGCATCGACTTTTTGTGACAAAGGTCAAAACTCCTGTTATGATGCTGATTTTTTGAGGTGCACTCTTGTCAAAAATTCATCAATTACTCTTCCTACATAATTTTTAACACAAAACAGGGGTAGAATATCTATTTACAGGGAACTACACTGCGACCAAAATGGTCGCATATGCGACCTATTGAAATCCCATTGCGACCCTAATTTTTAATCACTGACTATTTTTTGACGGGTCTGTTTTTTTTTTAGTTTCTTTCGGTTTGTATTTAATCTTCTAAAACCTGTCGAATCGTCCGCTTTTTGTCCCGCCAAAGCCTTTTTTGATCGCGGTGAGTGTTGTAGAGTAGAATGACTGATGCGTTTGACAGGGCGCAAACGAGCTGAGAGAGAGAGAGAGCGCGCCCTGGCCGCGCGCGCACTATCACGTCTTCACACAACACAAGCGCTGTCTTGCTCTCTCTCTCTATCGCGGCTCGTGCGCATATTTTTCAAATGACATGATAGTAAAAGGTTTGTGTCTTTATAATAGGCATGCTAATCATAATCATATAGGCTACGATCTGAGCCTGCATGGCGGCAGGAAAAAGACGCAGAGATGTAAGACACCGTGTCTCTTCCTTACACCAAAGGTAGATTTGCGGTCTGGTGTTCGGCTGATAAACTCTGCCATGAGCTAACTAATTATAACTATATTGCTAGCGCTGATATTGACATCGACTAACGTTATATGATCACTAGCAGTTTTTTAGACTAACGAGTTTTTTCATAATCATAATCGCGTGATTCGCGTCAAGACACCTTGGCTAATACTACACACTGAAGATAGATTAAAAGTTTTATTAAATAATTACTGAAAATATCCCTCTCTTCATCCCACACCCCAAACATGACATACAAAATGTTGTGGAACAGAAACAACCAGAGATATATTTATAAGCTATCATTTTATTGTCATCACAGCTTTCCAACAGTCCTGCGTATGATTCTACATTGATTAAAAAAGAAAATCAAATGTGTTTTAATGGTAATTATTTTATACGGAAATAATGTATTTATAATTCAGATGAGAATAAAGTTAGGGTTAGTTAAAATTAAGGAAAACAAATATATTGATCTGAAATATTGCAAATTAATTTTACATTCATTCAAGTACAATTACCAAACATATATCAAGGTCATTTTGTGTTTTTATTAATTTAATTAATAAACGAATTATATAAAACTATTGTCAGTGCACTACAAATAAACTGGTTCTATGCCTTTATTAATAAAACTTAAACAACTTAAAAAATAAGAGGCTTAAGACATTTATAAAAATGCCTTCTGCATTTTTGTTTTGCTTTTCACTCCATTGTACCGAAATCGTACCGAACCGTCTGAATGTCTGAACCAAGGTATGAACCCGACCCAACCATGACTTCTGTACCGTTCCACCCCTAATGCAGTTTCATTATTATTCATTACTATCCAGAGTGCGGCTTACTATAAATAATTTGTGCGACCAAATCATGTTTTGCGCCAGTAACTGAAAAAGTTAGTAGCGCAAGTGCCACCAGTGGAAAAGGTTAGTGTAGTTCCCTGATTTAGAAGCCTTAGACCTTTCCAACGATATATAATTTGTCATAATTAGATTAGGATTTAATAGAAAAATAGTGAAGTAAAGTTAGGCGTCTATGTATAGAAGAAATATAGTCTTACCTTCTTTTGCGCTTCCCTTTTCCCATCCGTCCTCCAGAATCTGACTATGTCTACTAGTCTGAGGTAGTCTCAGACTTCAACAGCTTCGCTGTGGCAAGGGCATAGTTTCCTGTAGGTGATAAGACATTTACCAATAAATATTAGTAACTTCTATTTCAGAAGCACGCCTTACTTGTGTTTATTACATTAATAAATATTATTATTACTAGTTACCATTACAAAACAGTCACATTACATGCTTTTCCCAGGATGTGCACTTTAAACTGCAGCCAGGTAGGGTTTGGAACAAGCTGCTCCTTTACTGCCTTGCTGATGTTGACACGTCCTGGTGGCCAGTAACAAGAATCTTCCTCAGGTCCCGTAAACCACTTGCATTGTACAATAGCTTCACCTCCACCATCCAAAAAATCCACAAATGGTAACATGCTGTAAAAATGCAAAACAAGCTAATGCAACTGTCTCATGAATGCGGCTAACAATTTGCTGCACAGGATTTTGGGGCCTTCGTACAATCTTTTTAACCTAAATAGGTTTGAAATGGAAAGCAGGAAATGCTATCCAAAGGACCAAAGTTCTGTGCATTTTGGGCAAGGTGTATCGAAGAATGGATGTTGTATCCAACAAATTCAAGGCCATAAATAATGCCAAAATCTTGGACAAAAATTTTCAAAATATCTTCAGCATAGTCACAGTGCACAAATCAGGGCAAAGAAGAATTCTTATTGATACAGACAAAAGTATAAAGTTTCTATACATTGTATCAAGTATATTTTTAAGTAGGACAACAGGGCCAGTGTAAAGTAAAAACTGCCTTAATTCAGTTGCTTTACAAAATACTAATTTCTAGATGAGACCATGGTTTCCTAGCAAAATTCCTCGGTAAATACTGCCTGACAGAAGCCATGAATGCAGAAACCGTAGTGAGATTTATAACAGACTGTCTGCATTTCAGAGGCTATTTTAACCAAATGTGGCAGTAAGCAGTATAGGATTTTAATAAATAGTTCAGCTTTTGGTAATAATTGTCGACTACGCCAACCTGAATATCAAAATATCCCAGCAGTTTGCACTAGGTCACACAGGTTTGTGTGTGCCAGGAAGGTCAGAGACAGAAGCACAAATAATTTATAAATGGTCTTTGACATACAAAAAAGTTAAAAAATACTATTACCCTTTTCTAAAACGAGCACACAGTGCTACATATACCAAATTACAAGTTACAAGCAAAGATATTGCGTGAATGATGGGTGGTTGGGGCAGATATTGTGTTTTGCGGTAGGTGGTATGCCATATGGAACCGTTGCCACTGAAACTGCATTATAACGCACCAGTGGGGCTCGACAGCCTTAGTCAAATAGGTTGGCGCGTATGGTTGGGTTGCAGAGAGATTTTGGTTAGG
This sequence comes from Pimephales promelas, assembly GCF_016745375.1. The sequence goes on along the minus strand of NW_024121277.1, from coordinate 193,723 downwards.
TCTCAGTAAGCTGGGCTGAGTTGAGTGGGGGACGGAGCTACTAATTATTGAAACTAGCAATGTATCATTTCCAATCCGTTTATACTCAATTTATATTCAATTCATAATCTTCATATTCTTTCATTAAATCACTTGCACCACGCACACACATTGTATTCTAAATGCACTTAAATAGCCTTGCTCACTGTTTATATGTTCTGTTGTTGGTTATAGGTATCTATGTTTTCCCTATTTTATGTGTCATTTGGTGTTATAGATTTACACACAGACACACACACACAACCACATTCACATCCATACACACAGACTTATACTCACACAAGGTAACTATGACATGTATATTATAGGTTCATGCAATTGAAACTCTTAACTTGGAATATTCGTGGAGTTGGTTCACAAAAAAAAAAAGAAAGTTTTAAATTACCTAAAAAATACACAAGCGGATATATGTCTAATACAGGAAACACACCTCTCACAATATCCACAAAACAGCCTAAAAACTACACATTTTATCCACTGTTTTTCCTCCCACTATAATTCAAAACAAAGAGGAGTGTGCATCTTAATAAACAAAAAAATACAGTTTAACCACCATATAACAATTTCAGATCCTGAAGGCCGTTTTATCATTATTAACATTTCAATCAATAATAATCCAATTACAATTGGCAACATTTATGGACCAAACTCTGATGATTCCTCCTTCTTTGCAAATTTCTTTTCCTATCTTTCAAACATTTCCAACGGTCCAATAATTATAGGGGAAGACTATAACACTGTAATCAATCCATCACTCGAAAGGTCAAAACATACAGGTAAATCTTGGCAGTCCTCCAAAACAATAAAACAGTTCATGAGTCATTTTGGTCTTTGCGATGGTTGGAGGCTACAACACCCACTCGCCAGAGAATACACCTTTTATTCTAATGTCCACCAAACCTACTCCCGCATTGATCTCTTTTTAACCAGTAATTCAATCATACCAAATATCTTACAAACCAAAATTCATCCGATCATTATTAGTGACCATGCTCCAGTAACCCTCACATGGAATACACCTGCAATACCAAAGCACCCCACCAGATGGCGTTTTAATACATCACTCTTGAAAGATCCAGAATTTGACAGCTACTTCAAAAGAGAGTGGACATCCTTCCTTGAAATAAATGACTCTCCAAAGTCGTCAGCATCACTGCTCTGGGAAACATGGAAAGTAGTTTTACGGGGGAAAATTATGTCATATAGAAAAAGAAATCCAACTAGAAGAAAGAATAAAAAAATTAGAAATTTTACATGCAAATAATCAATCAGAAAGCATCTATAAAGAAATTAGAGGAAAAAAAATTACTTAATGAAATAATAAACAAAAGAAACCAGTTTCTGATTCATAGGCTCCCCCAAGAAACTTTTCACCATAGCAATACATCCGGCAAATACTTAGCCAGTCAAATTAAAAGAAATAAAGAAAGAACAGCCATAACCTCCATCAGAAACTCGGCAGGGAAGCTAACCAATTCACCAGTGGAGATAAACAAGATATTTCAAGATTACTATACAAAATTATATTCATCCGATCTTGACCCGAACCAAGAAGACATAATCCAATTCCTTGATAACACCATTCTACCAAAACTCAACATTGAACAAGTAAACACACCAGGCACGTGCAGAGGGGGGGGGCGTTGGGTGCTCGAGCACCTGCCCTTTTGCCCCTTGGTGCCCAAAGTGCCCTTTTGTCAAGACAAAATTTCATCTCCTTTTTTTTGTATTTAAAGGCACTTTTGTGGATGCCTGCCCCATCTAACCAGTAGTAAAATGAATGAATAATAATTTAGCCGTAAATAAAATGACCCACATGATGACCTTTCACCTGATTCCTCACGCTGCACGCGCATTTTATAATTACGCGCAATCGCGCATTCCCAGAGGATATCTTCAACTCCTGCGGCTGCTGGTAAGTGGTGTTCTATTCTCAGCGAAGTGATTTTGATGTTTGTTTACTTATTATTATTATTTTACTAGAACGACGTGAAGAGAGCATGCAGAGAGATGTTGTTTGTATTGCTGTGTGTAGGCTGTAGAAGTAACGTTAGCTTGCTGTTTGAGGGAGAAAACTTTCACGGGCGTGGAGGGGTGTTATTTGACTAAAAACTATTATTTGTACTTTAAACTATTATTATTATTACAGTATTTATTAAAAAAAATATTTTCAAATAAAAATGATTATCACAACTCTGGTAAGTTATCACATAGGCTTACCAGTATCTTATGTTTTGTGTGCAGAAGCCTCTGTGAACATCTGCCCTAGTAACGTTACTATTATATACTATTATTGTATTATTATACTATAGCAGCCTGGGCAGAATCTGTAGCTTTAGCAGGTCAGTGGACTAGTGAGCCAGTTCCAAACACTGTCAGCAATCTTTACATCTTGTCATGGTCACATAAAAATGGTTTAATCAGCCAATACCCTATATCTCTGTTTATTTTAATGTCTACAGTCTCAGATCAACTCCAACATCATCATCATCATCAGCAGCAGTAACAACATCAACAGCAAAGGCAGCAAACTCACTTAATGACTTGAGTAAGAATTTACCAGAACAGGCATCACATTAATGTTAAAAATCTTGTAAATTATTAATTTCTGTTTCTGTTTGCTTTGTTTTTATTTTCATTGTATAAAATGTAACTCTTGTATTTTTGTAAATCAGTTTTTGCCATGAAAATAGCCACAGATGCTGATATGCCATTAAATAAAACTATACTCTACTGCACGAAACATGGGCCAGGTTGATTTTGTCCTATACAGTTCACTATAACAGCTGTTCTTTATTATTCTGTATAACTGAGAAGAAAAAGCCATCAGGTTGGGACAACTTAAGATGCTTCAGTTTCTAATCCCAGAGTTAGGCCTATATATAGAGCACATCAATTATTTTTTTTAATTTTAAACTTTAAATTTGTCTTTTCTGTTCTGGTTCTTTTTCAAAACTCCATCAATGCATTTGCTGCTGTATCGATGCAGAATCATCTGTATTGATATATTACTGTATCGATATTTTGAGCACAGCCCTATAAAGCCTTGTTTCCATGTGCCCCATTTTATACTTTGAGCACCTGCCCCTACAGAGGTCTCTGCACGGCCCTGAAACACACTAGAATTACCAATCACTGAAAAAGAACTTCACTCCGCATTGAAAAGCATGCAAAATAATAAAGCACCAGGTCCAGATGCCAGTCAAATCACAACTTTTCCATAGGGCTGGGCGATATATCGCACGATATTGTTATGCGCGTCTAATCAGTAAAGCCGGTTCCTTGATTAGTAGTATATCACCTTCACCTGCTTTCAAATGGACGATATGAGTGTTAAATTAACCCTCAAGAGTGTTGAGATAATTAAGTGATTAATTTAGTGATGATTGAGCATTATTGAAGACACCTGATGATCACAAGCAGAATCGCTGAAGGACAAAATCACAAATTGCAAGTCACCGTTATGGAGATCAGTGTCTGCTTTAGTTGGGCTCTTGACACTTTTACTTTCACTTTAAATTTTAATTGTTTGCTGCTATTGATTTATAGCAGTCAAATAAGACTTCTGTGGTCTGATAGTGTTGAGTATATTATGACATAATCATGCTCGATCTAAAAAATAAATTCTATTCAGGTGATTTTTGAATCACCAAATTTGCTTCAATTTGTTAGCAACAGTTTTGTGGTTGTTTTGCATATCTGTATTATTCTTATAACTTCAATTTTTTTAATATATATTCTGATCAAATCACTGTCATCTTTATTTAGAAACACAGATATCAATAATCAGCCTGTGTATCTCAATCGTGGTGACAAAATGAATCCTTGTTGCCACCAATCACAACTCATTAATGGCTCCCATCATGCATTGCGGTTTCAATAAATTACGACCTGAATTGTCTATGTAATTTACTTTTCCTACTTGAATATTCTACTCGTCACCGTTGTTGAGAAGCATTGACTGAATCTTGAGGTCTGTGTGTGCCTAAGGGAAAGTTTTTTTTTTTTTTTTTACTTTTGAGAAATCCGTCAATTATATTTAACATTCTGGACATTATGCAGAATCTCAGTTATACACTAACCAACAGAATAAATTATAGACATAAATATCAAATAATGAATGTCATTATATGACCAACATCATTTTATTATTGTTTATTTTTGTTCAGCTGACAGATATAACTCAGATGCAACATCACATTAAAATATTAAATTTATATTATAAGGGTCAAGAGCCCAACTAAAGCAAACACTCATCTCCATAACGGTGGCTTAAAATTTTAGATTTTTTTCTTGTGATTCTGCTTTAGGTGTCTTCAATAATGCTCAATCATCACTCATTTAATGACTTAATTATCTCATTAACTTTAACACTCTTGAGTGTGGACTCATATACACTCCCAGGTGTGTTAGTTTAACACGGGAGATTTTGTCATGACGAAGAGCCGTAGTTAACTGACCAGCTGAGCCATATCGCATTAAATATCGCTAGCGATACGTCTTCGATATTAACGCGATACGGCTCAGCTTGTCAGTGATCTACGGCTCTTTGTAGTGAATGCCGCTCCATCTGAAAGCAGGTGAAGGTGATTTACTGCTAATCAAGGAACCGGCTTTACTGATTAGATGCGCATAACAATATCGTGCGATATATCACCCAGCCCTACTTTTCCATCTGACTCTATGGACACTCAAATCACAACTTTTCCATCTGACTCTATGGACATTCCAATCACAACTTTTCCATCTGACTCTACAACTTTTCCATCTGACTCTATGGACACTCAAATCACAACTTTTCCATCTGACTCTATGGACACTCAAATCACAACTTTTCCATCTGACTCTATGGACACTCAAATCACAACTTTTCCATCTGACTCTATGGACATTCCAATCACAACTTTTCCATCTGACTCTATGGACACTCAAATCACAACTTTTCCATCTGACTCTATGGACAGTCAAATCACAACTTTTCCATCTGACTCTATGGACAGTCAAATCACAACTTTTCCATCTGACTCTATGCATTCTCTGGCCTCCACCTCTACCTCGACCAGCACAGCAGTGAGTGAAACTAGGCATGACTTGAGGGGGCTGCTCCTAGATCTACAGTTTGCTGTTTATCTGGTTGAGCCTGGACCCACAGCAAATTGCGTAAATTTTGTAAGGTCCAGGGTGCTAGAGTGTGCTTTGAGGACCTTCAGCAGATGGGCATTCAATCCACAACAACAACTTGATATTGTATTTGTGGTTTCGTGTGGAACAGGGGAGGGATCTGTTGACACTGGTGGTCCTACCCGGTAGTTTCTCAGGCTACTGATGCAAGAACTCCTGGATTCGAAATACTTTGTTGGACCACAGAACAGCAAGAGCCTTGCTCTTGATTCCCTTGGCTTATCCAGGGGAACATACAAGGTTTTAGGTGTGAGATTATGTCAGCCTGCCTTGGTGGGGTGGGACCCCGTGTGTTGGCCAGGAGGCTGTATTCCCAGCTCTAAGGGATCCCTGCTCCACCAGTAAATAATATAGAGGTTTATGACCATGAGCTGCATGATCAGCTGGACAAGATCCAAAGGGCAGAAACCATTGCAGAGCACATGCAGCCATGTTGGAGGCTTTAAACAGCCTTCACATGCTTGGTGCCTTATGCAAGGTTTCAAACCTTGACGAACGTCAGGATTTTATCAATGCAGCACTAACATTCTACCTAGAGGGAAGGATGGAGATGCCTCTCAAACAACTGAAAGAAGGACTGGAGACATTGGGGGTGCTAAATGCCATAAAGGAGCACTCTTCAATTATGGAGGAACAATTTTGTGGTGGTCCCCCCACCTTGTCGGCTGCTTCCTTGCTGGATCTCTTTGCAGTAAATTACTCCCCTAATAGGAGAGCGTTGGAAGAGGTTGCAGTTGCCCACTGGCGGGACTGGATTATTGAAGTTGAAGATGGAGATGCAGCAGTGGAGGTGGATGGTGGGGACACAATGAAAGTGACCCTACAGAATGTGCTTGCTTCTGGGGCATCTGCCATACCTGTATTTGGATTCAAAGAAAGTCCAAATATCACATTTCTACACGAGACCATAGATGGGAACCGGCGGATGTTCCCGGAAGCAAACACATGCACCATTACATTGCCCATTGGTCATGAATATGAAGGGTTTTGTCAATTCATGACATCTGGTATAATTCAATCACCAACGTTTGGGGTAGCATAAAAGGCCTGTTGTACCAACCCCTTACACTCTGGCTTATAGATCCCTTGTTCTTGTTGTTTACTGGATATTGTTGTTGTTTTTGTTAAATATGAAAGATTTAATATTAAATATTATAAATATTAAAGGTTAAATATTAAATATTAAAGAACTTACTTTCCCTGAAAAAAATCCTTGTCCCCTGCAATCTGAAATTAATACAATGCTCCTCCAAAGTCTTCAATATCATTTCTGATATTTCGCATCCAGTCTTTCCATTCAAAGCCATGAAGTGTAAAAAATGCTCCATTATCTCCCACTGATTGTTCTCTTTTTTGCTACATATCTTAACAGAATCACATTCTGCTCCATATGAGAAATGTCAGGAGTTGCATCACAGAATAATAAATTGCATGCTCCCTCTCCCTCAATATTTCTTTCAAGACCCTTTCTCCACAGATCTTAATGAATTCATTTTGTGATTCTGGACTAAGGTAATGTGTCATTCTTGCACCTGTCTTCCTATCTGACACTTTTAGCAAATGATTCCTGAGCAGAGGATCATAACGAGCCAACAGCTCTAATGTGCCAAGGAAGTTACCATTGTGAAAGTCCCCGTGAAATCAAAATTGAACCTATTTACTTTGTTAGCGCATATTACTAGTGTTGTGGTGAACAATTAATCCGTGCAAGTGAATATATATTAAAACTGTTTTTAATGATTACTGTTTTACCTTAGTAATCTTTAATCAAAATCTGAAAAGTTACTTCCGGTCTGGAACGGTTTCTTTTTCTGATGACGTAGGTTTCACAGCTTGGGTGGGGAAACGCTTAACCACTCCCCTCAAACCGTTAGTTTGTTATGAGCGAGAGATGGAGAGGAGGAGCGCTAGAGTAAAACCCTGCCCTCTGTTCAATATTCCGTTTCACTTGGAAATACGTCACAGCACTGGAGAAAAATCGTTTGCAACTTCCGGTTCACGGGGACTTTAACATCACCTAAATTGTCTGTGGTCCCTCTGAATGGCAAGTTTCTTGATGCCAAAAAAAGTGTGACATCTAATATTCTTTCAAGAATTGCTTTGTTTTTTTCAACTTCCAGTTGTATTTGTTTTTGCAAGCTGCTGTCTATTCCTTTTGCCTCTATCATAGAATATTTCAGATTTTTCCATTTGAGGTAGCATGCTTTGTGTGCCTTACTTGCTTCATGGTCAGGGAATTTGTTGTACATTCTCCGCCATTTTAGATCTACTATTTTGTACCCTTCTTTAGTGTTTAGCGCACTAGATGTTTTTCTGAGGTTATCCTGTGAAAAGAGCATGCATGGCACACAATACAATGAATCCATGCTTGGACTGTATGTTAACCAGTCTCTCTGTTCTTAGCGATCACTCAAGGACATGTCTGTTTGAGGTTGTCGAGCATTGGTGGTTCAGTGGTAGAATTCTCGCCTGCCACGCGGGAGACCTGGGTCCGATTCCCGGCCAATGCAGAAAGTTAGTTCAGAAGTCCCAGCGGTCTGGTTCTTTAAAGCTTTTGTATGTAACTTCTGCTAACTCAAGATCAACAAGTGTTCCTTATCTTTTATCTCTTATGCAACCCATGAAGCGTAACCTCACTAGCTGTTCTTAGCGATCACTCAAGCACATGTCTGTTTGAGGTTGTCGAGCATTGGTGGTTCAGTGGTAGAATTCTCGCCTGCCACGCGGGAGACCCGGGTCCGATTCCCGGCCAATGCAGAAAGTTAGTTCAGAAGTCCCAGCGGTCTGGTTCTTTAAAGCTTTTGTATGTAACTTCTGCTAACTCAAGATCAACAAGTGGTCCTTATCTTCCATCTCTTATGCAACCAATAAAGCATAACCTCCCTACCTGTTCTTAGCGATCACTCAAGGACATGTCTGTTTGAGGTAGTCGAGCATTGGTGGTTCAGTGGTAGAATTCTCGCCTGCCACGCGGGAGACCCGGGTCCGATTCCCGGCCAATGCAGAAAGTTAGTTCAGAAGTCCCAGCGGTCTGGTTCTTTAAAGCTTTTGTATGTAACTTCTGCTAACTCAAGATCAACAAGTGGTCCTTATCTTCCATCTCTTATGCAACCAATAAAGCATAACCTCCCTAGCTGTTCTTAGCGATCACTCAAGGACATGTCTGTTTGAGGTAGTCGAGCATTGGTGGTTCAGTGGTAGAATTCTCGCCTGCCACGCGGGAGACCCGGGTCCGATTCCCGGCCAATGCAAAAAGATAGTTTTGAAGTCCCAGCGGTCTGGTTTTTTAAAGCTTTTGTATGGAACTTCTGCCAACTCAAGATCAACAAGTGTTCCTTATCTTTTATCTCTTATGCAACCCATGAAGCGTAACCTCACTAGCTGTTCTTAGCGATCACTCAAGGACATGTCTGTTTGAGGTTGTCGAGCATTGGTGGTTCAGTGGTAGAATTCTCGCCTGCCACGCGGGAGACCCGGGTCCGATTCCCGGCCAATGCAGAAAGTTAGTTCAGAAGTCCCAGCGGTCTGGTTCTTTAAAGCTTTTGTATGTAACTTCTGCTAACTCAAGATCAACAAGTGTTCCTTATCTTTTATCTCTTATGCAACCCATGAAGCGTAACCTCACTAGCTGTTCTTAGCGATCACTCAAGGACATGTCTGTTTGAGGTTGTCGAGCATTGGTGGTTCAGTGGTAGAATTCTCGCCTGCCACGCGGGAGACCCGGGTCCGATTCCCGGCCAATGCAGAAAGTTAGTTCAGAAGTCCCAGCGGTCTGGTTCTTTAAAGCTTTTGTATGTAACTTCTGCTAACTCAAGATCAACAAGTGTTCCTTATCTTTTATCTCTTATGCAACCCATGAAGCGTAACCTCACTAGCTGTTCTTAGCGATCACTCAAGGACATGTCTGTTTGAGGTTGTCGAGCATTGGTGGTTCAGTGGTAGAATTCTCGCCTGCCACGCGGGAGACCCGGGTCCGATTCCCGGCCAATGCAGAAAGTTAGTTCAGAAGTCCCAGCGGTCTGGTTCTTTAAAGCTTTTGTATGTAACTTCTGCTAACTCAAAATCAACAAGTGTTCCTTATCTTTTATCTCTTATGCAACCCATGAAGCGTAACCTCACTAGCTGTTCTTAGCGATCACTCAAGGACGTGTCTGTTTGAGGTTGTCGAGCATTGGTGGTTCAGTGGTAGAATTCTCGCCTCCCACGCGGGAGATCCGGGTCCGATTCCCGGCCAATGCAGAAAGTTAGTTCAGAAGTCCCAGCGGTCTGGTTCTTTAAAGCTTTTTATGTAACTTCTGCTAACTCAAGATCAACAAGTGCGTCCTTATCTTCCATCTCTTATGCAACCAATAAAGCATAACCTCCCTACCTGTTCTTAGCGATCACTCAAGGACATGTCTGTTTGAGTAGTCGAGCATTGGTGGTTCAGTGGTAGAATTCTCGCCTGCCACGCGGGAGACCCGGGTCCGATTCCCGGCCAATGCAAAAGATAATTTTGAAGTCCCAGCGGTCTGGTTTTTTAAAGCTTTTGTATGGAACTTCTGCCAACTCAAGATCAACAAGTGTTCCTTATCTTTTATCTCTTATGCAACCCATGAAGCGTAACCTCACTAGCTGTTCTTAGCGATCACTCAAGGACATGTCTGTTTGAGGTTGTCGAGCATTGGTGGTTCAGTGGTAGAATTCTCGCCTGCCACGCGGGAGACCCGGGTCCGATTCCCGGCCAATGCAGAAAGTTAGTTCAGAAGTCCCAGCGGTCTGGTTCTTTAAAGCTTTTGTATGTAACTTCTGCTAACTCAAGATCAACAAGTGTTCCTTATCTTTTATCTCTTATGCAACCCATGAAGCGTAACCTCACTAGCTGTTCTTAGCGATCACTCAAGGACGTGTCTGTTTGAGGTTGTCGAGCATTGGTGGTTCAGTGGTAGAATTCTCGCCTCCCACGCGGGAGACCCGGGTCCGATTCCCGGCCAATGCAGAAAGTTAGTTCAGAAGTCCCAGCGGTCTGGTTCTTTAAAGCTTTTGTATGTAACTTCTGCTAACTCAAGATCAACAAGTGTTCCTTATCTTTTATCTCTTATGCAACCAATAAAGCATAACCTCCCTACCTGTTCTTAGCGATCACTCAAGGACATGTCTGTTTGAGGTAGTCGAGCATTGGTGGTTCAGTGGTAGAATTCTCGCCTGCCACGCGGGAGACCCGGGTCCGATTCCCGGCCAATGCAGAAAGATAATTCAGAAGTCCCAGCGGTCTGGTTCTTTAAAGCTTTTGTATGTAACTTCTGCTAACTCAAGATCAACAAGTGTTCCTTATCTTTTATCTCTTATGCAACCCATGAAGCGTAATCCACTAGCTGTTCTTAGCGATCACTCAAGGACATGTCTGTTTGAGGTGTCGAGCATTGGTGGTTCAGTGGTAGAATTCTCGCCTGCCACGCGGGAGACCCGGGTCCGATTCCCGGCCAATGCAGAAAGTTAGTTCAGAAGTCCAGCGGTCTGGTTCTTTAAAGCTTTTGTATGTAACTTCTGCTAAACTCAAGATCAACAAGTGGTCCTTATCTTCCATCTCTTATGCAACCAATGAAGCATAACCTCCCTACCTGTTCTTAGCGATCACTCAAGGACATGTCTGTTTGAGGTAGTCGAGCATTGGTGGTTCAGTGGTAGAATTCTCGCCTGCCACGCGGGAGACCCGGGTCCGATTCCCGGCCAATGCAAAAGATAATTTTGAAGTCCCAGCGGTCTGGTTCTTTAAAGCTTTTGTATGTAACTTCTGCTAACTCAAGATCAACAAGTGTTCCTTATCTTTTATCTCTTATGCAACCCATGAAGCGTAACCTCACTAGCTGTTCTTAGCGATCACTCAAGGACATGTCTGTTTGAGGTTGTCGAGCATTGGTGGTTCAGTGGTAGAATTCTCGCCTGCCACGCGGGAGACCCGGGTCCGATTCCCGGCCAATGCAGAAAGTTAGTTCAGAAGTCCCAGCGGTCTGGTTCTTTAAAGCTTTTGTATGTAACTTCTGCTAACTCAAGATCAACAAGTGTTCCTTATCTTTTATCTCTTATGCAACCATGAAGCGTAACCTCACTAGCTGTTTTAGCGATCACTCAAGGACATGTCTGTTTGAGGTTGTCGAGCATTGGTGGTTCAGTGGTAGAATTCTCGCCTACCACGCGGGAGACCCGGGTCCGATTCCCGGCCAATGCAGAAAGTTAGTTCAGAAGTCCCAGCGGTCTGGTTCTTTAAAGCTTTTGTATGTAACTTCTGCAACTCAAGATCAACAAGTGTTCCTTATCTTTTATCTCTATGCAACCCATGAAGCGTAACCTCACTAGCTTTTCTTAGCGATCACTCAAGGACGTGTCTGTTTGAGGTTGTCGAGCATTGGTGGTTCAGTGGTAGAATTCTCGCCTGCCACGCGGAGACCCGGGTCCGATTCCCGGCCAATGCAGAAAGTTATTCAGAAGTCCCAGCGGTCTGGTTCTTTAAAGCTTTTGTATGTAACTTCTGCTAACTCAAGATCAACAAGTGGTCCTTTTCTTCCGTCTCTTATGCAACCAATACAGCATAACCTCCCTACCTGTTCTTAGCGATCACTCAAGGACATGTCAGTTTGAGGTAGTCGAGCATTGGTGGTTCAGTGGTAGAATTCTCGCCTGCCACGCGGGAGACCCGGGTCCGATTCCCGGCCAATGCAAAAAGATAATTTTGAAGTCCCAGCGGTCTGGTTCTTTAAAGCTTTTGTATGTAACTTCTGCTAACTCAAGATCAACAAGTGTTCCTTATCTTTTATCTCTTATGCAACCCATGAAGCGTAACCTCACTAGCTGTTCTTAGCGATCACTCAAGGACATGTCTGTTTGAGGTTGTCGAGCATTGGTGGTTCAGTGGTAGAATTCTCGCCTGCCACGCGGGAGGACCCGGCCGATTCCCGGCCAATGCAGAAAGTTAGTTCAGAAGTCCCAGCGGTCTGGTTCTTTAAAGCTTTGTATGTAACTTCTGCTAACTCAAGATCAACAAGTGTTCCTTATCTTTTATCTCTTATGCAACCCATGAAGCGTAACCTCACTAGCTGTTCTTAGCGATCACTCAAGGACATGTCTGTTTGAGGTTGTCGAGCATTGGTGGTTCAGTGGTAGAATTCTCGCCTGCCACGCGGGGAGACCGGGTCCGATTCCCGCCAATGCAAAAAGTATAATTTTGAAGTCCCAGCGGTCTGGTTCTTTAAAGCTTTTGTATGAACTTCTGCTAACTCAAGATCAACAAGTGTTCCTTATCTTCCATCTCTTATGCAACCAATAAAGCATAACCTCCCACCTGTTCTTAGCGATCACTCAAAGACATGTCTGTTTGAGGTGTAGTCGAGCATTGGTGGTTCAGTGGTAGAATTCTCGCCCTGCCACGCGGGAGACCCGGGTCCGATTCCCGGCCAATGCAAAAAGATATTTTGAAGTCCCAGCGGTCTGGTTTTTTAAAGCTTTTGTATGGAACTTCTGCCAACTCAAGATCAACAAGTGTTCCTTATCTTTTATCTCTTATGCAACCCATGAAGCGTAACCTCACTAGCTGTTCTTAGCGATCACTCAAGGACATGTCTGTTTGAGGTTGTCGAGCATTGGTGGTTCAGTGTTAGAATTCTCGCCTGCCACGCGGGAGACCCGGGTCCGATTCCCGGCCAATGCAGAAAGTTAGTTCAGAAGTCCCAGCGGTCTGGTTCTTTAAAGCTTTTGTATGTAACTTCTGCTAACTCAAGATCAACAAGTGTTCCTTATTTTTTATCTCTTATGCAACCCATGAAACGTAACCTCACTAGCTGTTCTTAGCGATCACTCAAGGACGTGTCTGTTTGAGGTTGTCGACATTGGTGTTCAGTGTTAGAATTCTCGCCTCCCACGCGGGAGACCCGGGTCCGATTCCCGGCCAATGCAGAAAGTAGTTCAGAAGTCCCAGCGGTCTGGTTCTTTAAAGCTTTTGTATGTAACTTCTGCTAACTCAAGATCAACAAGGTCTTTCTTCCGTCTCTTATGCAACCAATACAGCATAACCTCCCTACCTGTTCTTAGCGATCACTCAAGGACATGTCAGTTTGAGGGTAGTCGAGCATTGGTGGTTCAGTGGTAGAATTCTCGCCTGCCAGCGGGAGACCCGGGTCCGATTCCCGGCCAATGCAAAAAAGTATTTGAAGTCCCAGCGGTCTGGTTCTTAAAGCTTTTGTATGTAACTTCTGCTACTCAAGATCAACAAGTG